>JAPMOR010068212.1:15323-43131 GCA_026543865.1 Argiope aurantia | reverse complement strand
AAGATTTAATTTATTTTTAATTGGAGCTTTAATAAATGTGATGGCAACACTTTGAAAAAAGCTAATTTTTTTCCATGAATGCGAAACGTGCTTAATTTCAATTTTTATTTTTTACGAAAAAAATTATTGAAAAACATAGTTAAAATATTTATTTAAAAATTCATTAAAAATAGAAATTTAATTTTAAGATTAAAACATTGGTATCATTTAAAGGATAAATTTGTGATCTTTAACTTCATTTAAAAATCTTTTTTGTGCGGTAATATTTTCGGAAGTTATAGCAGAAATACGTCAAAATTTCGCTTACTTTTTAAGTAAATAAAATTCTAGTTAAAAATTCGAAAAAATAACCCCTAGGTGCACATTCCCGGCCTCCAAGGTATACACGTGCTAAATTTGGTAGCTGTAGGTTGAATGGTCTGGCCTGTAGAGCGCCAACACACACACACACACACACACACACACACACACACACACACACACACACACACACACACACACACACATTGAGCTTTATTATAAGTATAGATTTATAAATAAAATAAATTTACTAATGATATCATAAGTTTATTTTATACATAAATAAATGAAATATATTTATATAAAAAATATATAAATGTAATTCAATGTTTTAAATTTTATATTTCGAACCGATCATCCCCGATTTATTATTCATTAAATTTTGAAAAAAATTGATAAAAAAATGAAACAACAGTCACATGAATGTAAAGTTAATTGAAGTAACACTTGATATACTGAAACAGCAAAATTTTAGAATTTATGGTGTTGTAAAAATATTTCATGCAGGATAATTTGCCCCGAAGTTGGCTGCTCAAAACAGCAAAATTTCTGTTCATTTCTATTTGAATGATTTTTTTACTTTAAAAACATGTAAGAATCGTTTTTTCGGAACCACATCTCTTCCGCTTGTGTTGCGTTGTCTTTTCTGGTTTTAAGAATAGATTTGAAGATTTAGGAATCTGGAATACATTTCTGGTTTTAAGTATTCACCTTAAATTTATTAATCTGCTCTAACTTATTCGAGAATTAATTTCAAAATAGCATTATTAGCTGCGGGAATGGTCTCCCAAAATTTTTCTCGCATGCACTCTAATAAAGGTATTACCCACGGAGAATACCTTACATGGCATTGCCGTATAATAGCTACGAACTATGAATCCTAGGCTTGAATTTAGCATTTTTACTGAATCTGACGTGTGATCTTTGACAAAGTTTTCGACAACTCATCCTCAGTATGCGGTTAATATAATCAGAAAATCGAGTTTGTATTTTAGACACGTTTTTTCCAACTTATTGAAATAGAAATCTGTCAAAGAGTTACGCGTGTAGTCACAAAGTCACGAAACCAGATTTGATATGTCTAAGTTATTGCTTTTTTAAGTAATCACATTTGCATGTTTTTGAAAATACAGACTAAAAAACATTCAACACCTTGTTGGATATGGCTTAAAATTTGATAAACATATACATTTTGTATATTAAATCTGCGTACCGAATTTTTCCATCTAGTTTTTTTTTCCGTTTTGCAGTTAGGTTGGTTGGTTGGTTGTTGTTTATTGGCGCAAGAGCCATATTTGGCTATGCTGCGCCAATTTTGCAGTTAGTATTTAACTTATATTAGAATAGCCTGATAGAAAAACTTCTTCAAAACAGATTTTTCAGGATTTAACAGAAATCTGCAAATTTAGTGTAAAGACCGGACACCAAATTTCATCCATCTAGCCCAAAGTCTTTTTGAGTTATTTTTGTCACAGAGAAACAGAAGGATGGACAGACTGACATAGAATCAAAAATGTGTTTTTCGAACTCAGGAAGGTCTAAAGCATGGAGTTTCATTAAAAACTTGAGTTTTTGAATCGAGTTTTCCGAAATTTTTGACGAATACAATATTTTCTAAATATTTCGCATAAGAGAAAGTATAAAGAAACAAAAGTGATAAAGTTATATGACATACTCGAATTTTTTTTCGGCCTTTTTATTATCAGCCTCCCATCAGGAGGTAAGCATTTCAATAAGTGTTCGAATAATTTTACAAAACATCATTTACTATATGTCACTTTTGAATATCCGGACTGTTCTATAAACCAGTTTTTCTATGCTTCTTTGAAGTCCTTAATGAACCTGACATCACGTATTTCAGGGCCATTACATCAAATATGGGTTTCATCAAAACAGATGCAACTGCTGTTGACATTTGGAAAGAATGATATTTTGTTTTTATTATAGTAATAAAAATATTCAAGGCCTCCTTTTATGCTTCAGTGGGAAAGGATGAAAATGGATTTGTTTATTTTGATTGTTAAATGGAAGCCATTTTTCAACAAAATGTCTATTAATAACTAACCATTATCTGTCTTTAAATAATAATAATAAAAAAAAAACTTATGCCATGTTTATTTTATTAGAAAACTTGGGAAAAATAGGCCTATTTATTCTGCATCAAGCTGGACGAAAACACATTGTCGTTCACATGATTTTGCACTTTTCATGACTAGTATCTTAATAATTAGTAATATTATATAATATTTTCTTAAATAGTTATTTCCTTGCGAAAGACATTTTATTTTGAGAATATTAAGTAAAATGACCTTCTGAATACACGGAAAAAATATGAGCGGATAGAAATAATTAAATTTTCCAGAACACTGTAAAGGAAGAAAATCTAGGAACCATAAAAAATTGGAAACCATAAAAAGAATACCAACATGAGTCATAGCTGGTTAGTGGATAGTCGTTATATAAATGGGAAAAATTATGATAAGTAAGTCGAATTTATGCATTTTGAACATCTTTTCTTTAATCAATAGATCCTCAAATTTGATTAAAGAAAGGGGCCGCGGTAGCTTGGTGGTACGGTCTCGGCTTCGGAACCGTAGGGTTTCAGGTTCGAGACCCGATTCCACCGAAGAACCGTCGTGTAAGGGGGTCAGTTGCACGTTAAATCCGTCCTGACCAAACGTCCTCCCGCTGGTGTGGTGTGGTGTAGAGAGGAGGGTGCCAGCTCAGGTGTCGTTCTCGTCATCTGACCGCGGTTCAAAATTACGAGGTCCGTCCCAAAATAGTCCAAGTGTTGCTTTAAACGGGACGTTAATATAACCAAACCAAACTTGATTAAAGAAAGCAAACTCGATGTTAAAACCATATATCAAGTTTTATTATTCTCTTTGCCTTTTAAATGACTTTTTAATCCATATGGATAAGCAGATAAATTGCGAAACAATACATTTTTTTAACGAAAGTGGTCCAGAATGTAACACATAGCAACGATTTGGGGGCAAAACATACTAAAATGCACCTATTTTACATGTTATTTTTCAAATGAATATTGACAGATTGATAAAGTACTGACTGATTTAGACAAAAGTTCATACGCATATACGATTGCAGAAACAACACGTTCCAAAACTCATTTATTTAGCTCAAAGCGTTTTTGAGTTATTGTACTCTCATTCACAAGTTTTGAATGAAAGACAAATTTTTCCGTGAACGAACTTTGTCTAATGTTCAGTAGAATCCTATGTGGTTGATGCAAAACCGCATATCTAATTACATTCAAACTATCTTTTGCATTGTCGAATTATCATTTTCACAAATTAATGGAGTTATAATTAAAAAAAAATTCTCTCAAATTTAACTAAGTCTAAAGTGTGGAAATTTATCAAACCCATTTGAGATCAATATAAATCTCGATAATGAATTCTTTGAATAATTACAATATTCTTATATTTGCATACTTTGAATATACGAAAATAAAAGTATAAAAATTTAACAACATCCGTTTGTCACAAATTAATATGCCGCTCGTCTCTAAAACGAGTTACTTTGATTAATAATATTTACAAACTATTTTTTGAGCCTGATATTGCATTTCTAAATTTAACATTGTGTATACTTCATTAAATAGAAGATTTGAAACTAGTTTCACCTTTCGGGGAGTGGTGATTTCGTTGGAATCTGGTTTAGAAATGATCGGTTTCGATACCTGTTTTCACATAAAATTCGGATGCGAGCAGGGTGCACATTATAACTCCCGTTGTGGCACAACCATATATTGATGAGGGCGGAGTAATCTAAAAAGTGGGATGTCAGTTCAGCTACTATAAAATGGTCTCTTATTCCTTGATCCAATTACACTTTTTTTTATTTAATTAATGTTTCACGTGCTCTTGAAAACTGTAGAATCAGCGGTTCTCACCCTCAGAGTGAAGAGATAAAAATCCTTTCTGCCTACTGCATCTTTAAACACTCTCTGAATTTCCCTTGCCTAAAACGACTCGTGTGAAAGAAATCACTGTCAGAATCTCATATTATCTAAACACCTGGAAAATATTTTTGTCTCTCATTACACTCCTGTATTGTGATGTAGGTTGACGTACTTCGTCTCTTCTTGCTTGTTCATTAACTATGCCTACCGGGATGGAATAAAGCAAAGTTTAAACAAATGAAATCAAAGCTTTTTTTTTATTTCAGGCTACGGCTCTGCTTCAATATATATATATATATACACACACACAAAAGTATTAAAATCCAGTTAATAGGAAAATCAAATAAACCAAATAAAAAAAGAATCCAGCCTGAAGACTTTTTCAAGGGTCACCCTCAGGCAGGGATTCAAAAAAAAAAAAGGATTTTTTCTGTGAGGGAATGCAGACAAGAAAGTCTAATAATGATTCCTCGTGACCCGAAAATCCCCTGAAATTAGGCCTAAAAGATATATCATTTTAACAGAAAGGACAATACAAAACAACAAATTAGAAGACAATAATCAAATAAACTCATTAAAAATTTAATTAAAAATGAATTTCCTAAAAATTACTGTAATGTCAACTTTTTTAATTAAACAAGGTATGGTTTGGGATTAATCCTTTACTTAAAATAAAATAGAACTTTCCTTGCATATTAGATCACTCAATAGATGGCGCTAGGAGACTACAATTATTATTTACCTTTAATACGTTAACTTTGTGTTTTTAAAAAAGCGGGAATCACAATCGATAGTTTAAAATTTCCTTCCCTGCTGCTGGTATGTTCATTCCTTTTTGTTTTTTCTTTAGTTGTTTAAGTGTTTTAGTGTTTATTGTTATTTTGTTATTTTATTTTTACTTATTAGTGATTATTTTCCTCTAATTTGTTGTTTTGTATTGTCCTTTCTGTTAAAATGGTATATTTCTTAGGCCTAATTTCAGGGGATTTTCAGGTTACGAGGAATCATTATTAGATTTTCTTGTCTGCATTCCCTCACAGAAATGATCCCCCTTTTTTTTAATCTCTGCCTGAGGGTGACCCTTGAAAAAGTCTTCAGGCTGGATTCTTTTTTTTTATTTGGTTTATTTGATTTTCCTATTAATTTGATTTTAATACTTTTGTCTCAATTCATCTGTGTTTTAAAAGTAGCTGCATTTGCGCTATATAAATACTATGAAGTTTTTTCCCGTTCCTTTTTTGGTTTTAGTTTGAATAAGAAATAATTTTTAGTTGCAATTCCGAAACTATTTTGTTCCGTTTTCAAAATATTTCTTACTTTAGATTGGTTGCTATATATGTATATATATTGGATTTTCTGAAATAAAGTTTTAATGAAAAGAACTGATTGTATGCAATAAATATTGTCGCGTAGATAAACCCTGTGCTAAGTAAAGTCAAAGATCATTCATTAGTCACACAGTCACTCGCTAATCTCAACTCGGGACTTTATATACGGACCTAAACTTACATCTTTATTATCCACATGACGAAATGATTCGAATCTTCCAGATGTAGAAAGATTCAGAAATTATGAGAACATTCTGGAACAAACGAGAAATAACAGAGAGTAAATCAACAACAATTTGCAGACAACTTACCAGCAGTCAGATACGAACTTGCGAACTGTCGCTTTCAGTTCATATCATTCTACCACTGTTCGGTTCATTTCATTCTATCATTCTACTGTTAAACAAATTTACTCAAATTCAAACAATTGTTTAAATTAAATTTATTTGCAAAAAACCTTTCTTTCTTTTAGTTATTGCATAACAATTAATAATCACATTTATAAACTATGAAATTATTTAAAATTTATTTGAAAAATATCTAAAATTTTAAGTATGCAAATATGAAACAAAGCAAGTAAGTTTCCATAGTAATGCAATGTCCAAAGTAAATTTCCACTAAAAAAAATCATTTGATCTTTCCAATATGAATTTCAATTCACAAATTAATTGTTTCAAAGACCAACATATCTACCAATATAAGTGGCACAGAAATTGCTTTTAATTATTATTGAAAGGCAACTATCAATTGTAAACAAAGCGATTACTTCTTTGAAGATTTTTATAAATTCTCTTAATTCAACACTACGCTAATTCGATGTAAGATATTATTAGAAATACTCTGGAAAGACCACTGTTATCCAAAACTACATTTAATCAAAGGAAAAAAGAAGTAAAAGGAATTAATAAAAAAAGAACAGGTATTAAATAGAAAGTTTAATTGAGCGCAAAAATAGTCTTAATCGCTCTCAGGTAAATACTATGATTTATCTATGGAAACTAATGACCATATTTGCCAAAATTATTAATTTCGCAAAATTAGATTTTGCATTATCTTGGAACTCAAAAAATTATCATTTTAATTATATCAATTTCATTTCTGTATATATTTTTTATTTTTAATATTTTTAAAAAAATTTAATTTACAATCTGTTACATTGCTTTCATTTTATGATGAAATTCAAATTCATCCATCAATACATTCAATCGCATGCTTTTACTAATATTAAAATTGAAATAAAAAAGTATTCTTTTGTCCTTAATTCAGAAATATTGTTTTCATTTCCGCTTTTATTTCGTATAAGAAGTACTTTTTAATTTACAGCCAGAATAATTTGTGGTAAATTGATCCAATTAAATTCATGTTTTTCAGTCCAATGAAATAATAAGCTGAATTTTTTGAAACAAATGCATTCCATAGAAATCTTTATTAGCTTATAGCTATAATTTGTTGAATAAGCTGGTCACCGAAGGCAGCTAATATTAATGTTAAAAGAATGAACCTCACTCATTTTTAAGATATTCCATTCAGTCTCTGATAATATTATCCACAAAATTCTGTTCTTAAATTTTCTCACTATTACTATTTATTTTCGCATTTTCAAATTATGCAAAAAAAAGAGCGTATCATAAATGAAATGTGTTTTCTTCGTTTTCCTTGATGTGAAAATTTTTAAAATCAAAACAAAATCATAATGTTAAATACAGGACATTGCAAAACCATAGAAACACGTCAATCTAAGGGATTTAATGAACTTTCCCGCACAAACTATGATCCATTGCACGCCAGTTGTCAGTTGCGACGCATTTAAAGAATACCGCTGAAACTTTAATGATGTTTCCTGTTTTGACGTCTATCGATAATTTGAAACAGGAAATAATCCCTAAAAACGGTGGTCCTTTAAAATAAATGATAAAAAAAAACAACGCGATATTGTACAAGTCCACCAAGACTAATTGTCTTCGGTTGTTTCTTGCTTGCGCATTATAAGAAAGGAAATATTTCACGATTGCACGGGGAATGGTGTGGTAATTTCTTCACCAAATAATTTCTTCCTTTACCTGAAAACGAGAACATTCGAGCATAGAAATTAAGAAAAGACACGTTTTAGTTTATGAGAAATATTTGCATATGCATTGTATAATTCCTGGTGTTAGAAAATTGCATAAACTACAAAGGAAAAAAAAAAGATTTTTTTAAAAAAAATCAAGAATCTTTTAATAATGTTAATGAATACATATGGCAGTTTTTATTCTCCATGTATCCTGGCAATCATGTAACAAGAATATCTAAAGGAAGAATTCTGTTTTCAATTAACAGATATTAAATTCATATCCTTCTCCTTTTCGCAGTTACGAATTGATTGTGTTCACATCGGAATATTACATGGATTTCGGATAAAACTTGATTATCAATCAGATTTTAGCCTTATAGCTTGTTTCGTCTGTAATTTATCGTGTTTACAGATTGGCATAATTCATAAATGTTTTTTTCCAGAGTAATGGAGATCTTAAACGCAAAATTCACTCGCATCCACTATTCACATTTATGGCAATATGTGCTTTCATAAACGAGAAAGTAAGAAAATAAAACGCTATTCGCTTAAATTACTATAGCGATATTTTTCAGGTCAGAATTCAGGATAAGTTATTGAGTCTTGCGGGCTAACTGAAAGCTAAGATTAACATTCCAATTTAAAGCTACACAAGAAAAATGTTTTTATGTGCAATGACAAACATGGACAATATATTTAGCAGTACGAAAAAAAGAGAAAAAATATGATTTTTAGGGAAGAAATAATGACTAATTTATGTTACATTGAAAATAATTACAATCATTAAAAATTAAAATTTGCAGTACATGGAAAGGAAATAATCGTTAAAGGAATAATAATGTAAATCTACGAGCTCATTTTAAGTTTGTAGTCAGTACTCTGTAAAATTAAACATTATTTTAAATTGAAGTGATTGATTAAATAAAAGAGAAATAAAGCCTGAAAAATGAATTAAAACGAAATTCTTTTGAACGATGTCAATTTATATAAAATACATAAGACTCACCATAAAAACAATTTACTTCAGAACATTCATACAAAGCGTATGGTTTCATTCATGTCAACTTGAGGCGCCACCGACTATAGCAACAGGTACGAGAAAGAAATATGCTTTGAATTCACATTATTATGATTTGTTTTTACTGGGTCTTTAAATGTTTAATAAAATTGAAATTTTTGAAAATGTTCGAAATTTAAGAGCTAAAAACTTTTAAGTAAAGGTCCGAATGGGAAAAAGGAAGGAAAATTTATTCAACTTTCCGATGATTGGTGAATTTTAGTAAAAGAAATAATTTCTATAATCAAATGAACAACTTTTTATGAGCATCGATTCAGAACTCTACAGATATTAAAGGGAAGAGGATAAACATTTGACTATATCGGTTAAACCGTGACCTAGCATAATGAATCATTGGTACTGCGGTAGCAAAGTCCTATATAGAAAGAATTTAATAATTTTCAAAGGAATGACTGCACATGATTTCGCCGAATGAAGGTAACCACATTTATGAGTAAATGTTGAAAAGAAGAATTCTTTAGATGGGAATTTTTTAAAATCTAATTTTTACTATCATTTTTTATTTTTCTAAAATATTTTATTCATGTTGACGGTAATAAAGGAAATCGGGGAAATTTATGATATTGGATTGAAATCTATGAATTTGTTTCAAACTAGAATAAAACCGGAAGTTTGTGGGGACTTTTACAGCTAATTGTAGACTATTCAGTCATTTAGTATGATCAGAACAGCGCGTGAGATCTCTTCACAACTTTCTCGCACACTATTTAATAAAGGGAACGGCTTGCATGACATTGGCGTTCAGTAGTTACCTTTGGCATGAATTTAGCATTTTTTCTGAAGCTATTATGTGACTATTGGAGTGGATTTTGCCGATTAAGCATGCGGAATGCGGTTAATAGTATACGAAATCGAATTTGTGTTTTAGACATGTTTTAACCAATCAATTGAAATAAAACTTTGATGATAAACTACACTTGTTGTCAAAAAATCGTATTTTCCAAATTTAATATGGTATTTAAGCCATTGTTTTTTTGAGTTATCGATTTTCTGAAAACATAGACCAATAGGCGTGGCATATTTGGCTCAAAATGTATTAGGTATCTACGCTACAGATTTTAAATCTATATACCGAATTTTATTCATCTGTATTTTCGTTTTGTAGTTATTGCGTTAACTTATATTCAAACAGCTGGATTGATGGATTTCCTGTGAATGGATCCTGTTCAAAATTTGACAGCTATCTACAAATTTGGTATAAATACCGCATACCAAATTTCATCAATCTAGCTGTAAGCATTTTTGAGTTATCTTTTTCGCAGTCAGGCATATTCTAGAAAGGTTTTTTCGTGCCCAGGAAGATCTAAAGCGTGGAGATTCGTCAGAACTCAAATTTCGAATTTTTTTACTTTCTCTCAACTGCATGTACGAGAAAGTAAAAAGAGTGGGCAGTGGAAGCGGGATTCAGGTAAAATTATTTATTTCGCTTTCCACTTTTTACTTTCTCCTTTATAAAGTATAGAGAACTTATCGTAGTCGTCAAAACATTTGAGCAGGAGATTTTATCTAATCTCTATGTTTTCGACTTTCCTGAGACTGAAAATCACGTTTTTACTTTCTCATATACAAAGCATAGAGAAATGATCGTAAACAATATTTTGACTCATCTCTTACTTTTTAGATCTCTCTGAGTTCGACAACATATTTTTGGAAAATGTCTATCTTTATGTAATAAAGATAACTCATAAATGCTTCGAGCTAGATGAATGAAATTTGGTATTGGGTCTTTATACTAAAGTGGCTGATTTCTATCAGATTTTGAAAAAGTTTATTCAGCGAAAGAATCTGTGTTTCTAAAATCTGTTCGAATATAAACTAACATGATAACTGCGAAATGAAGAGAACGAGATGGATAAAATCCTATCCTATCCTATCCTATTTAACATCTACAGTGTAGACATTTATAAAAGCCTGAACTAAATCCAACAAAAGGTTGACCACCTGTCTGTCTGTACTTTCAGAAACATGTAAATGCAATGCCTCAAAACTGCTATGGAATCAGTTTATCCAGGTTCGAGACCCGATTCCATCGAAGAACCGTCATGTAAACGGGCCTGGTGCACGTTAAAAATGTCCGGATCAAACATCCTCCCGCTGATGTAATATGGCGGGAGAGGGGGGGGGGGGGGGGGTCAGCTGTTTGGTATAAATCACGAGGATCGTCCCAAAATAGCCCTAGTGTTGCTTTAAACGCTACGTTAATATAACTAAAAAAAACACCAGTTTATCAAATTTGGTATATGATCTTGTGACTACAATCGTAGTTTGGTGGCAGATTTTGGTTTTAACAGTTGATAAAGCGAGTTTAAAAAGTAAATTCGATTTTCAGATACTATTAATTGCATTACACAGAATTCAATCGCCCGAAACGCCCCTAAGATCACACATTAAAAATGATACATTCATAATAATGATTTAACATTTTTATTCACATTCATTAAAGATAAATTCATAATAATATTTCATAACTATTGTACGCCAATGTTATACAAGACATTCTTTGCGTTATCCTAGGTCGGCAATTTTTTTTTCAGGGAGGGAATAGGGGATGACATCTTTATTAGAGGGTATACGAGAAAGATTTAGGAAGACCACTCCCGCTGGCTTCACTTACTTTTTAATTTTGACTTCACACGAAATGAGAAAATTTTGAATAAATTTATGGATTCTCTTTTCGGAATAGTGACTATGGGGATTCAAAATACTTCTTATACACCTCTCCCTATGCTACCGATGGTAAATTACTGCTTTTTTATTACTTAAATGTAATACTATCTACAAATATCTCTTTATTTTGGCGATTTATCACCGAATATTTGCTGATTGCTATAGATTTAGCGATTTATGTGCAAGTCCATTAAAAAATGTTGTTAAATAAAATTGAAATAATCTACAATAAGGCAATCATCACAGACGGCAATTGGATGCTACGCATAATATCTTCCAGGGTCTACACGTGCTTCGAAACCATGAAAAAAAAGACTCATTTGCATTTTCTAGAAACAACGGATTTATAGTTATTTAGTTCTAAAGTTAATCTCACAAAGATAAAAGACATGTAAAGCTTGCAGCTCATAAAATAAAACAGCACTCGAGATGTCTATCTAAATCGGTATGTACAAGCATTACTGGAAATTATAGCGTCGTTGCCCTGCTCCAGGCCTATCAGTAGCAACGAACTTTCTTTGAAACAGGTTAGTATTCAAATGAAGCTGAAGGGGAATTCCTTCCCATTTGCTTACACGGATTCCTTTGCATATCGAAACAGAGAATCCTAAATCCATTACATTTTTTATGATGTCACGGCCAAGGCCGTGTACTAAAAGGTATGATAGAGAAAAACATAGTTATTTACCTGAAGGCAGTTTCGTTTATTTTGATTATAGAGGGATAATAACTGAAATTTTAGCTCTGTGATGTTTAATGCATAAATAGGATGTGCTTCAAGCCTTTTTTTTTTTCATGATTAAAGTTACAATAGAATTTAAAGCATATTCGTTTTGCTCACATAAACGAATTTATTTAATTCTTGGTTAAAAAGAATGGATTGTTACTTGAAGTATTTCAAAGTTTTGTATAATTTCCGAGACCAATATTTTGGCTTATTTAAAATCAGATGCCTTTGATAACCAGTTGTTTAGCAAGGGTGGATGTATATTTTTCCAGAGCACGGGCTATTTCTAATTGTTTCAAGATGTTGCAGTCTACTCAGTGGTGTAAGTTTGTTGAGCTCAAAAAAAAGTCTACAATGTTTATTAAAACTTAATAATAAATATGGAATATGTACTTACTTCCATAACTAGAGACCCTCGGGGGGCACCTCGAAATGAGGATGAGAGGCTTCCGTCATGGTGATTGGATCTCGTCACCCTGGAGGGTACACAAATAGGTGAGGATCTGACTCCACCCATCGACGACGGGACGTACTTCCTTCGGGGAGGGTTGTACCGTGGCCGGTGATGGCCCTTAGGACTTGACCACAGTTCTCGCCAGTGTTGCTGTAACCAGGCGGTCTGATCATTCAGATTTATGGTTTAAATCCGTGTGCCTTCGTGGTGGGTCGGAGAGTCAGTTGGTTGACTTACCTACATAACTACAAACATAATAATAATAGCCACAAATAATAATATCAAATGATTCATTTAATATCAAAATAAATAATTCAAAAAATAAATCATTTTTATCTAAAATTAGTTCTAGAAGTTATAGTTAGTAGAAGACTTAGTCGGCATACTGTCCGCCAATTTTGAATATCTCGGTATATAAACATTACCTGCTCATCTTGCATTGGATTCTGCATGGTAGTCTATGAGATGGGAACAATATGTTGTTTTAGTTATATTCATTGATGAAAAGGCAGATTCACAAAGGTAGGTAGAGCCAAAGAATGATGTTAAATGATGCGCATTTTTTTAAAAATTAGGTTATTTTTCCTCGCCCATTAAATTTCAAAATTTATTTTTAGATTTTGAACTACGTGCTTTTAAAATTGTCTTTTTGAAGGAGAAAAGCTTTGTTTTTATTATGAGATAAAGAGATATATAATTTATTTCTTCCACATCAACATTGCCAAATGAGTAATACATGAATGTGACAATTAATTTCTTTTAGCATGCTCGTCTTAGATCTTAGTAAAGGCTTAGTAAAGTCACCTGAAAATGTCTTAGTGATCCATCAGTTGATCGCAATCGACTTATTGTCCACCCCTTATATGGAGTATTAATTGTGTTTCATTACATTGAAATCTCTTGTGCATAACTCTACTTTCACAGTTTTTTATTCAAATAATTTTAAGCTTCAAATTGAGATAGAAATTTATGAAACCTAATTTTAACAACTATGCCCGCTTTGTACTATTACGATTATTTATTATCGATTTCCTGTTTGTGTGCTGCGGTTTACTGTTAATGCTGTTCTTGTGTAAGCTTCACCTTTGTTTTGTTGTCTGTGTGTTCGTGATTTAATGTAGAATACGGCGCTCTTATTTGTTATTTTGTCTGTTCGATTGCGCCACTGTACGTTTACTGTATAAGACCTTGATTTTTGGATTAATTTTATGTTTTTATTCTTCACAGAATAAGCTTGAAAACTAACAGTTGTTTTTCAGCCAATTTATATAAAATTCTATGGTGACTAAAAAAATTGAGGAGTAGCAAACACAATCATTCAACAAATTTAAATTAAGTACATTTAATAGATTAAAAAATTTATTCAAATAATATTTTTCTGATCCGAAAATAACCATTTTTGAAATCTGTGAATATGATTTCTCAAAACTGGAACGAGCTATAAATATAAAATTTGACTGTGGTGCAGAATGCAGAAATTTTGATCTCAATCTATCTACCGGTTGATTATCTGTTGGTCAATCTTTTTGTATACATGTGAACAGGATAGTTTAAAAAAGCGAGATAAATTTGGTAAATGAATTTAATTTCCAGAAATGACACTAGTAATCTATATCAAATTTTAATATCAATACCAGATAAAAATTCATAATACAGTACATAATTTATAATTTAACTTTCTTATAATTTTCATTTAATACATTTCTTCATAATACAGTACATTCCCTAGTATCCGGTTCGCGACTGTCCGGCTTCGTTACTATCCGGTCTGGTTTTTCTTTTTATTTTAATTAATTGAAGAAGGCAAGGCGTTGCATTGGCAACATTGTCAAGGCATTGGAAGCGGGCGTCTGCTACAATCCTCCTCTCCGTCCTGTACAAAATACAAGTTGTAAAGGAAAACAGAAGCGTTCCGGTCGTTATTCATTGTTTCGTCAGTGTGTCACGAATTTCAGTTGTTGCCGTTCTTATTGATTATAACTGCATAGCACGTACAGTATTCGTAAATTAATCTTGGGATATAATTAAATTTTTTGAAGTGTACCACAGTAAAGATTGCAGAATTTAGGTTAAAATGTGAACAGTTTATATTCTATAACCCACTCTTTCTCTAATAAATTTGTGAAACATACAGTGCAATATATAAACATATATAATCTACCAGTACATAGCCTTCTATCTTAACTCGAAACGTTACCGGCAACTGCTTCTATGGAACAGAAAACAAAATGTAAAATACATAAACTTATTTCTACGTTTGGATTTGTAAGATGTAGAGCTCTTAAATTCTTCCAATATTCCATCATTATGGAATGAAATTAAAATTAAGTAATGGAAGGTATCAACAACGGAAAAAAAGTCAACAAAATGAATAAAATTGTTTCGATGATTGACATATAAATTACCGATGAATAAACAGATTTCATCTGATATTCCATATATTTTCTAAAAATTCGTGTTATCTGTACGTGCTTCTCATTCAAATGTTGGATTATGGTATCTAAATTGAAACCATACTCATCTTGATAAAAAAATCATTACCTTGGAATTTCCATGTTTAAAAACAATTTATCTTCAATTTCACTCTATGGAAAATGGGAATTTTACACTTATCACGTTGTCGTAATTTGAGTTGAGTACAGCTCGTAAATTTCAGTTGACTGATTATGCTCTGGTGTAAGGAGGATGCTATAAAATGAGGATGATAATTTGGTGTTTGTGCAGAGATTCTGATCGGAAATAAGGAATTTTCAGATAATAACTCTATCATGAATGATTATTTTTAAATTTTCTGGTGACGAAGCACGTTAAAGGGGAAAATGGGATAATCTTACTATTTTTACATAAAATGTTTAAGACTTCAACGATCCTTCTATTACTTTATTTTACCCCCTTTTTTTTACTTAAACTTATTTATAATTTTTCATTTTTATTTTAAAAAAATGTGAGTCCTTTTAGGAAAAATATGTTTTATTATTTTTTAAAAGAATCAAAAGATTTATTCTGATGTATGTTGAGAGTTCGTGAAATATAAGTTGCATCTGGCTAGTTTAGAGCTGTTTTTACTGCGTATATAATTCCAAGATATAAAAGTTTACCAATTATTTTCAAATTTCTGCAAACGCAAGATACTTTTTTTCTTGGTCTATATTCTTTTTTGAGGAGGAAGCTACTATACTTAATGGAAGAAGCAAGAATAACTTAGTGTAAGATGACATGTTTCAAACCCTCATTTGCATTATTTTGACCATCCTGAGCTACATCGAATGGAATCGTCTTGCTGAAATAAATTTAAATTAAACATAGCATAAATAATACTGATTCGTGGATAATATTTTTTCAAATTTGTAAAAGAAGTCTATATTTATCTAAATCATATTATTAAATGGTAATTAGGTTCTGAAAATGTTAAAACAGTATCATTCAGAACATAGAGCATTGCACAATTTCAAAACATTAATCGGTCTCTCCTTTCGCGTTTTGAGGCCGCGGTGGCCTGGTGGTAAGGTCTCGGCTTCGGAACCGGAGGGTTTCGGGTTCGAGACCCGATTCCACCGAAGAACCGTCGTGTAAGGGGGTCTGTTGCACGTTAAATCCGTCCTGAGCAAACGTCCTCCCGCTGGTGTGGTGTGGTGTGGAGAGGGGGGTGCCAGCTCAGGTGTCGTCCTCGTCATCTGACCACGGTTCAAAATTACGAGGTCTGTCCCAAAATAGCCCTAGTGTTGCTTCAAACGGGACGTTAATATAACCAAAACCAAACCAAACCTATCGCGTTTTGTTTTTACCATTGTTGAGCTAAACGCGTCTTTTCGGACTAATTTGAAGACGCTATACAATTTCGTAAGCAATTTTCTTTTTACATCTTAAATTCTTTTCGAGATAGGAGTGAGGACACTATTTACCGTCAGGTGGCGCTGTAGTCGTCTTTAGCTTGTAGCGCATTATCACTTTATTATAACTCGGTACCATATTTGTAGCAGTAATTGTTGCCGTTATCGGGTTGAGGCGTGATATTACTTAAATAAATACTTTTTATATGTATAATCCAAATATTTCAAGTGATTACTTAACCACTGATTAAGTAATACACAAAGTTTCATAAAGAAGAAATTCAAACCTTAATATTGACAGCAATAATACAACAGCATTTGATGAGAAGCCCATTAACAGTCGTATTGCATTGTGTTATTTCAAGCTCGATATCGATACCTAAGTTCGATCAGATATTTGAACGGAAAATCGAATTTCCGACGTTTCAAATCGCCAAGCCACACGGGTTTTGGAACGTTTGCCTGATGGCATGAAATCGAATACAATCCAAGATATATGAAGAACTTTCGACTGGAAAATGATGGTCATTTGTGATGCATTCTTCTCATATATGCCTTCCATTAACTGATGCCCACATTTTGAATTTCAGATTGAAGGTTTCTAAGTTTGATATAAGATACCATAATTTATTTGGGCTTGGTGTGTATTAAATTTGTTATCAGTTTCAAGGGCAACTCCATTTATTTGATGTGTAAACTTTGGAAGGAGGGGTGGTGGAAGCACTGAATTTCACGTCTGGTCAGTCTTAAATCGCTCTTCTATTCCTTTAAAGTCATAAAATAATGCAAGTCAGAATTTAATATATTATTTTATATTTTTCTTTTATGTTTGAAATAGTTATATTTTTAAAATCGAAGGCGCTGAAATTTGTATTCATTGTTTTTAAAAAATAAAATAAAAACGGCAATTCCACTGTTACGGTCATGAGATAATGAAAGGAAACATATGGACATGTAATAAATAAATAAAATATGATATGAATTTTAAATAAATATTTATAAGAGAAAATCAATGCTGTAAAGGAAAGTACTCAGCAAAGATTTCAATCTCACCTTTTAACTCCATAAAGAAGAGGAAAATATCATAAGTCATGCCTTTTTAACATATGTGATAAAAGCAAAATATTTATATCAATTTAAGCAACAATGTAGCATTTTTTACTGTTGACAGGAACGAAAAACCATTGATTTGTTTTTATTTCAAAATTGATTTGAGAGAATTATCCGTCTTTCAAATAAGCGAGAAGCTTACAAGGTATTAATTTATTTTTTGAATGGTCAAGAAAATTGACCTCTTAATTCAAATACATACACATTAATAAATTAATGAAAACTTTTCCATTCTTTGGCAAAGCAATGCGCAAATAGAAATTACTGCATTTCGGACATAATTTTAAAGAAATGGAAATATAATTTTTTGAATATGTTTATTGAATATCAGTTAATTTGAAAAAAGAAATTGGATACTTACTTGCAGTATTTCATACAAATTATTATTATTCTGTTCATTATATACTTAAGTAAGGAAATAAAAAATTTTTTTAATCAAACTATTTTTAATGTATATTGGAGTCATAAAAAGTTGAATGAAATGCATCACTCCATTAATTTATTTTAGAAAATTGATTCTAATTTTTCCAAGTAAGGCAGTTTAAATGTGATTTTATCATTTGGAAAAAGCAGCTTCTTCTATTTAAAAATTAGATTAAACGCAATTTTTTCTTTGAAATGTTCAGTTAATTCAATTCTATTCCCTAGAATGAGCTTTACCTATAAATGCTTTAAATGTATTAAAAAACCTTCTTTTGATAGTTAATGACACTTAACAGGTTCTAAAAAAACAGACCTCCTGTTTAAAAATAATCAAATTCAACAAAAATAAAAATTCAAGTTAAATATTTTAGTTCTTGCACGATAGCGTTTTCCAATTAGGCAGTTGCTGTGTAATTCTTCTGAAAAGGCGGCTGTAAACCGAAATTTATAATGCATGTAGAAATTTTCGAGTATTTCAAATAAAGAATAAAATTCAAATAATAAAATAAATATTTTCACACAGCTTTTAATATTTATTGAATTAATTAATATATAAACTTTATGAAAAAAAGAAAAAGACTTTTAATGCTTTAAGTAATTTTTTAGGAGAGTTCATTGTTTAGAACTTAACATTTTCCCTTTTAATTAAAATGAATTAATACTGATAAATTAATTCTTGTTTAATTTCCTAAAATTCATTGATATTTAGCAAAATTTTCGTCTTCTTTTCTTTTTTTAAAAAACCAAAGCTGCATTCTTTGTTGAGAATGTAAAAAAGGAATCACCATTTATATATAGAATAATTTGCATTGCATACAAATGTCTCAAATGTTAGCAAATTGACATGGAACAAAAAATTTGAGTTTTTTCCTTAAATGATAAATTTTATTAACCAATTATTAAAAAAATAAAATTTCGAAATTGTTCGTTAAAAAAATAAGAAATAAAGCAATTTAGAACTTTATTGTTTAAACAATTCGAGAGTTTCACAGTTTCCTTGTTCGTTAAATAAAATTATTAACTAATCTTGAATGCGCAAAGCATTTGTTCATTTACAATAAGAATATTTTTTAAAAAACTAAAATCCTGCATGCGTTTAGAAATAAAATCATCCATTGTTCTTGACAGTAGGTCGTCACAGTTTTTGATGATGGCGTTTCCTTGGAAAAGTTGCGTAGATGATTAATGATTTTGGTGTCACGGGTCAAAGCTTTGCTCAGATAATTTGTCAAATTTATCTGTACAAATTTATATAGTTTATTTTTAGATATATTTAATATTTATTAATGGTGATATTCGTTATTTGTAATATGATTTAATATTTAATAATCGCAATAATCATTATTTTATTTCATGAGGGGACTAATCAAATTTTCAAGCTCTGCTTTATTGAATGACAGCAGAAAAACGTACGTGAAAGACTTCAAAGTAATTTCTATTTTAATAAATATTCAGCATTTAGGATTTAAAATCACATCGAATGTTTTATTAAAATTATGGCGGAAATATGATTGGTGTTAGAATAAAAGAAGAAGAATTTCTGACTTCTACTGTTTTGCAATGAATAAAAATATCATATCCAAAAAAAGTTGTGCTTTACTAATTTTTGATATCTAGACTCAACGAAACAAAAAGTATTTATATTATGTTTGAATATTTCAAGTGAGCAATTTAAATCTTTTATTTTTGTCATTTGTCGAGTGAAATAAGTTTTTAAAATCATCATCAATTTTTAATTTTTCCCACAAAATTATAACAAATAATGATCATCCAAACTATATTGAACATTTCCTTATGATTTGTGTAGAAGTTATCAGATGCTTTCTCTCTCAGTATACCAGAAAGTAAAATATTGTACTGCTAAACCATTACAAAGCATAGTTTGTGTGTTGTGTATGTAATTACATTGTAGATAGTTTTGCTCTCCCTTTTTATTACATCTTCTCTTACTTAATAGCAAGCATTTTTATATTGCTAAAAAGAGAAGAATACCAGTGGCATCATGAATAATCTCATCTGTTACTATTTCAAAGATTATTTAATACATTCTTTATTTTAAAATGGATTTTCAGAGTTTTTTTTATTTATTTATTGCCTAAGAATTACATAAAAAGAATATCTGTTACATAAGCAAAGTATCCTTAAAAATTAGCTGCATTAATTCTTAAGCCACTGATTTTTAGCAATGATCAATTATTTGGCAGGTGTCGTCCTCGTCATCTGACCATTGTTCAAAATTATGTAACCAAATAGACTTTATAATATTACGTTAATATAACTAAAATAAACTTGATGTTTTGGATCTTCTATTTGGTATTAAAAACAATCCAACAAATTATTTATATTGTCAAGATCATTAATATGTTAAAAAATAACATGTTTAGTTAATGCTAGATTATAATTATTTATAATAACTCAAATAAGAACTGAGAAAAAATTTCCAAAAGAAAAGAATTAAATATAACGATAACTTAAAATTGCTCTCTGTACGTTAGAAAGGCAAATAGCCGCAGAAAATGACATTAATTAAAAATTTGAAAATAATTTCTATGCGTCCTGAATTAAAAGTTATACAAATATAAAAGAAATGAATTTTTAAATTACTGACTAAATATACATAATTTTGCTGATAAATATTACTAGCAAATTGTCATTAAAAAGATAATAAATAAAAATATATTGCTTTTAATTTTTATGCAAAATTTAAGAGGGGTTTCTTTGAAAATTTTCTGTTGTAAACATATTGATGTTTATAGTAAATATCTTATCTCATCTATTATTTTATGCACGCCAATTTTAATTAGTAAATTATTGATTTTAGAAATAATCTAAATTTGCACAGCAAATACATTTAAATGTGTAGTATGTATGTGTCCTTACTATAATGAAGTTTAGTACTTTTCACTTTTAATTTGATCTGAAACAAGAATTTGCTAATTAGTTTCAAAACTTCGTAGAAAATTTTAGAATTTCTGCCATATTTCATATTTATAGTGAAGCTATATTGTTATGGTGTGTAGTAATTAACAATAAAATAACATATACATTAATAACAATAACATATACATTAATAACAATAACATATACATTAATAACAATAAAATTAACTAAATCATTAACAATAAAAACAATTTAATAAATTTTTAATATTTTACAATTTTTTTTCGCTTCAAGAAGAGATTTTGTTTAAACAGTTGATGCCAATTAATTAAAAATATTTTATAACGCATCATTTCCTTGTACTAACTTTTAATTATTTAAAGAATTTTGTTGAAGAAAAAAATATTGTTTTCTCTTGCATTAATATTTTTTTAATTCAAGAAATTAATATCTTTCATAGAAAAATATTTTTTTCCCTAATATTTTGAATATCGTTATTGACAACTTAAATTTATGAAAACAAGAACACATTTTCGATTGTATCTATAATTTCCACATTAGATAACTTATTTAAAATAAATAAATGAATAACTGATAAAACATTATAATTCTGTTAGAACTACTTTTTTTTTTCAACTTAAAGATTTAAATCATATAATAAGAAAGTCTAAAATTTTAAGTTCGTTTTTTTTTGAAAATATGCAATAAAAAGCAAACTTCGCAAGTTTTTCATTTCCATATTTTAATGTTTTGAAAAACATAATTAACAGCGACATTTGGGAAATCCCTGTGACTCGATCTCCGATAAGAGAAGAGTCACTCAACGTAAAAAAAAAAAAAAAAAAAAAAAAAAAACGTAAAATGTGGGGAAAATAACTGAAAATTAACTTTTTCATTCAAATATGATGTAGAAAAAGGACACTTGACACAATTCAACTTGCGTCAATCAATCCACTCTTTCACTTTCCCCGTTTCTGCGATCACGTGACCCAAAACGATGACGATGAAAAGATCGGAAAATTGGCCCGCTAACGATTCAAGGCAATCCAACCTGTTTGTTATATTCCTCCGATGATAAAAACTCTCGTTCATTATACATGCATTCATGTTGCAGGAGAAAGTGAAGGATGACACTTTTGCCGCTGTGGTTCAAGGGACTCACCCCGGAGTTGCAGAAGAGAGCCGAGACGACCCTCGGGGAAACTTCACATGCCAAAGCGAAAGCCCTGGTGGATTTCAGGCGCCTCATCAATGGTTCGTTTATTCTTCAATTAACTCATTTATATTTTTAAAATTATTAATATCTATAGTTGTTTTTGTTGATTTGTCAATTCTTTATTTAACTTATTTATATTTTTTAAAATTATTAATATCTTGTCTCTTTTTTGATTGTTTGTTGTCTTCAATTAACTCATTTATGTATATTTCTTTACATTATTAAAATCTCCCTCTTTATAGCTGAGTTTATCATCTTCATTTAACTCATTTTGTAAAATAATTAATATGTTCCTCATTTAACTCATTTATTATTAATATCTGTCCTTTTTTTTGATGAGTTTTGCGAATTCCACTCTTTGTTTCGAATCTCGATTTAGAGCTTAAAAAAATTAATTATAAAAAAAGTGCAAAAATATTTTATTATTGTATATTAATTGTATTAATTTCAAAATATTGTGTATCAATTTCAAACCTGGAACTTCTTGAATTCTTGAATTAGACGTGTGAAGAGCCTTAGTGCCTAGGCACTTCTACTCAGTTTGAGGTAGTTAGCAACAGAAGAAAAAACAGAATGAATGTACCACTGGTGCATCAGTTGGATAAGAAAAATATTGCTTAAAAGATCTTAAGGTGAATATTGGTGCAGTTCTTGAGATACAATTTAAATTTCTGTGAAAGCTATGGAGATTTGGCTAAGTCCATAGGCAGCAAGCAAAATGTTACATTTGTTTTTATTACTGCGAGTTTTTAAACATGTCGGTATTATGTGGTTTAAACGGTTCACAAATATTTTAGGAAACTTAGTAATAAAAGAAGTTGTATTGAGTAGAAATATTTAATCAATATTTATTCTCTAATTAATTTAAGTTTTATTTCAAAAATTAATTTTTCATTCATTTAAATTTTTTTTTCTAAGTTCGTGAATTGGAAAATTTTTAGGATGAAAATCAATTGGTGGCTGTCTCTTTTTCCACTGAAAAGCGGAGTGAATCAGGGAAAAAAAAATGATGATAGGTATCTAGCATCTAACTGTTAAGAAAGTCTGATGATATATATTTTTTATTTTCTTGTATAAGTAGCAGATCAACCAGACAGCTTAAAACTGTAACATATTAATCAGATGAAATTCCTTATACAGTTTTATTACTGCAACCTTACATCCTTTTTTGCATCAAATAACTTGAAGGTAAAAGCTTGTCAATCTGTTTATTAATGTGCATGACACAATAGTCCCAAAACACAGCAAATAAGATAAATAAATGGGTACTGCATAGTACTGGTATTTCAGTACTTGCATCGATATTGTAAACATGTATTAAATTTTGAACTGAATCGTCCTAAATTCCGAAGGAAGAAGACAGTTTTAGAAATAAATTGAATTTCCTTTTCCACGGGAGAGCATGGTTTGTACACGGGGATATCTAATGAAACGCTTCCGTTTTGATCGGGACAAAAGAAAAAGTGTTAAAAATTTTACCTTTAGTGCTACTTTCTGAGCGATGCTTATAGAGATTCCTTTCACACGTATCGGATTAGAAAAGGGAACCCTAGGTTTCTTCGGTAAGGAGGTGGGTGTGGTGGGTTAAGATTTTTAGGATTTAATGTTTAGGAATCTGTATTTTTATTTTTGAATCGTGAGAGTTATATTAATTATCCTCTTTTGAGAGCGAATGTTAGAAATAATTAAATAAGAAAATTGGAATGAGATCAAGAAATAAGAGAAAATATTAGAATAATGTAATGTTTAAGATTTAAATTGAATGAAGATATATCATTAAATTAATTTCCTAATCTTTTGAACTGCAGCTTCCAAAATAACTTATGCCTTACACAAATTAATTTTTTTTTCACGGAAAAACACTGTGTCGATAATTTGTTTTCCTGAAACTGTATAAACTTAGAATATTTTCTCACGATGTCTGTTGCCTGCTTTGTGGTTTTCCTATCCAGTTCCTTGCACTGCTCGCCATGACTTGAATAAAGAGATTTTTACAAAAGATTAAAAGGGATTATTTCTTTGAAATTATGAAAAATTTAATTGAAAAATAAAGAATTAAGGAACTCCACGACGGTTTCTTCAAAGCATGTTGCATAGGGTTTGAATGTACGCTTCGCGCCTTTGTTCCCGTGTAAAAAATTATACCTGCCTTGGTAAAATAGATTGAAGTTTAATCAAAAAAGTCTCTTTCTTTCGGTTACGTAATTGACATAATTATGGCGAGCGCGCACCCCCCCCCACCCAAACACACGCAAACACGTTGCATAAACACAAATGTTATGATAAACAGATAATGCATTGTAGAATCTTGAAAGAAATTGTAGTCGTTGATTAAAACCCCTAACTGGGCTCTTTGTTGTTAACTTGAATGATTACGGAGAAAATTAAAATGTGGTTTTCGATGTTATTGTCGGTGAATCGAGCCACGGTCAACAGGGAACAATGCGGTAGAGATTTGCTGCTAAGAATATGAAACAAAAATAGGAGGAGAAAGCAATTTCACAGGCTTTACAACTCAGAAATGGGAATTCCTTGTTATATTTATATATGCAATAATATTTTAAAATTTAACTTCAACTTAATTAATTTCTTAACTTTCAGTTTAATTCAGCCCATAATAATTTCATTCTAAAATATTCTCTTATTTCCTGATCTCATTCCACTTTTTCTATTTAATTAATTCAACAGTAGCTTTGTAAAATTGCTGAATCGACTAAAAGCTGACACGTTCCCACACTCCGAGTGAAGGGATAAAATATTGCTGATATAAACAAATTCCACTAAAAGATCCCTGTGTTTCCCTTACATTGTGATTGACACGTGTTAGAAATCCTTATTAAAATCTCGCAGTATATTCACAGGGATAAAATTTTCATTAGCTTTTCCTCATTTCGTTTTTTGTCGCTCTGTGTTGTGCTCGTCGCTTCTGATATATATATATATATTATCATGATGCTATTTTGTTTCGAGTGTAGTTCGTAAGTATAAACCTATTACTACTAATATAGAAAAGGAACTGTAAGAATTCTATTTTCACAAGACGCAGAGTGAGAGAGTTATCTACGTGGTGATCCGTCGCTTACCTTTTTCTTTGTATCCTCCTGGAAAATTTTTAACTGATTTCATTTAAGCGATGGTTTCAGTTATATGAAGAAATGAGCATCTTTTCATCTCTCATAAGTCATTTTTTTTTATAAGTCAAGATGATTTACTTTTAATATGATGTTTTGATATTTTCTACGAAATAAGAGTTGTTGGTAAATAAGAGTTGAAATTAATTCACAGTCATAAGAAGAGTTTTTTATATATATATTTCATTTTATAGAAATTCTTTCTAAATATCGGTATGGAACTACGATTGACACTTGAAATATTAATTTAAAAATGTGAATGGAAATTTTGATGGACATTTTACTCAAGTAGAAACACTCAAATATTTTGCATTCAAGTCGAAAAAGTCTGACAACGAAGTTCTTCACGGGCTGCAATTCTGATTCCAGTTACTGATTTGCGAAACGTCGAGTAATTAAAAAATTAAGGAATTAGCTAATTATTTCCTGGAGAAACAATTTTGTTTTGTTTTCTCTCAGAAACATTATTCAGTTTATAAAATGATTTTGCTTTTTATAATAGTTATAGAATTATGAAAAATATTTCAAATATTTAAATTGAATTTTGGTATCATACCTAATTTATGTGCTTAATGTACCTTGTAATTTCGAACAAAATGCAGCTCTATTTATTTTGCATTGAGAAGAATGAATGGTACTTGAAATGTTCCATAAAAATCATTTTGATGTGTCATAGAAGTTAGAAAAATTGCAATGACTTACATGATAATATCAAATTTTTTGTTTAAAAAAGCAATTGAAATGATCGCTTCAGTGGATATCGGGCATAAAGGTTTTCTTCATTTTTTCCTCGTGCGATGAAATTTAACTGCAACTTAATTTTTTTTTCCTGGTGACTGAAGCAATACTGTGCCATTGTTGTCACTGTAAGTTATCTGTATTAAATGCGTTTTCTAAGCTAGACAAAAAATAATCTAATCCCTTCAATAATTTTGACGAAAACTGCTTAAAAATAGAACGTATGTCTAATTATAGAGACTGTCTGTAAAGTTTAGGGAACTGTGAACGATGAAAACCTTAATTCTCAGAGGAAAATCTTAAAATGCCGAAAGCATAGAGCAAATCAAGCCGATAAAGCTTATAGAATTGGAAAAGAATTTAAATTTTCACATGATTTATACATGATATATTCATCTCAAACAATCCTAATGCATCATTTAAATGCATTAATTAAAATCATTTAAATGCATTAATTAAAATCATTTAAATGCATTAATTAAAATCATTTAAATGCATTAATTGAAAATGAAAAAAATACTTTTTGAAATCAATAGCACAGAAGACAACATTCTTTTTCTCCCTGTAATGTATATATGCCCTTTTTTGATGAATAATTATTATATGCATAAATATTTTGAAATAGGGAACTTTATCATATTTTCAAGCAGCATCTTAATCGAAACCACTTTAATAATATTTTATATCTTTATTTTGTTTCAGTGATGGTTGTGGTAAACTTATCTAGACATCGTTATTTAAATATTTTTCGATTTATTTTATATGTTTAAAATTAAAATTTCAGCAACACTTTAAAATTTGCCACTATTCATACTGTTACGAAATTTTCTTTACCGGGGTTCGTTTGGATAGTGGAAGTTATATGGTGTGGAGAACGCTCAATCAGTAGGCAGAAGTAGAATAAAAACAACGACGTTTATTTACACGAAGACACACAGGACAGCACAAAGCGACAACTATATACAACACAGAAGACGATTATCTTCACCCGAGACGTGTAGCATACAGCAGCATACAACCAGAATCTACTGCAGACAGTAGCGCACAGCTCAGTTCAGCACTAGCTTGCCTCAGTCGCTTCCGACTCCTCCGTCTTCTACTTCTCCGACTCTGGCTCGGATTACTGACTTCGTCGACTCGACTCCGCTGCTCTCGAACTCGGACCACTGGCTTTTCCGCTCCGTCTTCGGACTACTCCGTCGTCTCTCACTACTGGCTTCGTCGTCTTTCGAACTCGGACTACTGGCTTTTCCGCTCCGTCGTCTCCTGGCGGCGGCCGCTTCCTTTTATAGGTCTCAGGAGGCGGGGCTAGAAGCCTGTCAACCAATCAGGAACGTTCGAGGCGTATCTCGGTTCCTAATGGACGGATCGGGAAAATTCTCGAAGTTTCGGGTATTATCTATTTTGCGCCAAAGTCGCCAAATTCGTCGCCAAGTCACCAAATGGTCGCCAAGTTTGTCGCCAAGCTCTGGGACCTCCGACGCGCTAGTCCCATTCAGATGACTGTAAACTTTCTTTCTATTGATGGAATAAACTATGCTGGGAAGCCGAATTGCAGGTTTGTAACAATACATTTGTTTAGTTTAGATACATTTTATATCGCATGCAAGTTTTTGTTCAGTTGCATGAAATATGAATATGAAAAAAATCTTATGATCTTTCAGTTATCATGACATTTCATTTTAGCCGTATAAAATACATGTAGCAAAGACGTTTTTTCACATCAAATAAGAGTCAATTGTAATTGCCTTATATTTATTTGTGAATATCCTAGTAAGTAAATAATTAATACTATTGAATTTTTAATATAGTAATGCGTACGAGCTAATGTATTATATTTAAATTACGCCTTACAAAAAAAAAAAAAAACTTCAAGTCGTTCGATTAAAAAAAAAAATCGTTTGCGCTACAAGACAGACTACTTCGACCAACAGTTTTCAAATTCATC
>JAPMOR010068212.1:3509-15313 GCA_026543865.1 Argiope aurantia | reverse complement strand
TGCAGATTAAGAAAGGGCTTATAAAAATGTTAATTATATTTTCAATTAAAAATAATTTTAATGTCGATGTTTTTGTTGAAAAACTTCGGCGTATATTTGGCTCAAAAATCATTTTTTTACCACTTGTAATTTCAAAAAAAAAAAAAAAGTATCTTTTCAGTGATAATAATTTTTTATTTCCACAGATCCTTTCTTTAATTTTAATAAATTTTGAATGATGATTCTGAGAGTATTTTGAAACGATATTTTTCAGTGTTAAATTCATATTAACACGCATCGAGGGAGAAATTATTTTTATTATTTCTTACTGTTATTGCTATCGCTAACACATAATTAGGACAAATTTTAAAAACAAAATATATGGATGAATAAAGCATAAGTTGTTACCATGTTGCTATAATATGAATTGGAGGATCGAATCTCCTTTAACCCCTTGACCTACGCACTTACTTAACTTCCTAATTAGATGGCCTTCCTATTTAGGACATTTAATTTTTATCATTTTCAATTTTTTCTTCTTTCCTTTTCAATTAGCAACCTCTTTTTAATTCAGCCGCAGCTGATGGCCTCAAAAATGTAAAAAGATTACGTCTGTAAATATCAACATTTCTCTGCAAGTTGCATCCTATTGTCATCATTTGCTTTTATGTATTTTTGTTCCCTTCATTTAATTATTATTTTGCTAAAACAATAAATATTGCTATCCAGTATGTGGCTCCAATGGGGTTCTTTTTGGAGACCCCCGTGGATGAGTTGTCACATCTTTATTTCTCCCCGTCCCCTCCCCTTCTTTGAGCCACGGTGGCTTGGTAGTAAGGCCTCAGCCGTGGGGCCGGTAAGTTCCAGGTTCCTTGACCCGATTCCACCAAAGAACAGTCGTGTAGGTGGGTACCGTACACGTTAAATCCGTTGGAGTGAAATGTTCTTTCGCTGGTATGGTTTAGAAAGAGCAGCTGAGGTGTTGTTCTCGTCATCTGATTGCGGTTTAAAATTAGGATGTGCATCCCAAAATAGCCTTAGTGGGGCTTTAAAACGGGACTTTAATATAACTAAGCTACCAAACCCTTCTTTTCTTTCGATCTTATGCCCATCCGACTGGTTATATAACTTAGTGTTATAGACACAGGATGAAGTTAAGTTATATTATTTAAGACATTTATCATTATTTTAATTCCCATAATAATATATAGACATTTAGATATTAAAGCATTTTTAAATGAGTTTTGCATTTTAAATTCCTTAATTCTTTCCCTTAATTTCTGATTTAGAATTTAAAATTCTATAATTCGAGGAGATCCGTCTTTGTGTTATGAAGGAATTAAATTTTCTCTGAAAACAACTTCTTTGTTTTCTTTACAGAACAGCCCGATATATACTCTCGGTTAGACGAGGTCTTTTTGCTGCGGTTCCTGCGTACAAAAAAGTACGATGTCCAGAAGGCCTTCAAGATCTATTACAACTACTACCATTTTCAGTCCAAGCAGAGGGGGAAATTCACGGGGTTCAAGCCTTCCGACATGAAGAAAGTGATAGAAATGAACAATATACTTTACATGCCATACAGAGTACCGCCGGGGTCACATGTAGCTATATTTCGAATGGGTAAGTTATTTATTTGTTTGTTTTACCGTAAGATTGAATCCATACTTCCAAATTAAACGATTAATATTCATGTACAGAAAATGTCAATTTTAAGCACATGTTCTGTGATAATTACTGATTAGTTAAGTTACTAAAATTTTTTAGTTGTTATTTAATTTATTCGCAATTTGTCATTTCCATGTAATGAATTTTCTGCATTTATGAATTGCTGCATTGTTTCTTTTTCTTTTTTTCGCTAAGCGATTTAATGTGATCTTTTTTGACATTTTTGGCTGGATAAGTTTTGTATTATTGTATTTATTTTAATATGCATGTATATTTGTATATATTCATGCATTTCAATATGCATGTATATTTGTATATATGCATGCATTTTAATATGCATGTATATCTTGCATATTTTAATCAGCGACATCTAATGGTAAACATGCGAAATATCTATATAAGCGACAATTTTTGGGTTTTTTACTAATTTACTTTTTATTTTATTTTTATATTTTTGAAAGTTTCCATTTAATATTATTGAGTTATTCAGTATATAAAGACCTCAATTTTGGAACGCTCCACATTGTATTTTCGATATTTTTTGTTTGATTTGAAGAAATCTGCTGCCTAAGTCCATCAGACACTTTTAGAAACTTATGGTGATGCTGCTTCGTCATATTCCAATTGTCGGTTGTGATTTCAACGATTTAAGAGTTTTGATTTCAATGTCAATAACAAAGAACGGCCTGAAGCAAAAAAAAAAAAAAAAAAAAAAAAAAATCGAAGAACAATCAATTGCAAGAATTAGTGGAAGAAAATGGAAAATATTTTGAATGATATATATATTATACAAATTTTTTTCAAGTGAAAAAAATGATAAAAAATACATGCTGGCACCTAATATTTTTGATAAAGGGTATTGCTATAAGATAATTAATAAACTCATTCCAATTAAAAAAAAAGATTGTATAAGTAAAAAATCGTTACTAGAACTTTTAAAATTCATATTTATGTACTGGTAAATTTGATTATAATAGTAAAACCAAACCAGTAATATAATGCTTCAAATATGCAAACTCTGTTCCATTCAACTTTTACAGACGCATTCAATTGTTTATATGTTCTAAAGAAACGAAACACAAAATGCAGACCTTCTATTACACGTGATATTAATTCATACGTATTGTATTAAACTGACCTGTCAGGTGTACTAATATATTTTTTGATGCCGAGTGGTATACTTAAGATTCAAAAATCCCTAAATGAGGGTCATGATAGCTAAGGGGATCATTGTGTTTACTTGCTTTTTGTATTTTTATAAATTTGCTAAGTCAGAGCTTTAAAAAAAAAAAAAAAAAAAAAAAAAAAAAAACTGAAAAAGTACTGTGGCGAATCTTTATAAGCTAGATAACAGCCCCTAGGCCGGAGTGATCCGTTTTATTGAGTGATTATGTCACTCGGGTACAACCCGAACGTTGCGAGTTCGGCCCTCGCTATTACCAAATTGCTGCATTGGTGACCCGATGACGAAACGCGCAACCTTTGTATGGCTGTTGTGGCCGAAGTGCTATAATTTTTTAGCTTCAAGTTTGTATAAGTATTATTTTTGTGTTAAATTAGTAAGCATGTGAAGTTATCAATGCGATGCATCAATCTTTTTCCAATATGTGAAATTATCACTGCGATGTATCAATCCTTCTCCAATATAATTTTTAATTAATAAAAATTTCGAAAAAAAAAATCTTTATTCCTTTTTAAAAAAATATTTTTTCACCAAATGTTGCAGCTACTGTTCCGGTTGTTGCCTCTCACGTCAAATTTAACAAATAAAACGCACACTCGTTCATTTTTATTAACAGTAAAAATTAAGTATTTTCATTACATGTTCCTACAGATCAATTCTATTCATATTTAAGGTATTAGATTGCCGATTCCAAAACTTTCGAGACAAGTGCATGCGTGAAGAAATTGCAGAATTAGGTGAATAAAATGTGAAAAAGAGAGTACCAAAGAATTGTTCTTTCAATAGTATTGATATGCCATCTTCATGAAACAAATGGTAAATTTCATCGGAAATTGATAAATTTTGTACCATCAGGATAATACGTTTAAAATAATTTAGAAGCTTCGTATTAAATTTTAAAATTTCTACTATAATAAATCTTAAACAGAGAAAAATCACTCGACGTATTGTCTTAACAAAATTCTAGCTCAACAAAGGCTGCAAGAAACATTTGTGCTGAAACTTATCGATGACCTACACACGTTGCGCTGAAACTCTATGGTAGAAATTAATATAATACAGTACAATCTACAATATCGAATAAACTAGTGATTTTTTTACCAAAAAAAAAGAAAAGAAAAGAGAATATTTAACCGTTCCAATACAAATTTGCCTAAAGATACAAATAGCAAACCTGCTAAAGCTATACTCAATGGAAAAAAAAAGGTAGGATACGGATTTTTAAAATGAACGTTGTTTCTGGCATGATTAAATTCTGAAAATGAATATCTGATTATCATAAAGAGAAAACAGGCTTTTTTAAGTTTTAATGATATTTTTCGACGCAAACATAGATGATCTCATTTGCAAAAAAATATCAAAAATTCTTATATTAGTCGTTGTTACAAGTTGCTTTTCACATTGATTATCAATAATCTTGAAGTACTCAGCTATACTGATATGTTTCCATTATATTTAATTCCAAAAATATTGCTTCTGTGTAGGTATACATATTAATCAGATGCCAATTGTTTTAAAAATCAAAATAAATTTCTAATGATTCGCAATTATTCACAATCAGCATCAATTACACTATGAAAAAACCAGAACATACAAACAACTAACAATAATTTCAGAAAAACAACAACAACAACATAATTGCTTTCCAGCGATAGCAATTTTTGTTATATCTTAAGCGCTAATATTGGCAATGAAAATTAAAAAAAAATGTAGCAATTATTCTAATAGAATATTTTTATTTCTCATGCACAGATATTTAAATAAATCGCTTATGAGCTATAATAAAAAAAACTATTTTAAATCTGAATTATTAAAAAAGTTAATATTTGTGTTTTTCCGTTTTGTAAAAACAGCAAAGACACGCTATGCTTCATATTTACTGCAGAAATACTAGGTGCTTGCATGTATTTTAATCAGCGACATCTATTGATAAACATGCAAAGAATCTGCATAAACGACAATGGTTTCGGGTTTTTACCACTTTACTGTTACTTCATTGTTATTATTTTGAAAGTTTTCCATTTAGTATCATTGTGTTATTCAGTGTATAAAGACCCCAGTCCTGGAACGCTCTAAATTACATTTTCGACATTCATCGCTTTTTTCTGGTTTGATTTGAAGAAATCCTCTGCCGAAGCCCATCGGACAATTATACAAACTTATGGTGATGCTGCTCCATCATATCCCTATTATCGGTTTTGGTTTCAACGATTTAAGAGCCGTGATTTCGATGTCAGTGACAAAGAACGGCCGGGAGGACCAAAAGAAATTCGAAGACAATCAGTTGCAAGACTTATTGGACGAAAATGGAAAAAATTGTAGGAAATGATGGAAAATATTTTGATTTTCCATATATATTGTACAAATTGTTCTCAATAAATGCATTTTAAAGTGAAAAAAAATGATCAAAATGCGTGCAAGCACATTTTGCAAATTTTGCTTCATTTAACTAATAAGTTTACTTTTAGTTTTCTTTTTTCTTTGATTTGTACTTTATAGTTTTCAAAATATAATTCTTGCACTGTATCTAAACTTTGAGACTGAACATTAAATGATGGAAGATTTTCAACTGAAGTAAAAGTTTTCTAACCAATTCGGATGAAGATGAGTTTAGCATAGGAATGTCAAAAATAGGATGGAAAATTCATATTTTCAAATTATAATTAAATAATATATTCTGTAGCATTATAATAATAATAAATAATATAGCCAATTTCTTTTCAATTTTGTAAGTATAAATAGTTCTTTAAGAATGAAAAAACTTGCGCAACTTCATGTCTATAAAGGTATTTAAATGCTTACAGTAGGAAAATGAAAACATTTATTATTGCAATTCTATAAGCTGCAGAAAGGGAAAAAAAATAAGCAGTAGTTTTTTTTCCAATTTCCTTTTCAACTATATCAATATCTTGTTTACAACAATTAGAGGAAGTCCTTTTTAATAAGATTCAATGTAAAAGAAATAGCATTTTTTATCAGGAAAAAAAATCTCAAGTGGTTCTTTTATAATACTTAAATAACAATTTTCCTCCTTTTACTTCCTTTTGACAAGATAGGTCATTTATAACGACATTTATATGAGTATATCAAATTTTTGTATATTACCTATGTTTTGATTCATACGCTTGTCATCTACAATGTCAATTTATATCTTAATTTGAATACTCCCCATTTTTTTAATAAATCAGATTTACTTATTTCTAAATTCACAGTTAAATAAAAAAAATTAGTAAGTAGCTATTTTTACCATAAAGGAAAATCACGAATCGTTCTTTCGTAACTTTTACATATTGTTAAACTAAGAAAGACGTAATAACCTGCTCTGAGAAGTCATTTCACTTTTGAGTTATACAATCAAATTTACTTGATTGTCAGCAGCGAAAATATTGTAATATAATCAATCATGCATTTTGTGATGACGACTTGCCCTTGACATTTCTTGATTTCGCAATTTTGATAACATCCGGTGAAAATTTAAGAAACGATAATAGCCACATTTTTGATTTCTTGATCTGTATGACCTTAACGATGAAAGGTTTAATAGATTTACTACTTTTTTTCCTAAATAATTTATTTTTATTTAATATTGTTGCTACAATCGAAGTGACAATAATAAATTAGACAATCAATAGTCGGTGGCGTTGAAGTGTAATGCATTTATACATGAAAGAACAGATTGTGATTAATAATATGGGCACTCTGAAGTACACAAATTAGACCAATCATGAGCTGTATTATGCGCCAAACCTTCTGAAATGAAATGAATCTGTACCTGATAGAATCGATAACATCTAATATAGGCATTTTGAAGTATATAAATTACAGCAGTCGTGAGTTGCATCCTACTCCACACCCTCCTGAAATGAATATGTACATAATCAAACCGATTGTAACTAGTATAGATACTCTGAAGTACATAAATTAGACCAATCATGAGTGGTATCATGTGCCAAACCTCTTGAACCATCATTGAATATAAGTCAGTAGGTTTTCAACAATAATAGCACCAAAGTGTCCATGAATTAATTAGAGTAGATAAAAAATACTTTTATAAGAAATTTGTTCAGCTTCTTCAAGCTATTTATGCTATTCTATATCATTAATTCATTAATTTTTTGAGATATTTTGGCGAAAGCTTTGAAATTCAGCAAGTAGCCTAGGGTTTTAATTTCAGGAGGAAAGGATTAACTGATGCGTGGAATGAAAAAAAGTCCTCCAATTAATGAGTTTGATATACGACAAAGTGTCAGATATATAGTGATGCGTGAATTAACAGATCTTATCAGTACTTTTTTTAACTAGAAAGAAATATAGATCGCATGAGGGATAACGCCCGATCGTAGTTAAAACCATGTATATCTTCTTCAGCTTTTTTTTTGGAACTAAAAACAATCACCAGTATTCCTCTTCTGAAACTGATCAACAGCATACTACACAATTAAGAAAGAAATGAAACATGCGTAAAAACTTCATAAGAAAATTTGTTTGAATAAAATTATAATTATAAAATTTGAAATGCCGAAAATTTACTGGGGTTTCTTGGCTCAACTTGATGCTTGCTCATACATGAATTTCTCATCCACTTGCCTGGAATTTTATCCTCCAAGAAAAGGGAACAAAAAGCATGAAAAGTACCGAAGGTATAGGGGAAGAAAATGAAAATTATAAGGGGGAGGGAACTGTTGAGTTTGCTTCAAACTATCAAAATTTTCTGACATATTTCTTTTGTAATTTATCTACAACAATATAATATTTCTTAAAAAATACATTTTAAAATAGAAAAAAAAATAGCAAAATGAAATTTTGCCACCTGTTAAATTGAAGAAATTCATTTCTCAAATTGGACCTCAGATTTTTTTTTCCCGCAGTCAAAATGGAATCGTTTTTTTTAATTCTAAAATTCACATCAACACATAATGTGTGAGCTCAAATGTTGCATGTTACGAATTGTATAGTTTCTCTTTATTTTTCTTTCTCATGAGATGCGAAACTCTGCAACTTTATTTTTGCTCTTTTGGAACCAATTTTTGTTACTTTTTATTTTCTTTTGTTTTCTTTTTATGTTTTTCCACTTTGCCTTCATGAAGATTAATAGTCATCTGACACGCTTTATGGGCTATTATTCAAATTCAAAATTATATTCCTATCGACTTAAACAAAACATAAACAACAAACTTAGGCAATAATTGGTTGTCCAATCAAAGCAATCTTTGAGCAATAATAATTAAAATGTCTGTATAACATTATTGATATGCATATAAATATTTACTTTCACTTCAGTGTGTCATATGAACTTATGGAGTGTTATGGGTATAATCTTTTAAAATATTTATTTAATGATAATGGAATAAAAACATATGTTCTTAAATGCATTGAGCTGTTACTAAAAATGATGCCATAAACTACATTTTATTGATGTAATATCACTTTCCTATTTTATTTACCAAATATTTCATAGCATCAAGATTACACTATCTGTCAACTCTAAGTTGTGATCTTAATTCCGCAATTTTTTCCTATAGCAAAATATGAAAATATTACCTAGGTCGCTATGTTGATTTTATTTGTTCAGATTGTTTTTCTGTTTATTTAGTTTGGAAGAATTTTAAAACAAATCGTGGATATATATTTCTTAGGCACAAAAAATACACTTAGGAGCAAAAAATAATTTTTTTATTATATTTAATAGTATTAGATGATATCCTAAAGAAATAATTTTCATTTAGATATTCATCACTCAGTCATATTTTTTATGGATTTTACTTTATGTGCATTTTATAAAATGCGAAAATGTGTCTGCATAGTATTGTACTTATTTTTATATACTAATGACCAAACAAAATGCATGCCAGCACATGATAACTATTGTTCTATTTTACGAATTTCAATGTTTATGAAATGATTGCTTTATTAGTCAGTTTCCAAGATAATCTGTTGCTATTCTTGTAATTAATGGTTGTTTACCACTTCAGGCGCTTTTGATGTGACGAAGGCGACTGCGCAGGACATGATAGCCACAGTATTCATGATCGGAGAAATGATTCTGGACACGGAGGCCACGCAGGTATGCGGTGGCATCATAATCATCGACGCAGAAGGGTTAACGCTGCAGCATTACAGGCAATTTGTGAATCTACAGTTCCTAACTTTGACTCTAAATCTTGTACAGGTAATTTATGTTATATGAATCGATCGCTTATTAATTATTTACAATCAAATTTTGTACGTATTTTACTTATCTACCGGTTCACTTTATGTTACGCCATTTCAATCATAACATCATGTTTCTGCTCATCGGAACATTGATTTTGCACGCTTTAGTGAATATAAGATTATGAGAATCCTATAAGGAATCCCAAACATGTTCTTCAGTATTCGTTGCAGTAAATGTTAAATCTGGCACAACATCCTGTATAAAAAGAAAATAATGCCTTTAATAAATGCCATTAAAATGTCTTTAATAAATGCCATTAAAATGCCTTTAAAAAGGAATAAAACTTTAGTAATGTCTTTAAAAAAGGAATAAAACTTTAGATATTACTACTACAAATACGTCTCAAAACCCATCCTTTTTATTATAAAGCTTCGCGAAATCTTTTTAGATAAGCGTTGACAATACAATGTGCATCACATGTTTAATGTTATATTTCTAATGACATAATAGTTTTCTTGCTTTAAATTGTAATCATTATATTTTTCTATTTTCTTAGAAGTTTTAATAACTTCGTATTCCACATAATTATTGTTTTCTGTGCTAGCATTACTAACGTTCTTGGTGTTTGAACCCCGAAATCAGCAACTTTGTAAAGCTCGTGTTAGAAATAATGAAATAAAATAGATCAGAAAAATAAGAATTTATGTATGTAATGACATCCATCTAATTTAAATCCTAATTTAATTACTAAATTTCATCTTCAATTAGCCCATGCTAACTTCATTCTAAAATTATCTCTTATTCCCTGATCCAATTCCCCTTTTTTATTTAATTAATTCTACACGTTCTCTATAAAACTGCTGAATTCTACATGTTCTAACGCTCTGAGCGAAGGAATTAAAATCCTAAATGCTTACAACATTCTTTTAAAGTTACATAAGTTTCCCTTTCCTGACATGTATCAAAAAAATCCCTATCAAAATCTCACGGTAAAATTACTGAAGGGAAAAATTTCGGTCTCTTTTTTCTCTTTAGATCGTGATGCAAACAGACGCCAGCTTATTATCGCTTCTTCATTGTTCATAGTATGCCTCTCTTGATGCAATTAACCGAAGTTAGGATTCGAAAAGTTTCTTTTTCTATTCGGCCACGCAAAACTGCTAAAATAGTAGCATAGGGAAAATGTAAAAGTTCAATAATGTATCTATTAAATTTACTACCTAATATTCCACACTCTAACATAAAATTAATGATCGCTGTGTTTTGAATTCTAGGAAATTTTAAGAATTAAAAAATCCTTAAAAGGCATACATAGTTTTTACAAAATTGTGTTCTTATGAATTTCTCTGAGAACACAATTTTCAAGCAGCAGATATTAATAGTAAGTGATATTTCAACAACGGACGATGAAGACAATCATTTGCAAACTAAACTTAAGTATTTGAATATCCTAAGAAATTTATTTCTTTGATTTTTCCGGTTATTCGATTTATACACGCAAAATACAAGTAACTCTGTAAATGAATTTCAGAATAGGATTTTTAAGATTTTTCGTGTCGATTTTAGCTCATGCAAATATTTTTATCACAAAAATAATTTCTTTACGAATTGAATTTTTGTGCACTTTTCCATCATAAATTATTAATCTCAGTTTTAAATTAAAATTCTATTTTTTACTTCTTTGATCTAAATACTAACCCCATTTTTAAAATCTTTTATTAAAGTAAATGCATTCTGGCCGATGCTGAAATGCAACATTCAAAGTTTCAGCTAAATAAATAAATAATTGCAGAAACAATTTATGATCAAACATAGTTGTTCGATAGGAAAATAATTGATCTGATGATTGATTATCGGCCAGTTGTTTTTTCCATTTTGTATTCGATATCAGAATATCATGCATTCCGAAACTTCATATAATGAAACAATTTTTTATAATGCAGCAATAGGAAAAACAGCTTTTGCTGAATTAAGCCAGGATCTCGTTCAGTAGTGTCATGCAAGTTAATATCTACAATTAAATAAAATATTAATGGTATTCATTTCAAAAGATGAGAATTTTTTTAATCGTGAATTATGGTTTATTCCAATAGAATGAAGCATGTTTAATCCATGAAGTTATATTCTAAAATTTGTTTCAGTTTTTTTTCCTTTGTTTTTTTAGGACTGTTTACCTGAAAGATTACGAGCTATTCACTTTGTACACGAGCCATTTCCGTACCATGCCATTTACAAGCTCATGCAGCCGCTGTTAAAGAAAAAGATTAAGGAAAGGGTGAGTATTGCTGAAATTTTGATCTGAATTAATTATATGTTAAAGTAGAAAACCTTATTGGATGCTGGGTAACTAAATGATAAATAGCGAGTAACGAAAATTAAAAGAAAAACACAGCTGTCATAAAATTTCAATTACATTTTTTGCATTCTAACATTAAAATCACCATTTACCAAATGCCAATTACTTTGAAAAATAAAACAAAAAAAAAAGCTGTAAAAAAAGTCCATTAAGAAAGCATTTTTATTGTGAGAAAATAGCTAAAAAGCAGATTTTAGTATTCAACAAATTCATCAATGTCGAATGAATCTTACTTAAAGATGAAGTAATGTTACTAAAATGGTAGATAAACACATGCACAAGATTGGTTCCAGTTACTTACAATGCTTCAAATTTATTCTCTCCTGAAATAACTATGTTATAACTTCGAAAAGGAAGTAAATCTTTAAAAAAAAAAAAAAAAAACTGTTCATTATTAAAAATATCTGATTTTTACGCAAATACATTTCATTGATGAAAAATATATGGAAATAGACTCGGTTGAT
>JAPMOR010068208.1:42111-61585 GCA_026543865.1 Argiope aurantia | reverse complement strand
CGTCAGAAAAATTATATTTATGTTTTCTCTTTGCAGTCATTTACATTTAGTGTAAATTTTAAAGATTATTTCAGTTTGAATATGTAATTTAAATTAAAACTATCATACTTTATGACATATATTACATTATCACCAGTCTTTCTTTTCGAGATAATTTAGTTGTTTGTAATAAAATTCTACATTAACGTTTACATTATTTAATTTTTAACAATCAAATATTAGGTTAAAATTAGGTTATATTTGTTTAATATCACCTTTTAGAAACAAAGACAAGACACTTCAATAATTAATAAGTTACGCAACTGTAATAACAGGTCACATTAATGAAATGACCTTTCAAGGTTTCATAAAATTGTAAATACTTTCATATTATTGTCAAAACTCGGTTTACTTAAAAATTTATTGAATTGCAAATAAGGAATTAAATGTCTAATAGGAAATTGAATACAAGAAGCGTTTTGACTTACATTTGTCAGCTCCTCCCACAGATTGTTAATATCACTTATAATGGTATTAAAAATATCCATATCCTGTAAAGAAAAAAATAGGACTGTAAAATAACATCTAATAAAATCGTTATCTTCATAGCACCCATACATTCAAAATGCAAGTAGAAAAATGTACAGATACAATAATCATTTTAATAAAATTAAAATTTCAATTTTCAGAGTGCACTTATTTCAAACGCATGACCGTAAGAAAAAGATATAAGCGAATATTTATATATATTTTGAAAAATTCCAGATTTAAAAAACTTCGTATGAGAAAAAATGCAAACATTTGTTTCACCAATTTGATCTCGTATTAAATTATTCTATAGCTTTTAATCATTCAGTAAAGAATTTAAGAATTCCAAATTCAAACGATTTATTTATATAAATTTTGTTTTGCGTGTTCATTTGCATAGAAAATTTTGCATACTAGATGTGTTCTGATCAGAAAATAAATTTTTCTAAAATAATGGCTAACAGATTCTGTTTGATTATATAATATCTGATAGTAGGACATTAAGATTTCAAAAGTGCACAAATAAATTATTCTTTGCCGAATTGCTTTTAAAATTTTGCTTTCAATTCTGATGTGAAAAAGAATTGCATGTCTTTGTAAATACCTCCATTTGTGACAAAGTCATTCCAAATTATATCGAATGAGTTTCACCTATTAATTTGGCTGTGTTAATATTCACATAATGTTAATGATCTGGAAGTTCTCGTTTAGAAAAATTCTGACAACTGTATAAAAATACCTCTCGTCATTTTCATGAAGTGATCAATTGGGTTATATTGTTTTATGAACACGTTAAAATTTTTTGTGCACATATCACTATGCAACTAAAAACCGCATTTATAAAACTAAAATAGTGATTGTAAAATTGCTCTTTAATCATTTGATTTTGAACTCGGTCTCCGTTTTGATGTTATATACGAATAAAGCATTTTTGGGTGGGGTCATTTGTCTCAAACGGGAGTTCCAAACTTTAAAGCGAATTTTCAACAAGAATTGTCCAGAGAAAATATTATTCATACCCGATAGCTTTAAAAGGTAAGAGAAAGAATTTCTGAAACTGATTTAAACTTTCAACTGAAAGTTTTTCAAAAAAATGGGATTCTATCTTTATAATATTCTGCTTTGATTTGTGTTAAGATTATTATAGCGTAAGAATACTGTATATAATTTAAATTTCTTTGAAACTCCTATATGAAAACTGGGTGTTTTTTTTCGAAAAGTTATATTCAATAATAAGCATTTCTAACGTTAATGCTGTGAAGTCTTCTCAACTCAAGCTCCGATTGGGCAGAAAAAGACATCTTTCAAAAGCCACATTTCCTGGACTGTCTAACCGAGCCAGAGGGTTTCTCCTTTCGGCTTTTCGAGTATTAAAACAATCTGATTTTCATTCAATTTTTTCTTCTCAAGTGAATTGGGTATGTGTTACAGGCTTCTTCAAGGTAAAATTGGTGACCAGAATTGACTTGGCAAACATGTTTAGTGAAGAATTCATTTATCATTTTTTTAATCTTCACAAAATTACTGGACTACTTGCATACATATGGACAGTCCATACAATGTAAGAGATGAAAAACTGAATATCTCTGATGGTATGATTTTTACTGTAAAATTAAATTTGCCTATCTTGTTGCAACAATAAGTTATTGTCTTCAGACAAATGAAAAGATTAATAGAAAGTTAGTTCTAAATTTTTTCTAATAAAAGCGCAGGAAGAATATTGTATGATTCTCAACGTTTGAATTGTCGGGGAAGTAAACAACCACTTAAACATAGTTTCACTTAATAAATTGCGATCAAACTTTGCTGAAAATTAGTAATTTGTTTAAAAGTCGTGTATTGAATTCAATAAAATAAGCAACATTCCATTAAGTTTCTTGTATTTTAAAAGATTTGAGCGAATGCATCAATTAATCAATTTTATAAGCGCGCGGAAAACGTTATTTTACTTTCGATTAACAAAAACACCGCTCCAAACTTTTTTATATGCTATTCTAAATAACTTTATGAGAACTATTGATTAAAGGCATTTAAAGGAAAAAAAATATTAGTGCTGTACGTGCCAACTCGTAAGCATTTCCTTTGTCTAAACATTAAAGCAAGAGAAAAATGAAGCAAGAAATTTAGATGAAGTTGTCAGCTTGAAGTATTTTAAATGTTTGAAGAATGGTTGGTTCCTGAATAGCATCTAGAGAAGCAATATTTTCAAATTTCACTCTAGTTTACTTGCGCAACGATCACCAATGCAGTTATTCGGTGCATGACTAGTTGTAATTATTATTCTCCATCTAGCGTTCATGAAATAACAATTTTTATAATCACAAATTATAAGATAATGGTTTAATACAGATTCAGTCAAAATCGTGCATTATCGAACAGGAAATACCTATAAGTGTCATGCAATGAACTAATAAAAATACATTTGGGAAAAGATGCAGTGAGCGCTGTAACACTGCATCGGGAGTGAGCAAGCCGTCACTGCGTCCATGGCTGCACAACAATGTTTTTAAGCTAGATCCAAATATCATAAGAAAGTAAAATTGATAATATTTTTGAAAGATTAATGATTATTTTCTGAGATTAATCTTCGTTAACATACGATTCTGAAAACTGACAATATTCTGGCAAGTAATTCTAAGCTTGCTTTTATTAGTAATTATCCGCCTGTGTTGACCAAGTGATACGCCTTATATTTTTAAATGTTTAGCTTCAAGTAAACTGGAAATCGTAACTTAATGCACGATTTCCAGAAAATATATTTTTTTAGCAACAAATTGTTAGACGTCAACGCTTACAAAAATTTTAATCTAGTTTCAATTTGTTCATTGTTATATAACACTTCCTAATAGTGTCAATATCCATTAAATCACAGAGGCCTTAGAAGCATTGTATTTGTGATTATCTTCTGACTTTCATTGTGTTTAAAATCTTATCTCTTATTTAAATTATATATATAATATCCTTCCTTAGGTCAAAAGAGACGAAAAACCATTAAGTATATGATAGATAAACAAAACCGCTTTGATCCACTGTTAAATATTAATTTTTTTAAAATTATAAATATTTTAAAAATAGTTGAAATCTAGGAAAATTAGAGTGACATACGATTACTACTTTTTGAATTGCTAAAAATTCATTCGCACGTCTCGGTAGATTTTGCAAGAAAATGCCACAATTTTCATAATATTTAAATAAATTCCAATCAAAATAAAAATTATCCCGGAATGTGTATTTCCATCCTCCAAAATATATGAACCAAGATAAGTAGCTTTTGGTCAAGTGATACGGTCTATAGAGCGTCCACACATTTCTTTTTAATAAAGAAGCGATGCAATAGATTTTTGAAAGTTTGGCTTGAAGAAACGAGAGAATACAATGTCAAAATTGCATCTTTTTTTAACTTATCAATTGATTATTTGATTAAATTTCAATCTCGTGTATTATAAAATTTAGTGTAATTCTTGCGAATTTGAGAATATGATTTTAAGATGCCCTAAGACTGAGGTTAAGAGTACCGTTAAAAATCATCGTTTCAATACTTCCAAAAAACCTTTTGGGAAAATATAGATTTTGCAACAATGGAAGCAAGTCTTGGGTTAGAAAAGACTATTTCTCATGTGAAGAGTATATTCAGCAATGGAATAATGAATTCATAAGGATGTCGATTGTTTCTCCATTTATATTTACCTCCTCTCACAGATTAAAATAGAATGGGACATATTGAAGCTGAACCAAGGAGTGTATCAGTTGAGGATTCTATTGCGAGATTCCCACTAATCACAGAGAAGAAAGAGCCGGATGCGGGTGAGTAGATTTTACAGATATGGAAACAAAGCTCCGTGAATGAATCAAAATTTTTGCTGCCTTCAAAAGTAAGTTAATATGAAAAGAATTTCGTCTTAAATGTTAGTTAAGATAGTCAATATAAAAAAGGTACAAAAGTGAAGAATTGATTATTATGTCAGAAAAATTGTTTGAATTGGATCAGAACAAGAGGATTTCATAGATTGATCATATTCATAAGTAAAAATAATTCTACGCGAGTGTACTCGAGAATGGCAATGGTACCTCGAATAGTGCTCGAGTACATTTAGTTTCACATTACATTTACGTATAGGACTAATTCAAACGAAATCTCAAACATAATTATGCAATAAAGAAGATGAATGGCCCACGATTCGAGATCAGGGCAAAGGGTAATAGGACACAAATTTCTGATATGCTTGCCACCATTATCTAAACGCAAAAAAATAGTTTAAGGGAGAAAAAAAACCTGCTTCGAATGTAAATGTTGCCTACTAAATTAGAAAGAAATGGAAACGTAAGACAATACCAATTCGCCCAACTTTTAAGTTACAATAATACAGAAATATTTATTTGAATTTCACCGTCTTAAAGATTAAAATTTTGAAGTGATCATGATATGATTAGATGTCTTGTTGGTATTTAAATTATTTCAAAAGTGGCAGAAATCAGCTTAATAAACAAATAATAATCTATATCAGATACCAACAATAGCACTGTACTTACAATGTCATCCAGCTTAAGTGGGTTGTTCCTCCTCTTCTTGTTTTTGTAAGGCTTGAACGGGGGATCAGCCCTTGCTCTCTGAAAAGTAAAATTGATCATCAGACTGAGAACAGACATGGCCAAATACAAATTAGGCTGAATAATAAATATATAAATATTACAATCTATAAATAAATTTAAATACTCATGTTATGGAAATATATAATTATGCAGTTGAGTGCTCATACAAGAATGTAGAGAACGCAATAGGTCTATCTTCGAATTTCTGATTCACTAAAGAAATGTGTTGGGCTCTGATAATTTCCCCCTCATTATCGTTTACTAGAAGAAATACCAACACCTATAATGAATCACACCGACATGAAGCATCAAGCACGCATTCTATGATCTTTACAAATAAAGATGAAATTGCACGCGCGCTGGCACTCTACAGCCCATATCATTTGATATACAGTATATCTGGAAGAATGTATAAATCTGCTTATTTGAAAACCTGGCGTATATAACTTTGAAGAGTGGTAATGTGCACTTCGTAGTGTTTTACAAATTTCAATTAAAAAAAAAGCGAAGTCTCAACAATATTCTACGATCAATTCTGGAAATATTCTTGCACAAAATTATAACTTACATGGTTTCAAAAAATGCTTGTAAAAAATTGTCCTCTAGGAAATATTTATAGTCGTAAAATTTTTTCTTAAATTCAAAAGCTTTCTAAAATCCTTTGCCTTAATTTCCAAAATTCGATGGCTTCGAAAACATTTCAATTTCAAGACAACATCGTTTCAAATATTTTATCGAGTCATATCATAAGATTTCTTATATTAAAAATCTTGTTCATGTTTACGCATTTTGTCAAAAGACGATATTATCTTCGATAATCTAAGTACTTACATTTCTGAGTTATTGTTTTCATATTCTGGAAATATACACACATAACAGCCAATCCACAGATTTCATCCTTAATATCTGTTTTTTTTTTGTTTTTTTTTTGTGAAACATAAAATAGTAAATTTAATCCATCTACTTCATTGTAACTTCGGGTTACTGTGTTCACAGGAATATTGTGAAACCACACTGACTAGGATTATTGTACAATATATATTAAAGAACTTCAAAGTTCCTTTTAGCGCTTCTAATTTCCTTTTCACATTATAATTTTTTAATGTTTTAAATTATAAGAGTTTGGCTGTTTTTATTTCGGTGTTTGGCTGGTTAAAACAACCAATTTCTATGTTGTATGAACAGAACGTTTATGATTTTTTGGCATAAAGGCTTTCTTAATACACTGGCTGACACATTTATTTGATATAATAAATTTATATGAACGATTATACTATCAATTGAGTTTATAAAAAAATACAATTAAGACTAAATTTTTTAAAATATTTCTAATAGCGAAAGTATACATCTGTAATATACGAAATCTTGTCAAAAGGGCAACATACGCTCCTCTGCCAAGCTACTCGAGATAATTAGGCATTGCAAAGGCAAAAAATGTTCAAAATGTGGTTGGAAAAATAGCTTGATTGTGAATAATCCTCGTAATATACAAAAAATTGCGTATTTTAATTTGACATTATTTTCGAAAAAACCTTTTTTATAAGTCTGTCTTTTACTTCTATTACGTCCTTATAAAAAGTTGCATGAATGTACATTCTGTATCTTCAAAATTTAAATGATTTATGCTTAAATGAAAATATAGGGGATCCTATAGTGGATTGGAAGATATGAAGACTTCGAGAGAAATGCGTTTAGAAAAAGTAAAACCAAAAACTATTTACAACTGCAACGCGTTTGCGATATTTCTGTCCTTTCGCACATGTATGCCATTGTAATAATATACATTTTCAATTGAACTGAGAAATCAAAAAATTGTGCTACTGATTTTATAAAGGATAAATTTACGGACAGTTTCAAATACTGGTATTGAGTTACAATCAAACAATGAATATATATGGATGGGAAAGATTCAAATTTTTATTCTTCCCGATCATTTTTTTTTTTTTTGCAATTCTGCTTTCTATAGCAGTAAAAAAGTATTCAGTGATTAAAATAAATCTTTGATTTCTGTTTTTTCTGTTGTGAAATTCATTTTCTTTGGCTTGCAAACTTGTTCAATCAAAGCCTATGATCTTATCTCTTCCTAAACTTCTAGTTTTTACCATTTCTAGGATTTTGTTTATATACTAGGTACCTCTCATCGTATTTGAGTAAATCTAATTTAAAATTTGCTTTCAAAGTTTTAATAAATATATAATAATTTTTAAATTAATACAAAACTTATTATCTTGTAAAAACTTTCATTTATAATTATATATTGTAATATTTTAGTAAGGACTTTAAATTCTCTTTATTTAAATGTCCGGTCTAGAGACTGAAGAAATTAAAAAAAGAAAGAAAGAAAGCTTTCGAATTTCCATAATCCAAATCACCTAACTGCTAAACTGAAAAAAAGTAAAAAATATTGTCATAGTATGATTAGTTTCTTTTTCGTGTTGTATTCAAAGTTTACAGAAATTACTTTCTCTTATTCGAAGTATACAAATAAAAAGTATTATCTTAGAAAAATTCTTAATCCAGATTGAAATTTTTCCAATTTTCAGCTTTCCCGAAGTCCGAAAATTATTTTTTTGACTTACGTCTGTCAATAGCCGACTGAATATGACAAATGAAAAAATTTGAACCATATGAATGAAAATTTATATGGAACTTCTGGCCGAATTTATAAATTAAAAGTTTGAGCGAAATATTTTCAGAGAAAGTTTGTCTGTCCAGCTGTTCGGAGTTGAAATGAGCACGATAATTACGAAATGTAAAAAGTATAAAATTTAATAAAAGCTCAGTATAAATATTTCAGTTCACCTGTTTATTAGTAAAACAGATTTGTATCATTCATCCACATCTTGACTAAATATTGGCCATTTACGTGCATATTTTTGTGTACTTAAGAATGCTATAACAACCACTCCGGTGACAACTCAATGCTATGCCAGCCTAATAGTAAAACCGCTTCTATACTTTTATTCATATGAGAAAGCCTATTAAGAGATCCATTTCATAATTGAGGCACGCGAAAATCCTTAAAAGTGTTTTTTTTAAACTTTAGCGTCATTGAGGCACCTCTAATATTTTTATAATTTTTATTTATCTTATCTTTATCAAAGGGCAATTTCTCCATGCTATTAAAAATTAAAAGATTTTGTAAACACTTTAAAATATAGCAAAAATTTCAATTTTATGAAACTTTAACGTTTTGTGTTGCACCTCAAGACCTACTCCAATATTTTTCATATTTATAATTCATTTTATATACACCAAAAGGCAACTTTCCCTCGCTGTTATAAATTAAAAATGGATTTTTTCATTCCACCCTATTGAACAGCATTATTACACCATTATTATTTGCATAATCTGTTTTAAACTTACGCACAAGAGTTAAAATAATTGGCAAAAGCGCCATGATCTAGTTATAATTTTCATAGCATGCATCATTGCAGAATATTTTATTTCGCGTTTGATTGCCCTTTTTTTTAAACTCTACCAGGTTTTTTATTTTCGGTAATTTGAATAATTTTAATAATCTTCAATTATGTCACATAATCGGTATTTAAATATACCCCTTTTTTTGTTCGTTATGTATTTTATATCGGAAAAAGGATTAAAAAAAATTACACTAATCTTTATTATGAGTGTGTGTGTGTGTTGACGTTCTACAGATCAGATTGTTTGACCCCAGAATTAACAAACTTGTCTCATGTATATTTGCAGATCAGGAATGTGCACCTCAGAGGAATTTTAAAATTTTCTTTATTAGAATTTTATTTAAAAAAATCAGGCGAAATTTCAGTGTTTTTCATATTGATAATTTATTTTATTTACACTAAAAGACAAATTTTCCACCATATTGCAAATTTAAAATCAAAAATTGATTTTTATCTTTCCACCCTATTGTCCAAAATTAAAATGCAATAGTTCTAGTTTCTTCATTCCTTTCTCGTGAGATTTTTTTACTAAATAAAACCCAACGCAAAAGGACAGATTTTTAAAGTAAAGATATGCAATCATGCTAAGAAGTAACGTGATTAAACGCTTGTGATACTTAATTAAGAACTCTATTATCAATTCGATTATTTTATATGAAGCTCAATAGATTAAATGCATTAAGATGTACTTCAACTTTTTTTCATCACAATAAAGTTTTATATAGACCTGAATTTCAGAAGACATTCCTTAATGCTGCTAAGCAAAAAAAAAAAAAAAAAAAAAAAATCACTGAACAAAATCCGAAGACACAAGAATCAGCATTAAACAAGATCATTCGAAATTTAATGTAGATTTATAGGAAAATCCTAAACATTCAATTGTAATGAATAATACTAACTGCAGTGCTAATATCAATGTTCAAATATTTATACATTTTTCTGATATTATTAAAAAGAATCTCACCCTGCGATTTGCCACTCTTCTTTGTGGTGGGTCAGGTGGTGACTGGGGTGGCTCAGGTGGTGACTGTGGTGGCTCAAGTGGTGACTGTGGTGGCTCAGGTGGTGACTGTGGTGGCTCAGGTGATGGTTCTGGTATCTGGGGTGGTGCCTGGATACATTTATCAGCCTGAAAAGGATAGCATTTTAATATACATAATATCATTACTGTACAGTAAGAGTGTAGTCTTTGGTAGTTTGAAGGGAACTCAAAATATTTTTTCAGATTTTTTTCCCCTTCAAATGGTACCATTCTCATATTTTGGCGCAACATTATGATTAATCTTAGATATTTTTTTTAAAAATTCTGCTTGATAGGAAAGAAGCACAGAAAAATAATGAGTAGATAGTTTATTTGAATCAGGCCGGAAAGATCTGAACTGAAGTCCTCTTAATGGCATACTGCAGGTGGAAGCATACTATTTTAAGGAAAGCAAAGTCAGAAATTCCAGAAAATTCTTACCGTATTTATGGCCTTCTCTTTAATTCTTCTGTGGAGATCTCTGTTCTCCTGATTTAAATCCTTAATGCGCTATTAAAGAGAAAAATTTATTTCACTTTAGCGTATTCAATGAAATACAAAAAAAACGTAATGAATTTTATGAATTTAATGAAATGTGAACAGATACAGACAAATGATACCATAAAGCAACAGTTGTGATAGCTTTGCGAAATTTTTCTTTCAACACTTTTGTAAACTAGCCATTTGTCGAAACAGCTCATAACTTTCATAATCAATTAATCTTGTTTTGCTTTGCATAGAAATATGAAAATTTCAAAAAAAATATTGGTGAAAAATTAAATTTGTCGCATTTTTAGTACTAATAAAATATGCACAAAAAACACCGCGATTTGGATAAAGTTGGTATGCAATTCTAGATAAGAAAAATCCTAGTTTCAGAAGTTGAATGTTTATCCAAATTTTTAATCCAACCTTGCCAAGTTGCATTAGTAAACCGAAATGTAAAATGGATTTTCAGAAATGGAGTATTACACTGGTTTAAACAAAACAGTCCTTTTTACTCCGATTTAAAATGAATGGACTTTACGAACCAATTAAGTTGACAACCAAAAATACTTGTTTAGCAAATTGAAAGCATACGCGCTGATTAAAACTTGTAGGCATAAACTAAGCATTAAACCCTGCAAAAATGGGTTTTCTTTAAATGTCTCCTCTGTATGATTCAATATTGCACGGTTTTTTAGCTTAATTCAGAATCTTACTAGAAAATAAATATTTTTTTTTCTTAGACTTACTAAGTTTTTCCTGTTAAAGGCAATGGAAAAAATGCCCATAATTATTTTTTTTTATGTACAAATATGCAATCTATACTTGTAATAAAGCTCAATATATGTGTTTGGATTGATCACGCCATTATTATATTGTGTGCAATCGGCAATTTTTTAAAGAGCGATTCCCCCCCACTCATTTTTCTTTCTCCCCATCTCAAAATTGTTAGAATTCCAAAACCACTTTTTTTTCTTTCAGCTAGAGAAATTTAGAATAGCATCTATTTCATTAAACCGAAGTTCAAATTACATATATAATCAGCTATTATTACAAGTTAAATATATAAAAGTAATTTTCAGAAAGTGTCTGTATGATGTGAAAAATATTAGAAATATGATATTTTCTAAAAAGTAAATGGAGGAACAATTTTTATGTTCTTTTGCAATATCTATATTTCCAACTCAATGAAAGAGTTTAAGATAAACATGGCTTAATATATAAAGAATAATCACTACAATCAGCGCCCGTTAGTTACTTTACGGTATGCATCTGTTAACAAAACGATCAAACTAAATTATATTTTTTATAACATGAGTCAATAAATGCTCAATTACTTTAAATTACGAATTTAAAATTTTTAATTTCTTCTTCTGCCTTTGAATCATTAAAAAATATTCTTGAAATACCAGTATTTAAAAAAAATTTGAAATCCAATCAACTAAATAAATCACTAAACTGAAAAATAGATAAAATTTGTATATCACTCTTCTATAAAAACAGGCGATTTTAAACCACTTCATTGACAGTCTTAAAGAAAAAAAGCTAATATTCTGCCAGTGTTTGTCCTATGATTATGAAAATGTTGACTGTTCTAAAATTGATATAAAAAATTTCATAAATCGTTTAGATTTGATAGCAGAAGATAGAAACGTTTATTTATTTAATATTTGAAATGTCAAGAGTAGTTTGCAGAATACGATTACTTAGGACAAAAAGACTAAAATTTAAACTTCATAATTTTTTCATAAGTACATTTATTGAATGAACTAAAATATAAGATAATATTGATATTATATACTTGAGGTAATATAAATTGCGAAAATTATTCTGCACTGCACATACAACTTCAATGCCGAAAAACTCGGCTTTCAATTCTCATATTAAAAAAAGACATGGCTGTTTTCAGTGAAAAATGTTTTATATTAAAAGCAGTTTAACATTTTCACTCTAAATTAAAATTGAAATTTTATGGGCGCTGGCAGAAAATGAAAGAGGTATGTAATACAATGAACATAACTGTTTAAGGCCTACACAATAGTATGACTGAATTACATAGCTATCTAAATCAAACTACGATAGCTAAATATTTTGCAGAAAAAGCTATTAAGAGACCAAGTTCCATGAAATATTTGACTATTTTAATAATCAGTAATGTTGGCGATCCGGCCGGCTGGTCGCGAAATACGGATAGTATAACATAAATGCATCTCAGAAAGAATCACAGGGAAAATTTTATGGTAAATTAATTTTTAGTAATAAGGAACACAGTGTAAACAAAAGTGTTTTTTTTATATCATCAGCCAAAACTGACTTGATCCATGCGATCAGAGCTCAATCACGTTAAGAATATTTTCAAAGAATAAATCTTCCATTGATATTCTGATGCTATTCATTATGTGAATCTCCAAACGTTTTATATTTAATTACTTTAGTTTTCGCATTTATATTCTTGCATTCAAATTTAATATGATATATTGCACATAGCACAATTTATTTAATCTTTCTAATTAATAAAGCAGCAATACATATCATTAAACAAAATTATGGATCCGAATTTCTTTACATTAAATTCAGTGGGAATACGTTTATTTTCTTAGCAAGATGTGTACAGATTGGCTTATCTGCAAATTGCAATGTTATTAAATATGTCATTCTTCACAAGAAAATTACTGGATATAACGCTGTCGAACTTGAGTTACAACCTAATTGGTAGATAATAGTGAAAAAAATTTTTGTCCACATTTCGGATTATTTAAATCAATTTTGGCGTTTTACTTCGCTAACTTAGTGGCATATTATTAGCGATATTTTATTTTTACCTTTTAAAATTCATAGACTATACTTTTCAATTACAGTCATTTTTTTCGGTATAGTTTTCTAATTATCAAGAATTTTCGGATTATATGAAAGCAGCCGCCTTTAAATCACATCTCGTATCTTAAATATTATTTTTCGACATGCATAGTAAGTTTATAATAAAAAATTATAATTCTGATGATGTACATTATAAAAGCAGCTCTGAATTAAGCCACACCACGAGACACGGGAATTCAATAACACCGTTGTAATGCATTAAAAAATAGAAAACCAGCGACAAATAATTATGCACTATATATGCTTGTTGATAAAGAATGTTTGTTAAATAAAGCCATTTTCCTGTTGATTTTCGATAAGGAGATCAATAAAAACGAAGGAAAGTAGCATCTTGAATGAATTGCTATTGATTTATCGACGCTCAAAGATGCAAATAGAATTTCACTTCATCCTATTTCTCACAACGTATGAACATAAACTTATAAAAGTTGTTTCATACTATGAATTTTAGTTTTATAGTTCTTGTTTCTCAATTTGCGTTTAACGAACCCGAGAGTTTTACAGATTAAGTACCGTTGATCAATATCAATTCAAATATCTAAAATAGGAATAAGAACCCGCTTCCATGTGACTGTCAGTTTTCTTAAATCGTGAAGGTTAGTGATCGGAAAACGCTCATCAAGGGTAAAGTTCTTAATCAAGTGCATCATTTTAAAAATTAATTTTTGAGTTGCTAAATGCTATATCGAAAATTAAGATTATTGTGGCAGTTTGACCACCCAATGAAGAATTAAATAGTGTAAAACTAATCTTATGCTACATAATAAAGACCAATGGAATTATTTTTCAATAATGCAGATTTCAACATTACCCATTTTTCTGTAATTTAAAAACCTTCACAACTCATTAAAAAAATTAGAACAATTAAATTCCAACCACTTTTATATTTCATCAAGGAGTAAAATGGTGGATATTTAATGTAGTTTAAAGTCTACCCTACATCCTAGATCTTTGTTGTTTTTTTAAATTGTATTTTTAAAATATTTCTGGAAATGTGTTATTAGTTTAAAATAAATTCTTTCATTTTAAACAATCATTTTTTATTTAATTTGAATTTCAACATGGCTTTGATGCTATAAGTTATCTCCCTAAAATATTATAATAAATATTTTGACATAATAAAAATTTTGATGATATTAAAATATTTATTATATTAATTATACAGTGACACGAAATTTCGTTTCCGCACTATTCCCTCCCCTCATTTTAATGATTTTGGCAATAGGCTTCATAAAGAACTGCTTAACGATGTAATGCTTAATTTTATCTCATTCTTGGATGTGTAATTTTTTTTTATTGCTGAAGAACAGAAATAAGCAAGAATTATTGGCAGATATCTTCGATGTATTCAGGAAAAACAATAGAAATATAAAGCTTATGCTTCAAAATTTATATCGGTATTCGATTTTCGAAAGCTCTTTTTGTGGATGAAAAGCGGATTATTTAACTGTCCCGAAACATTTATTAAATAATTATCAGAATTTGAGAAAAAAATTTTTTTATCGCAAACAATATCTTGGAGAGTCGATCAAATATCATTTGATCAAAGTTATTAAATATCACTCTATTTTTTAAAAACTGAAATGACATAACACTAAACTTATTTTGTGCATCATAATATCATGTACAAATGTTTTTACATTAGACAGTTTACACGTATAAATAACTTACTCCAAAATTACAGATTATATTATATGAGTCTATTTGATATCAAAGGCACTTATTCATGTACGTATATTGTATGGCAATTACTGGATATTTTCAAACTAATCTTTACCAAACACTGGAAGGTTCAAAAAGGGAACAGTTTCAGAAATCATCGAGACCAAATATTTCGGATATATAAATATTTCACCCATTGATAATTCTCCATATCCTTAATTAAAATGAAATAATTAACTTGAATTACCTCTTTATATTGCTCCAAAAGAGCATCTTTTTCTGCATTGTCTCTCCTCAAGGCTCTATTTCGCCTCTCCATCTCCTCTAGACGTCTTACCAGACTCAAGTGCTCCTTAAAGAAAGAAAATATTAAATAAACATCTCGATTAAAACAGCACAGATTCAATTTTTTCCCAAAACTTTCTAAATCGCTAGGTTATTCCTTCTGCTTTTTAAAAATTTAAATTCAGTTTTAAATTTCCAATTCTTGAAAAAATTGAACTTTGATGAGGATATATTTTGATCAGCAACACACATGCCTCAAACAAGATTTCATTTAGTTATTTTTTAGCCTAAAATTATATGCTGACTCATCCGGATATATTGATATCAATATTTATTGAATTATTATTTATTATGTTGTCTTAAATTTTACTTCCGAAACTTTTGTCATAAATAGCATCCGTGGCAATTTTAATAACAGAATAAACTACTTTTGCAACAATGCTCTGTAAATCTATGATAGTCACAGATCAAATATTCCAAAATATATACCAAACGGTATAACAAATGAAAAGAGGAACTGCAATAATTTTCAATTTACCTAAATTAATATAATAATGAAATCTTATAGTAATATTTAATGCTGCATTTTAGCTTTTAAATTCAATTAAAATGCCTTATTTTGAATTATGACTATCTAAAACTGACTGAGAAATTAAAGAACAAGCTTCCATATAAAAATATAAACGAAGTGATTCGACGCGCGTGCGTGCGTGCGTGCGTGCGTGCGGTGTGTGTGTTCAGAACGCCGAAATGATAATCCAATGTATCACGCTTAGTTTGACTCAGTTTTAAATTTTAATTTCGAAAATTTATTTAGGGTTTCCACCCGTAGTTTCGTTTCTAATGACGGTAGAAATACAATTGCATTTTCAAAAAAATGCAGATTGCCATCTTAAAGAAATTTGTTTTGCTTCTGACTTGGATATCTGGAGGTTCAAGAATTTAAATATTCACTTTTCAAGAAAGTGTTTCAAAATTCTGGCATCTTTCACTGTAATATAATACATTTATATATTTCAAGCATTTTAAAGCAGTATGTTAGTTTTCGATTTCTTTCTGAAATATAACATCTGATGTCAAATATACATCTGAACCAAGTATCAGTTTTCAATCATTGATTAAAAATTAATGACAATTCACGCAATTTCAAATCATTTACAATAACTTTAGTAATTAATGTAACTGAGATTTCCTTTTTTTTCTACCAGAAATGCATAGGCGTTTAATCACGAACGACACAAGCTGGAATCTCGTAGTAATCTTAAAAGAATCGAGCGTGATTCGTAGGAGTTAACGAATGAAAGTAGCAAGGTTTTGAATTTTAATGGCACAAACGCCAGTCTTCCATCTGAACTCAATAGAAGGTATTTATTCTGACCACAATTTAATATCAAAAATTACAGTTAAGAAACAACAGAACTACGATAGAAGTTTAAAGGAATGAAGAATAAATCAAATGAGTCTGATTAAACCGATGTCAATAAGAACATTTTTAGAGAAAAAGGAGGATTTCACAGTGAACCTTTCAAATTACCAACCGTTAAAATACTCCATTCTTAAGTTAAAATCATACCAATCTGCTAAATAGGTCTAACGGATAATAAATACTGTCGTCTGACAAGCACACTGGTGGTAGTTTGCCTTTAAATAAAGGATTATATGCAAAATCTGTGTGGAAAGTTCTTAGTCTTTTCTATTTTGCAAATAAACGTGAATAAGGAAAAGCCGCATCTGCCCTTACAACGATGCGGTGTAATTTGCTCGAGTAACCTGGATATCACAGCCATATATTCCGCTTTCTTTACGAGTGATTACATACTCGTGGCGTGAGCTTTATTCATTCTAGATGCTCACCCAAATGACTTTGTCGAAAAGGGAGGGTTTCTAAGAATATTCAAACGATGTATGAAAGTATGCAATAGCTATCAGCTTAATGGCGATCTTTTTTATACCAGTCCCTTAAGAAAATGTGTTGTCATTCCTGTTTTTGATTGGCGGCAATTCTTTTTTAATCTATGAAAAAGAAACTTGATATTCTACCTTGGGAATGAAATCGTCCGTGCTTGTTGGAAACCCGCGATACAATGCTAAATGAAGTGTCATTTATCATAGATCTGATCGTCCCTAATTGCATTTTCTTCTGGATACTGAAATAAAGTATACATTTAGTATCCAGAATGATAGCATTAATTGTTGTAGACTTTCTATATCACGTAGAGGAACGAAGCCTTTTTCAACAGCCGGTATGTCCGAAAAAATATTGTTCGCTGTTGTGTTTTGAAGAATGAAATTTGAATCAAACATTTCAGAACTAATGAAGTGCCGTATCCTGATGCGCGTAAAAAGGCAGCACTTCAGCTTTTCGAATTTGTGTAAATAATTCGTTCTTTATAAACCTTGCTGAAAACGAAATAATTTAATGAAAGGTAATCTATCGACTGTAAAATTGAGCAATAAACATATCTTCTTCAGTGATTAAAACTTCAGCAGAGCCAACACGATTTCATTTTTAGAGCCATCCGTAACTGAATGAAACGTAAGTACTATATACTTTATTTGGCAACAAAATAGATTAAAATAAATCGAATTGGATGTTAATTCAGAAATCTTGATAAAATGATTGTTATTATTTTTGGCCAAGTAATAGCCTTCTTTCCTTTTCGTAAATTTTCCACATTTCCCATAACAAAATATTGTTTTAAACTTATTGCATTCTATGTCCAAATAATGGATTGATTAGAGTGTACTTGAAATGTCACGAATAAAGGATTCGGAACTTTACCATACATAGATTTCAAGCACTTTTTATTTTAAAACGTTACAGAGAAAATTTCTGTAAAGTAAATTGCAAAATTTTATTTTGCAAATGATATTTAAATTATTTGATACATTCGCGAGGAAATTTCGAGCCGTAAAATGATGTATCCAGTATATCCAATATATGCAAGTAATTTAAAAGCGGATCCTATATGTTCAGTATCTGTAGATTTAGAGCTATTGTCGATGTGATAAAATAAGACTAATATTAAGACTATTGAAATTCAGCACTCCAAGGAGCATATGCAAGTACAAGCATTGCAAGTTCATCGAACATTCAGATTTGATGTTTTGACACATCTCCATTTTAGATTTAAAGATTGGTTTAAATATCAATTTTTCATCAAAGCAAATATAACACCAAACAAATTCAGCCCGACACCATAGGTATATTAGCGTCTCTATGATAAATTTCAGGTTGAGAATGAAGCTTATGTATTTTAGGGAAACGCCGAAGTCGTTTTTTATTTAATAAACTAAATCCGTTGCAATCATTCCAGTTGGTAATGTTTTTCGTTTCTGTATGCAGCTGGCGTACTATGAAATTCTTTGATTCTAATTCATAGTATATCTGGAAGTCGCGTATATATAATAAACCGTTCGCGTATTGCTGTAGTTGCAGAATAATTCGTTTTAATTTGATAAAATTACACTTTAAATACTTTCGTGAATCGCCGTCATACTGCGGAAACCTCGATAAAAAAATTCCATGCGTACTTGAAATACTCGTATCAGGTGAAAGTCGTTTATTTATAAAAGCTGACAATTTTGCTAGAAAACCCATGCCATACAATTTCTAAAATACCACATTGTCATGCCCTGTCTTGTCCTAAATTTCATCCTAGTTGGAAAAAACCAGAAAGTGTATTTTTCCACAAAAGAATGTTCAATGACGTTTCTAGTATTAAAACATCAGTGGTGTCTAACACATCGATACCCACTAGGAAAATTTGATTAGAAACCATATTTTTCAATGCAGTGTATGAAATGAAAGTTAGGTTCTCACCATTCAGTTTTCACATGCAACTTGTTAATGCTAGTGTGTACGGGGTACTTTCCATGATTGGAAAGTCCACTAACATTGCACTACGCCATACATTTGGTAAATATTTTTTTTAACCAAATTGTATAAGACTTAAAAGAATGTCAGAATATATATTATTCAGAATCTTGACCAAATTATAATTTTTTTTATCTGGGCTTGGGTTGTTCATATATATTTTAAGTTTAACTACATCGGAAAAGCCGTTATTTATTTCTGAGTTTAAAGACCTGAAATACAGCAATCCTTCCACATGTTTTTTGCGCATTAGAAATTCTTGGAAAAGTATTCTATACTTCATATTTTTTTATTAAAAGATTCACCTATGCATCTATACAGTGCGCATTATTTTCAACATATTTAAAAACAAACAGGAATCGATACTAAATGGCTTATTTTATATTTTCCCAGTATCTTGATAACATTTCCCCATACTGCCTTCGATACTATCTTATTTTGAATTGTACTTAACGTAACTTTCAAAAACTCATTTTAATTTGACGCTTCTTTATACCAGTTACTGCTTCATATTTCTTTAAGGACTATGTAATCAGTTGCAGGTTAGCGATAATAGTAATTCTAAGTTTTAAATTACAATTTTCCGCATATACGTCGTCCCATCATGGTTTCCGAAATTTAGGGGAATTCCCAACGTTTTGGGAATGGAGTTTTCAGCAGCTCTTAGAATACGACGTGTTACAATTTCAGTACCTAAGTCAATGCCATTGTTATTTTTCCCAAACCATGATTAGAATCAATTCTGAA
>JAPMOR010068208.1:0-37111 GCA_026543865.1 Argiope aurantia | reverse complement strand
ACTGAAGACTTGATTCTGAAGTAAACATGGAAAAAGCAGACAATTCACGATTTATTAGCGGAAATAGCAATAAATTCTTTATAGAAGGGACGGTGAGTCTTTCCGTAATAACAATGGTGAAACGCTAGCCTGATATTTACATTTGCATTCTCCAACGTTTAGGTTTTAAAAACTATGAATAAAATCTGGTCCTTTAAAACACTGAGCTTACGGAATTTTTAGGATTCTTAGCGATGTCTTAACAAAGCTATACCATCTTCAATTAGTAATAACCACTACAGTCTATTCTAGATTTCCATTTTGTTTACACTAAGAATGTTAAAATTAATCCGATTATTCCATTTTTGATACCTGGAAAGTGAAGAGGAAAATTATACATGTTTGTGTCGAAGACTGATCTATTTTTTCTTTTGGAGGATTTACGATCAACACCAGTTCAACAGAAGATAAAATATTGGAAAAGTAAACAGCCTCTTGTTTAAACGTCGGGGTAAAGAATGCAATAGACAATATTTTGAAGAATTAAGTAAATAGCCAGTGAAACTGGCAGTTTTTATACAAATGATAATGTTACGCCAATTAATCTTCAAATAAAAATTCTTTATTGTGTAAGTCGTGATGTTGACGAAACTATTCTTCTGCTGAATTTTGAAGGTAAAAGCTCAGAATTTTTTTTGTTGTGTTCCGATACAAATTTAAATCCATTCTAAACACAATCTATTCTAAAAATTATAGATTACTGAAACCGTAGGTCTAATAAAATGAACAAAAATCATTTTCAATAGAATCCGTATTGCCAGAGTTGAGATTCAGCAAGTTCTAAACATTTCAATGGTGTTGCCAATTAATGTGAAAAATATTCTCAAACAACTATTACGAATACGACGATCGGCACTTATTTTTCTAGGAAATCAGTGAGGAAATTTATATATATTGTTAATGAGCAGATGTCAGAAGAGAGATAAAAGCGCATCTATCCATATATCAACGAAAAATAAAGTTCACACAATCGGAAGTTTAACGATTTTTAAAATTTTACCGTTCATTTATCATCCTCGGCAGTGCCTAAAATTTCTAATGCAGTCATACAAGATTTTGTCCAGAAACGTCCTCTTATGAAATGAATGTGTACCTTATTCATAGCCATGGATGTCTAACCATTCACTCAAAACGCAAACAATTATTAACCTAATCCATCAATGAACGTTTCTAGAAAATAATATCTATTAAACTCGAAAAACTGCTATCATTTATTACAGCGCGATTCTAGTTGAAACATTCAAACCATCCTCTATATTTGTATCTCAAATAAAAGAATTTATTGATAGAGGCAACTTCTTTGCTACAACAGAATTTCCAAAAGTGCTTCAATGGATTAAAATAACGTTCGAGTACGGTTCTATAAAGTTCTCAAATTAGAATGACATTTTTCAACTTTCGTATTCACAAAGTTAAATTTCTTCAGTTCCCCTAGAAGTAAAAAGTTGACAGCATCTTCATAACGTGAAAAGGATGTTATAGAAGGCAAATCAAAATGCTGACCAGACTTTCAAAGATCCTCAAAGTGAAATCTTATCTCCAGCTATTGCATTGAGTAATGTAAACTTTCCACCAGAAAGCAGAATGGACTGAAAAACAGTAGTCCTCCCTACTAACCCCCACTTGGGCAGTAATGCTTTGCTTCCTTTTGTAAATATTCCTAATTCATTTAACTTAAAACCCTTTTTTCATGTTTATCACCCTTCCGTTTGCTACTTCTTTTTTCAAAGATTTTTTTTATTTCGATACATTGTATATTTGAAGGTCTTCAATCATTTACGTTTGTTTCTCGGGAAAATTATCCGAGAAAGCTAGTATTAATAGTCTGTTAAAATGTGGTCGTTCATTGTTCACGAAAGTTGCCCATTTGAAATTCGACCTCATTATAGCTAAAACTCCCATTTTTCACAAGCTGTAGAATTTTGAAATTTATAATCAAAAGGAATTTTCTAAAATTTTGTATGCTATTTTTATAGGAGTTAAAATCTTATATCAGCAAAATTATCCAGATGTTTGTCATCGGTTGTTAAGTGGCTTACCTTTCCAAAACAGAGGAAATGTGACGCTTATTATTCCAAAGAATATGAAAAATCCGTAAAAGCTTTGATTGCATGAAATTAGTATTAAACCCTTCCACATCAACAACAAACTAACAAATCAACGATGTTATGTTTAAAAATTTACCGCCTTCTTATTTCTAGGGATAGATGGAAGTTGTTAATAAGGGATATTAGAAAATAATCGAATATTGAAACTATCAGTGTAATTTTTTAAAATCACTTTGATTGGGAATAACAGATGTGAAAGTTCCAATCCTAGTTCTTGCTTTCCCATATGAACCTACTCAATTGAGAAATCTTGCATCTGATTGAATCAATCTTTTCACTTCAAACCCGGCCATGAAGATATATATTAGTGAGCCAGTTATATTAATGAGCCATTCAAAAAAGGGGCGCAGGATGTAAAGCACGTTATCAGTAAAGATAACTTCGCTTTACATTCCAAATTCCTCATTCGAAAAAGAGACCGACCCCCAAAAGATCCATTAGTATAAAGCTGGCACGGCCTGGTAAGAGTTAAAGCATTATATACATGCTAATACTGCGAATTATATAAAATCAGCCCCCAACACCTTTATTGTCATTACTTTTGTAAAGCATTGAAAAGGGTTTGTTACTATGCCTCAAAATATGTGCATACAAAAATAATGCTTATACTGAAAAAGAATGAAATATTTTTGATTTTCATTAGGCATGGTTTATTTCTAGTTATATTTTTTTAATGCAACAAATTTATACCCACTGGTTATATTTAAATTGTCTGTAAATATAATTAAGTTAATTCACAAATGTCTTGTAATATTTCAATTTTTTTTAATGAAAACAAGCTGAAGTAATCTAGTGGGTAAGCCTATAAAAATGTCAATTGTCAGAAGTGACAGTAGTGTAACTTAAAAAGGAAATTATTCTATATAAATTCAATGCAAGTTAGATTCAACGCTATCAAATCTGTCGAAGATGTAGAAGGGTTACTTCATTTTTTGGAGGTTTAAAACTGCTCAGTTGAATGAATAGAAGCCACTTCAATTCAAAGTAAATGACATTCAGCCCACCCTTTCAATGTATTGAACATACATTCATAGGTAAAATCCAAAAATATTTAATAAAAGACTAAATAAAGGTCAAGATTTGTTTTAATATTAAGGGATCTTTATTTCAATTTAAATTTACATTTATACATAATTTAAAGATATATTACTAATGACAGACAATATAGCCTACACAATTTTATAGCTAAATTGGCTTCCATTCTCAAAATAACAAAGAGGAAACAATTACATCGAGACCATTTCTTCTTTATTGTTTTGAAATGCATTTACAAGTGTACGTAGAAAAAATGGTAGCAAACATTTCTAAAATAAAAGTTCACGAAAATTTTATGACAAATTAATATAATGACGAACAATTCACACATACCGGTCCATGAATTGACTCATCGGCAAAGTGTATCCTTTTTCCTCCAGCACCATCTAAAAAGAAAAAAACGAAATTTTATTGCTCATCATGGAATTGCCAAGCGTGTTCTAATATGAAACCGATCAAAACTATGTGTTATGTATATTTGTATATACAAACCACTTATTCGTGTATTACGTTTCTTACTGCATAAGCAAAACATTGATAAACAAATCAATTTTTCAATTTGAATTTCGCCAATATTATATATCGATACATGAATTTCGAGCGATATTAAAACATTCGGACTTTGTTACACTCCTGTAGTTCAACAATTTTTCTATTGCTGCCTCAGTTATTCGCCCACAAATTTAATATTTTCATGGAATGAACTTTACAATCTTTTGCTTGAAACCTTGTTGTGTCTTCAGTATAATGAGTACGAGGACTCATGAAAATGAACTGTTAATAATGAACATTTTCCTATCACGCAACACGATTAATATCGCTCATGTAAAGAGCATTTGCAAATATAATCCATTTTATGTAGTTTAAATAAATTGAAGCTAAAACGAATTAAATAAGACCGTTTTAAAATCACCTTTTTAAACTAAAGAAACTAAAACATTCACCATAAAAAAAATTGAGAAATTCGAGTTCGTACCAAGATATTTCTTACAAGTAAAAATTTAAGTTTTAAAATCGAGTATTAATCTACTGTTCGATGTTCACTATTAGAATGCATTAAAAAGAATGTTTCTTCATTTAATTATTTTTAATTTCAAAAAGAAAATTATTGTGCTACTGCATATCGAACAAATCTGCACATATTCCAAGTAAAAAATCTCCATAATTAGAACAATAAGTGAGTAAAGGTACAATGAAAATGAATACTTTTTAAGTATTACTGAAAAAAAAAATGTTACGAAGAAATCTGAAAGGGCATTTTTCGAATAAAAATCATTCCCGAGACAGTTCCCCACGGAAACACGAATACATAGTGGCTAATTACAATCTTACACAAGAACGACTCTTCCGACCAACAAAAGTTCCACTGAAAATGGCTATTAAACATAAAAGCGCAAAACTTTCTGGAACTACAACTCCAATTAGACTTCATTTAATTGCTCACTCGGGTGACTTGTCTGTGCATCCCCACTCTTTGTAATCAAATGCAAAATATTAAAGAGCTTGATATTTTGCCATTTGATTAAGGCTATAGCAGGGCTTCAAATATTTTATCTTTGTTTCTAATATTGGCATATATATCTTTAAAACTATCTTCCTTACCAGGAGATTTGCTTCGCATGGTAGCATTATTACAAATTTGTAATAATGTCGTTATTTTCTTCGGTAATTGCTAAAATTGTTTTTTTTAATGTCTAATAATTCTTTGTTGATTAAATAGACCTAATATCATCAAACAAATATAAAATTTGAACAATTTTCTATGAAGATGCAAGTGTCCAAAATTGTTATATCTCGAGTGTATTTTGAGTTCACAGTCGCCGTTAGTATGAAATTCTTAAGTGCTAGAAAATATTGCAAACTTACCTTCAGGTTCTCCTCCGGGTCTTTTCGACATCTAAGGTAAAGAAAGAAAAAAAAGTCAGTTTTGACAAATTGGATACAAATATAAACTGCATAAAGACACGATTTTGGTTTGAGCAAAATAGAGAGGAACTGAGACGATTATAGTGAGAATATTTTATAGAGCATCCCATTGCATTACTGAAATCAAATGTATAGTAAATTAACAGTTGCATACTTTATACCAGATGAGGATTAAGAACGCCAGATGCCCTAGTGAAGTAACTCGGTTTTTCCCATGGTGAGGGAGTGAAGTTAACAGATTTTTATTAATGCCAAGAACTTTTTTGGAAACTTGGTAACCGTATTTAGATAGCAAATTATGTGATATTGAAATTCGTGAAGTATTACTTGATGCTTCTAAATGTCGGGTTTTTGGGAGGTTTTTATTTTCTGTTTAAGTAATACGTAATATGCGAATTCCATCAAGTATATCTTACTATTTTGTTGAACAGTTAGTTACAGAATTTCAATTTCCATACACCCGTGTAGACTTTTATAACCAAAGTACTTTATTTCTCCATTTAGCTTAATTGAGCTATCAAGATGCTGTTAAAGGAAATTAAAGCTATCATTAAAAATAGTTAAAGCTACAACCTATTAGAAATTCATGCTATTAAATTTGGATGTTACTTTATTATAAATTTTAATTCAACAATTAAAAAGCGAATTAAATTAAAACTAAAAAAGTTGTCATTTTAAATCTGATACCATTTATAAAATGTGAAGTAGGTTTGATATTTGATCCAATTGTATCAATGATTAGTTGCATTTTTCAATACAACCTTTAAATGACCAGTCAATTACAGAATCGAGAGTTATTGAATTTAGAATTCAAATTTTGAATTGATGTGCGTATTGAAAACTCGCGTGTAAATTATCACGACAAATTTCATAAGATTTATTCATACAAAGTCCGATTATTTCATTCTATTCAACTATATAACGAACGATTAAATAAAATTCTTAAATCGCAATTCTTGTATATTTAAAATAGGATCGGTCTCTAAAAGTCTATATTATAGCATGAAAACAGTTGAATAAAATTGATTACATTTTGTAATACACGCCCATAAATTGTACAGCCCCTTCATTTTACGTAGTAATTGTGGAGAATTAAATGTTATCCTATATCTAACAGTTAATTTATTACAACTTCTAGATTGGAATCAAATTGAAGGGAATTTTAACACCAAAAAATAAAGGACAGAATATCCTATTTACAAATCATTCGAATTTCACCTATTTATACGTATAGACAAATTAACCACTCAATTATACAAGAATTTTTCGTACAGTACTAAAATGCAAACGGAGGGCACATGAAATGAATTGGAGACTTTTTGTCGAATAAAAACGGCTTTCAAGGCCCAATTATAAAACCCAATTTCATTGCTTTTCTTCATATAAGATCGCTAGATTGCGAATTAATATAAATATTTAAAACTGGTATAACAACTGTTGCCAGATGTTTGAATGGAAGCTATTCTATTCAAGTAAAAGGCGACAAATAAGCATACTTTATAAACATTCTACAAACATAATTCTGAAAGACAACACAGAAATGTGAGCCTTTTTAATGATTCCATTCACAATTAAACAAATACGATATTTTTACGAATTAAGAAAAGTATCACATTCGAGTAAGACTAAAAAGAATAAAATGTTCGAAGGACATACATTCAAAATATTAGATGTGCAAGTAAAATCTGCTTTATTTTGGTCAAAATCAACTGGAAAAAATACTCATTACAAAAATTGATAATCGAAATGTTCGCCATCGCTATCTATGTCATCTGTTTCCATTACTTGAAATAAGACTAAAACCATTTATTAGTTCGAGTTCCGGTCGATATTTAGTTCTTGTATCATTTACAGTTACACTATTTAAACCGACACCGAGCATCTGCATTAGTTTTTTCTTCCAAGATTTTTCGACAGAAAGCGAAATATTTTAGGTATAAATAAAACACTAGAAACTCAGAAAAGGAATCGAATTTTGGGGAATTTTTTTTTTTAAATAAGCATTTGTTTTTAAATAAGCTTAAATTTTCACAGGTCGTAGTTATTTGCTGATACCCGGTACTAAAGAAGATCGATTTTAACTTTTCAAAACATTTTAACAAATTCATTGTGCTGAGAATAACTGGCGCATGCTATCAGAAATGCTTCAAAGGCAATGTTTTAACAGTCCTTACGTATCTTGTTTTTATCGAAATACATCTTTGGAAATTTAGTAATCGAGAATTGTATTCGCCAACCTATTGGATAAGTATGGAATACCGATTAAAGAGTTTGCTCTTCATTAAATCTGAATATAAAATCTTGAATTTAACGTATTAAATACTGTCATACTTAATAAAACCTTGTTTAAAATGTCACATTTAAACATTCATATTTCCAACGCATTTTCGTACGGGTTTTTGATAGGACATTTAAAAACCTTGTCAGATGAAATATCAAGTCATCTCAAAATGAGGCCTTACGCTAAACTTGAAATTTCAAAAAAGGACGCCGATCCAGAAACCAGAGTAAGTGGTCGCCCCGAAATACTCCCCATTTGAGGTTTCTCTACCAGGCCAAGGATAAAGATAGTGCACCTTGCATTTGGCCGTATGTCTTGCATAGCATTTCGTAGATATTGCATAGAAATATCCATTGAATAGCTGAAACCCTATATCAATACCTATGAAATATAATTTTGTTGCATTTTGGAGGACTTTTTCCCGACCGACTAAAATAAATTTGATAAGAAAATTGTATTCATAAGATCATAAACCGAATTTTATTGATGAAAGTCATTGCATTTACACATATGCGAAAATACAGACCGATAGAGGGATTTCATCCAAATTTCATTCATATCTACACGTTAAATGCTTAAATTACGTTCCAAATTTCGTTTACTTAATTCATTAAGTTTTATAGTTCTAGAATTCATTTGTACTCTGTCACTCTTCCAAAAAATGAATTTCGATCAAAACTCGATAGAAATAGACAAATTTGGTCATGTGTCCATATACCACAGTTCATCTGGATCTAAACATTTGAGTGATCGTCTTCAAAGGCAAAAAGATGCGCGTAATGCCGATGTGTTTTCCGAACTCCGTAATTTCTAAAGTTTAGAAAATTGTCAGAAAATTGATTTCGAATTTTACGCTCACAGTAACCGGCATCCGAATTATTTAAATAGAATAGAATTAGAATTAATATGGAATTTGTTGAAAATAATTACAGAAAGCAAAACCCCTTATCTACTATCTGAATAAATAATATTTATCGGGCCTTTTTATTTTTTAATAATCTTAGCATGTTTCAATTCCAATGTCTCTTGATTTGTCTAAGTAAGAGATAAATTTTCCAAAATAACAATGAAAAACATTCAGCTATCCTTCGAGTTCTTGGAATGCACCTTTGACTTCTAATCAGAGCGATATGAACAACGCTAAAGAGTTTTCTCAAACATACAGTAATGGGCTTTTGAATTGGGAAGAGTTGAAGAAAATAATAAAGCTTGGAAGAAATTCATAATGCCAAACATAAATTCATAATTCCAAAACAGCGAAGTAATTGAAAGTGGTTTTATAGAAAAAGAATTTAAGGGGCTGAACTACTCTATTTTAACAGCATTCACCAAAGAAATGTGATTATTGGAAACAAAAATTTATCAGCCAGAATCATTAATGAAATGTGAGTTGCATGTGAACATCTAGTTTTCTATGAATGCTTTTTATTCTTCGGTAACGAAATTAAAAACCCTTCCGTTTATGTTTTAGAACTAAACATGAATCGAATAAACTGCCAAGCGTCACCGTCTGACTAACTGAAAATTAATTCGACTAGTTTCAAGAAATGTACATATCGTAATTTTCAATAAAGAAAATTTTGCGATCCCTGGGGCACTTCTAGATTTTAATTCACAATTGAATTAGTTATTCCGTGAAATAATTTGTAAGATAATAATTTTATACGATTGGCTAAATGTCAAGCACTCTAATTGAACTACGTAGCATATATATTAGAGCATTAAATAGAATATTTCAACGAAATCGCCCATTTTAGAGAGATGCGATGCCTAATATTACCAGGCAGAAATGAATAATTACTACTCATTTTGGTTCGTTTAGATATAGTGCGTCTATTTCAAGCATTAACACAAACGGGAATTACCTTTTAACTCGGTTATTGACATGTGAAATATCTTCAGATATGCAGATAAAAGACACTAACACCACTTGCAGAGAGTCGGAGGTTTACGTCATAAATTTGAAATATTTCGACTATATGACTCATTAGTTGCAATAAGAAATTGAAATTTCAAAACGGAAAGCTCATAAATTGTAGTACCCAAAAATTTCACTATGCATTCTGCTTGGAATAAGAAGTTCAAGAGCAATGTAAGCAAGAGTAAATGTCCCTATATTTTTATAATCATAGAACTATTATTTGTTTACTAAGCCTAAAAATTCTCTGCTCCAGTTAAATTTGAAAGTAAAATAAAATTCGTCGATAAAATTCTAATAAATGTGTATTTTCTACTTCACTGAAGCATTTCCATAATAAATAACTTACGGCATAGAATAGTTTACAGGATAATTTCGAAAAATGATTTATGCGGCTCTTAGATGGGAAATGCATGCAATCGAAATTACATTGTAACAGAAAAGCAGATAAATAAACGCAAAAATCCAGTCAATCCCTACAATATCATTCAGAAGCAGAATTCTATTTACAAACATGAAGGAAAAGAAATTCTCCTATTTGAAATAATCGCATCTCATTAGAAGAAATGAAGATTTGAATATAAAACGATTGCAGATATATTAATTTTTTTATAAACATAATTCGGATAATTTCTATAATACTTGCAATTAAAGTGAAAATACTAAACAGATGGCAAAGACAAAATAATTCCAAATTGCTTATTGTACAATGATTAATATGAAATGCATTATAAATTTTAAAGTTATAAGCTTATGGAGTCTTAAATGTTAATTTCATAAGATTAAGAAAATTTTGAAATTAAACAGATTAGATTTTTATTTGAAATAATTATCAATAAACTTTCAAGCGGTTGCAAGATATGATCATAGCCTAATCGAACATTATATAGTATAACTATAATTAGATCTAAATTAATAAATCATTTATAAATTAAAAGCCACCTGTAATGAAAAAATTATAGGAAATAAATTATTATTAAAAAAATGATTAGAATAAATGGAGTTTTAAATGCTGTGAATAGAAAGATTTGCATTTTTGAAAAACAAACCTATTTAGAAAGTTTTTCATTTAAACTTAAAAAAACAGCATTTGCAATTCTTATTTTTACTTCACTCATTCGACTCTCAAGCACACTCATTAATTTTAACAATGTAAACTGCACTGAAATTAAAATTTACGATTACATATCATCTATTAACTACACTAAGAAAGAAATATAGAAAACAATTTACTTACATTAAGTAATTTTTTTAATCACAACAATATAAGTAAACCGCAAATATTTTTCCAAAAATTTAAAGGCACTCAAAATTGTTATTATTATTACTTAAGAGCAAATGTAAACATAAGGTCTTAAGGGGGAAACGAGAATCTGGCAAAACTCCATTTATATACTAGAATATCACATGACTCAAAAAAAAATTTGACGAAGAATTGAACTTGGAACGGAAGTTACAGTTATTAGATGGTAGCTTAATAATAAATTTTATGTAACTAAATGAAAAAAAAAAATTATATCAGCATGAGATGAACTGGAAAAACTTTCAAAAATTATCTCAAATCTTTTTTCAAAGTGAGACTTTTTTTCTCATAGAGATTTTTGACCATCCTAGACTGAATGATAAAGTCTAAACTTTGCAAAGGTGACAAAAAAAGGATGTTTCCCCTTTTATTCCAGCAAGGTTCAAAATTATTGATGCTAAAAATTCAATTTTGACGTATAAAACTTAACAATAAGAGAGCTGAAATTAATCGTAAAGTGTCATTATAATATTTTAAAAGCTCTTTGTTATTTTGTACTCTTAAGATAGCCCCTTTAAATCTTAATATTCGCTCGTTATTCTGTAATTGGAAGAAACGGATATAGAAACACTATTCATATTTTCAGTAGAAAAGGAGATTATAATATTAAGAATGTATAGTATATAACTTCTTAGGTGATAAAGATTCATCTTCAAATTCGTAGGATCAACGGTCGGATGCACAATGCGATCGTGACAAATCCTGTCCTCGAAGGTTCAACGTCTTACATTTGTTCTGGATTTAGTTTCGTTTAGTAAGAAGCAGGCTTCAGCATCTTCAATTTGTTCTGGATTCAGTTTCGTTTAGTAAGATATAGGGATTCTGTTCCTGCCTACTGAACAATGTTTATGATTAAGAGGTCTAAACAAATCGGGTTTTCTAACTGGAGCTTTAATTCATATTTCTTACGTATAGTATTTTGGTAAGATTAAATACTTTTTTTGTCCCTAGGAAACTTTGAAATAAATATAATGAATGTAAAAGAATGAGAATAAAAAATTTTGGGAGATAACCATTTTAACTCGGTTTTGCCTTTTTAATGACCATTGCGAATGTATGTTCCATAGTATTCTATTAATGCACACCAATATTCATTAGTAATAATTTAGGGTTGCATTATTCAAAATAATTCTATACACCAAGGAAATTCTACATGTAGGCACATGAAGAGCATATTTCAAATAAAATATTTTAATGATATGAAGCATTTGTATTTACACACTTGTCCGTGATGATGAGTTGAAATTTCACTGTTAAAAAATCATAAAAATAATTCCTAGCAAGGTTTATAGAATTTTTATTTTTGAAGATGTGTGTTTTCTTTTCTCTTTTGAACCTTCAGCTCTTCTTCGAAAGTCACAGATTTGGGATCAAAGAATTCTAAATTCAGATTTAGTTTAAACCGCAACGAGAAGCACTCAATGCAAGACAAATGCAGCAGGGCTGGACGTCCTTTCGTTGCCGTGCAACACAGTTGCTTACAGATGGGCGTCGAACTACCAGGGCATCATCCTCATCATAGGATCAAAATTATATGCATAATTCTCAAATAACTATGGTGTTGCATTAAAAGGGATTTAATATATTTTAACTAAGTTATAGAAAGGTAAAGATACTTCCCATTTCTTACATATTTTCTCATTTCATTTAACTATCGATTTTGTTTTCAATGAAATAGTAGCCGATTTTGTCGTCTTACTTGAGCACATGGTTTCAATCAAATCTCTTTCTATAATTTGATGCAAAAATAATATTTAATCCTTAATACACTTATGTCTAAAATTGATCTGAAGACCTGCAAAATGCAGCAAGACAACCCATCGTACATTCCACCAGACCACAGAAAGTTCACAAACTGGAGAAATCACATTTATGCATTTCAAGTAATTAAAATAATCTGGTCAATGAGAATCTGGTCAAAAAGCGTAATGCTAAGAAAAGGAATGATTATTGCGCATGTGCGAGATCTTGCAACTTAAAATTACATTTAAATTTACGGATTTTTGAAGTAAAATTTTATTTTTGATGTATAAGATTGGAAAAATTCACATTAAACGATGCACTGGCATGGAGAATAAAATTGAAAATAAGTGTTAAAACAAGAAATGTATATAAAACTCTTATTCGGTACGAGACACAATCTGAAGACCAGGAAAATGCCACGCGACACGACATATTTCATTCCATAAGGCTACACAGACTTCGAAGACCGGAACACTCTAAGATTCGTAACATATTTAACCACTTCTATTTTGAAAAATAATGAGAATCTGGTCAAAAGGCACAATGCTAAGAATAGGAATGATTTTTTGGCATGTGCGAGATCTTGGAACAAAAAATTTCTTTTAAATTTACAGATTTTTGAAGTAATTTTTTTTATGTATAAGATTTGGAAAAATTTACAGTAAATGTTGAACTGGCATGAAGAGTACTATTTAAAATAAGCATATCAAAAAATAAATGCATAGAAAACTCTTATTTAGTTACGAGCCTCGATCTGAAGACCGGCAAAATGCACGCGTCATCCCTTCCTTCATTCCACCACGCCACATTGATTACGCAGGCCGCCACAATCTAAGATTCTTAAAATATTTATGCATTTCTAATTTGAAAAAAATATTTTCAATCTGATCAAAAAGCACAATGCAAAGAAGAGGAATGATGTTTGCGCATGTGCGAGATCTTGAAGCAAAAAATTCCTTTTCAATTTATAGATTTTTGAAGTGAAATTTTATTTTTGATGTATAGGATTTGAAAAAATTCACAGTAAATGTTGAACTGGCATGGAGAATAATATTGAAAATAAATGTAAAAAAAAAAGAAATGTATATAAAACTCTTATTCTGTTACGAGACTCGATCTGAAGACACGCAAAATGCAACGCGGCACCCCATCATTCCTTCCACCAGGATAAGCAGACTTTTCTCACCCGAACAATCTAAGATACTTAAAATATTTATGCATTTCTAGTTTGAAAAATAATAGTAATCTGGTCAAAATGCACAATGCTAAGAAGTGGAATGATTTTTGCGTATGTGCGAGATCTTGGAACAAAAAATTTGTTTTAAATTGATAGATTTCTGAAGTGAAATTTTATTTTTCATTTATAGGATATGGAAAAATTCGCAATAAATGTTGAACTGGCATGGAGAATGATTTTGAAAATAAATGTAAAAAAAAAGGAATGTATATTAAACTCTTATTCTGTTACAAGACATGATCTAAAGACGTGCAAAATACAGCGTGGTACCCCAAAATTCATTCCACCAGGCCACGCAGACTTCTCAGACTTGAACAATTTAAGATTCTTAATTTATTTATGCATTTCTAGTTTGAAAAATAATGGGAATCTGGTCAAAAATCACAATGCTAAGAGAGGAATGATTTTTGCGCATGTGCGAGATCTTGGAACAAAAAATATCTTTTTAATTTTTAGATTTTTAAAGCAAAATTTTATTTTTGATGTATGATGATTGCGCAAAAATCATTCCGATTTTTAGCATTGTGCTTTTTGACCATATTCCCATTATTTTTCAAACTAGAAATGATTAAATTTTTAAGAATATTCGACTGGTTCGGAATGTGAATTCTGTATGGCCTGGTGGAATGAACGATGTGTCGTGGCGTTGCATTTTGCAGGTCTTCAGATCGTCCCGTAACCGTATAATAGTTTGATACACGTTTATTTAAAATATTTTTTTACTATTATACTCCATGCCCATTCAACATTTACTGTGAATTTTTCCAATTTTTATACATAAAAAATAAAATTTTACTTCTAAAATCTATAAATTTATAAGAAATTTTCAGTTCCAATATCTCGCACATGCGCAAAAACCATTCCTGTTTTTAATATTGTACATTTTGTCCAGATTCCTATTGTTTTTCAAACTAGAAATGATAATTATGTTAAGAATCTTAGACTACTCTGGTTTGTGAGGTCGGTGTGGCCTGGTGGAGTGAACGATGGGCTCTGGTGCTGCGATATGCAGCTCTTCAGATCGAGTCTCGTATCTGAACAATAGTTTTATATATATTCCTTTTTTTTAATATTTTTCTGCATTCCCATTCAATATTTACTGTGAAAGTTTCCAATTCTTATTCTTTATAAACAAAATTTTACTTCAAAAATATTTGAATTTAAAAGAAATTTTAAGTTCCAAGATCTCGCTCATGGGAAAAAATCATTCCTATTCTTAGCATTGTTCTTTTTGTCTAGATTCCCATTAGTCTTCAAACTAGAAATGATAAATATTTTAAGTATCTTAGATAGTTCCATACTGCGAAGTATGTGTGGCCTGGTAGAATGAACGTTTAGTTTTTGTGGTGCATTTTGCAGGTCTTCAGATCGAGTCTCGTATCCGAATAATAGTTTTATATATATTTCTTTTTTTTAAATATTTTGCATTATTATTCTCCATGCCCATTCATCATTTACTGTGAATTTTCCCAATTCTTATACATCAAAAATAAAAGCTTAAACACATTGGATCACCGGGTTTTCCTTTGTTGTTTATAATTTTTTTTTCATTTTATTGAAATTTGTCAAATTTTTAAAATTAGAGAAAAAAAATTTTTATTTTCAAAAATGTGACATTTTTAAGAATTTAAAAAACAATCAACAATTTATTTAATAATCCTTCCAAAATATAGAAATAAATGTCTAAATTCTTCCAGATTCTGGACATGCGGCTTCCATATAGGGATTCACACTATATTAGAGTATACACACTATATTAAAGTATACACAAAAGTCTAGAAATACGGCTTTAATGGAATGAAGAACCAGGTTCTTTCATATATTTTGAGCATGCGGAGACATTTTCGCTCTAAAATACATATTATTTTTATGCAATTATATATACTAATTAATAATATACACAGAAGACTACATATAAGGCCTTGAAGCGCTTCCTTGCATAAATCCAGTTTAGCATAATGCTCAGAGTGTCCGTTTGCATCCCGCTTACCCGTCCGTTTGCATCCGCTCGGTCCCCGTATTCTGCAATTGTCTTTTAGTTTCCTTCTTTTTCATTATATTTTTTTTTCATTAAATATAGCACTTAGATCAAAGTTTTCTTTTTCTTTAATTGAAATTTTTTCCAAGATCTTTATTGTTTTCAATCATTTATTTATATACCCTGACTAATTTCATTAAATTAATAGAATAAAATACTAAATTTTCTCCGACATTTTGGGCATGTGTAGGCTAATTCGCTACTACATACAATACTTTATACAGTCTTGTCTTTATACAGAGATTCAAACTCTTATAGAATTTAGACAAAAGAGTAGATGGGTAGTTTTAAATTGCCTAGTTGAAGTACTCAGGTTGAGTTTTGTGTTTGGAATCCCACTGCCTTCTTGTGTACGCAACTTCGAACCCCGCTCTTACCATTCGTTTTTCTTTCACAATACTTAATTGTAACGTTTCGAAAGAAATTCTTATCTTTCTATCTAATGATACTTTTTGTTCCCAATCATTTTTTTTAAAAAGAAGCAATAATATACTAAATTCGTCTTATATGGAACTAAATTCTGACAGATATTTTGTGAATTGCGAGACTTATTCGATCTAATATACACACTTCTTTTATGTAGGGATTCAGTCTATTATAGTATATACACGAAAGACTAAATATGTGGACTTGATTTGTGTCGTTGGAGGACTGATACCGGGTGTTGTGGTCAGAAAATCCTTCTTCCTTCTACTATGTGCAGATAAATTCCCCGATTTTACCGTTCATTTTTCGTTCACAATTTTTTCATTTTCTTTTCACATTTCATGATGTAACGTTTAGAGAAATTGATTTGTTTTTTCATTCCATGTAGTGACATATTTTGCAAAACTTTCAATGTTTGTAATTATTTTATACAATTCCAGACGAAATATAGTATATTAATCGAATAAAAAAATAGTTTCACTCAGATGATTTGGGCATGCGCAGAAATATTTGTCCCAATATACGCATTGAATTTATGCAGAAATTCTTGCTATTTTAAAATATCTATATCATGATTTAAATTGCGTTGAGGGACAAGTCTTATTCAATCTTGGGGCCAGAAGGTAAAGATGACCAGTTTCTTTGAGCAGCTACGATCCTTGCTGGTGCAGTACATTTTTCGTTCACCATTTTTTCATTTTATAATTCTATCTGTTGTTAGAATTCTATTAAATGTCTAAATTATATCTGGCATTCTAGGCATGCGCAGTCTCATTATGTCAAGATAACCAGTTGTTTACGCAGATTCGATCCCCGCTTTTGTAATTCTTCTTTCGTTCTTATTTTTTATTTGAATTAATTTATTTTGAAAATAATTTCCGTGTAGAGCAAAGTATCTTATTCATTAAATGATGTGATATTTGTTAAAGAATTTTAAAATTTTAATAATTTATTTAATGATCTTGAAGAAATATAATAAATTAATTTTAAAAAAAACCGAATTCTGTCTGATATTCTTAGCATGCGCAGACTTATAATGTCAAGATGCAAAGTTGTTCATGTAGAATCACTCCTCGCTCTTGCATTTCTACTTTCGTGCACTTTTCTCACCATTCTTTAAAAATTATAACGTGTAGATAAAAGTATTTTATACTCTGAAATGATGTGATATTTTTGTAAAGAATTTTAAATTTTTCAATCATTTATTTAAAAATCTTGAACAAATTGCAATTCATCCTTTCATAAATTGCTCTTGCAATCATCTTTTGTTCACAATTTTTTTTAATTCATAAAAATATTATGGCGTGTAGAAGAAAGTATATTATCTTTTTATAATGTGACTTTTTTGTAAAGAACTTCAAATTTTTTCAGTCATTTATTTAAAACGCTAGAAGAAATAAAATAAATTAATGAAATAAATGTCTAAATTCTATCAGACTTTATGGGCATGCACAAGTTCAATTCTTGATCTTGCAATTCGTCTTTCGTCCCTATTTTTATTCATTTTATATCAATATTTTAAAAATTATGACGTGTAGAGCAAACTATCTTATTCTTTAAATAATGTGATACTTTTGTGCAGAATTTTTAATTTTTGAAACATTTATTTAAAATTCTTGAAGAAATAAAATAAAATAATGAGATGAATGTCTGTATCCAGTTTGACGTTTTGGTCATGCACAATTTTTTAATGTAAAGATCAAGAGTTTTTCATGCAATTTCGATCCTTGCTCTTGCATTTCTCTTTTCTTTCTTTTTTTTCATTTTATACCATTTTTTCAAAAATTAGTATGTTTAGAGCAAAGTATTTTATGATGCGTTTTAAAAATGTGACATTTTTTTCATGAATTTAACATTTTTTCATCATTTATTTAAATGTCTTGACGTAAAATAGATTAATGAAATAAATGTCAGAATATTGTCTGACATTCTGGCCATGCACAGACTTAATATATCATTATTCCCAGATCTTTTATGCAGTTTTGATCCTCGCTCTTTTAATTCATCTTTCGTTCACTTTTTTTCACCTTATGTATTATTTTTTTGAAATTATAACGTGTAGAACAAAGTGCCTTTTTTCCTTCATGATATGATGATAAATAGAGTACATTCGTGTTAAAATAGATTTTCATAATATTAGGTTGTTGATAAAGCATCTGTTTGTTTAGATCTGCATTTAATTTATCCTTACCAGTTTTTGTTTTTTGGCCAAATGTTCTCCATTGTTTTTAGGGGTAACTTCATAGCAATCTTCTCTTTAGAATCAAAGGATAGTGACTTGGAATTTTTATGCCATTTCTGTCCGAAGATTGACAAATAGAGGGGAAAACCCCAGTTGCATATATCATTTTTAATAATAAATTCAAATAATGTAAATTTGTTTATTTAGACATGCATAAAAATGTGAAAAATTTCGGTCATAAATAAAAAATAAATCTCTAGATAACTTTATTGCTATCAGTAACATATATAATAATTCAGTCATATTGACTATACTTTTGACTGCAAAAAATAGGTTATTATATAGGAAATTTTCATATATCCACAAATAAATCTATTCTGGCTGACCTCAAAGAGAGAATGTGTTCAGATTGTTCTACAAATTAAATTAAGTGGGTGAATACAGAAATGCTTTTGGACTCCAAAGAAAGTAACAAATATAATCTTCTAGCAGCGAATGCCATCAAGGAGAATGTGAGGGTGTATATGGTGAAACGATATACAGATATAGATTTGAAATACACAGATTATGTTATTTAACTTGAAATTACTAAATTTTAGTGAAATATAATTTAGAATGTGAAAATATGCATCTCTTAGCAATTTTTCTATTTTCTTAGCCTTTTTATTAGTTCAAAATCTAACAGAATATTTTTTTTTTTACTATACCTGCCTCAAATATTAAGTGATTAGATGGAATTTTATATTTTTGATACTAAAAAAGAATGGATTTTTTTTGCTTTTGTTTTTGTTTTTTTGCAATATCCATTTTGCCGTGCATCTTGTTTTCAATTTTGACAAATTTGAAATAAACTTATTTGCATGATTACTGATACGAGTTTTTATTGGTGAAATGAAATTCATAACTTTTTTAGTTATTTCATCAACTATTTAAGTGCAGGATTTCCCTTCTTTTTTAGAAGTTTCAATACAAAGACTTTGTTTATTTATATGCAATTTTCTCGAGAAGAAAGAAAGCGAATTTACATGAGCAGAATGCAGAATGAAGATGGATGGCCCTGATGTTTAAGTTTTCCTGGGATTATAATGGAATGAACCTGATTCCATTAAGAAATTTTACTCGCAATAAAAAATCCATATAGGTATGCATCGCATATTGAAAAGCATCCATTTCCGCAGTGGTCATTATAAGGGAAAGTCCGAGTTAAAATTGTTATGTCCCAATTTTTTTTATTCTCATACTTTTACATTTATTATAGATATTTCAAAGTTTCGTCAGACAAAAATATCTTGTAAACTTAGCCAAATACTATATGTAATAAATAATAATTTACGCTCCAGTTAGGATACCGAATCTGTTCGGACCTCTTAATCATAAACAATGTTCATAAGGCAGGAACAGAATCCTTGCATCTTACTAAACGAAACTGAATCCAGCACAAACTGAAGACGCTGAACCTTCGAGGACAGGATTTGTCACGATTGCATTGTGAATCCGACCGATGATCCTACGAATTTGAGGATGAAGCTTTATCACCTAAAAAGTTATATACTATAAATTCATAATTCCTATATAATTGTCATTTCCTATTGAAAGTAAGAGTTGTGTTTCTATATCCGTTGCTTTCAATCACAGAATATCGAGCGAATATTAAGATTTAAAGGGGCTATGTTAAAAATACAGAATAACAAAGCGCTTTTAAATATATTATAATGACACTTTAAGATTAACTTCCATTGTTTTTATATTTTATTTTCAGCTCTCTCAATGTTAATTTTTACTCCACAAAATGGAATTTTGAGCATCAATAATTTCGAACCTTGCTGGAATGGAAGGAGAAACATCTTTTTTTGTCAACTTCTCAAAGTATAGACTTTATCATTCAGTCTAGGATGGTCAAATATCTATAGGAGAAAATAAGTATGCCTTTCAAAAAAGATTTGAAGTAATTTTTGAAAGTTTTTCCAATTCATCTGAAGCTGAAATAAAAATTTTCTCATTTATTTACAGGAAAATTATTATTAAGCAACCATCTAATAACTTTTACTTCCGTTTCTAACTGTTGAATGTTTCGTCAGAATTTTTTTTTTGAGTCATGTGACATTCTAGTATATAAAGGGAGTTTCGTCAGATTCTCGTTTCCTACTTAAGACCTTATGTTCTCATTTGCTCTTAAGTAAAATAATATTGCGTGCGTTTGTATTTTTGAAAAAAATATTTGCTTTATTTATATAACTTTGTGATAAGGAAATAAAATTAAATGTAAGTAAATTGATTTCTATATTTCTTCCTTAGTGTATAGAATAATGTAATAATATGTAAAAAGAAATTTCAAAGTGATTTCCGTTGTTAAAATTAATGAGTGTGCTTGAGAGTCAAATGAGTGAAGTATAAATAATATTTGCACATGCTGAGTTTTTTAAGTTTTTCTTATTAATCTTTCTAATAAGTTTTTTTTTTTTTAAAAAATGCAAATCTTTAGATGCGATGCATTTAAAAATCAATTTATTCTAATCGTTTTTTTACTAATTTTTCCTACAAATTCTTTATTACAGGCTTTTTTTTATAAATAATATATTAATTTATAATTAATTATAGTTAAACCGTATAATGTGCGATTAGTCTATGATCATTTCTTGCAATCATTTGAATGTTTATTGCTAATTAAGTATTTAAAATAACATCTAATCTCTATTAAATTTATAATTTTCTTACTCTTATGAAATGACTTCATAAGTTTGACTTTAAAATTTATAATGCATTTCACATTTCTCATTTTATTGTACAATAAGTAATTTGGAATTTTTTGTCTTTGCTATCTATTTAGTATTTGAATTTTTTTGCATGGTTTTCCTATTTTAATTGCAAGTATTATCTAGAATCAGGTTTATAAGAAATTAATATATCTTCAATCATTTTGAATTCAAATCTTCATTTCTTCTAATGAGATGCGATTGTTTTGAATAAGAGTGTCTTTTCCTTGGTAAATAGAATTCCGTTTCTGAATGATATTTTAGGGATTGACTGGATTTTGAGTTTATTTATCTGCTTTTCTATTGCAATGTAATTTCGACTGCAAACACTTCCCATCTGAGAGCCTCATAAAGCAATTTTCGAAATTATTCTGTAAATTGTCCGATGTCGTAAGTTTATGAAAATGCTGCAGTGAAGTAGAAAATCTTTTCCTGTCCCATTTATTAGTGTTTATCGACGAATTTTATTTTAATATCAAATTTAACATGGGCAGAGAATTTTTGGGCTTGGAAAAGAAAGAATTGTTCTTTGATTATAAAAAAAAAATAACCGCTTTCTGATTTGAAATTTCAATCTCTTGGAGCAACTGATGAGTGTCTTATGAATTAGTCAAAGATATTTCAGATTTATTACGTAAACCTACGAACCTTTGCAAGTGGGGTTTGTCTCTTATCTGCATATCTGAAGTTATTTCACGAGTCAATAAGCGAGTTATTTCCCGTTTGTGTTAATGCTCGAAATAGATGCACTATAACTAAACGATCTGATGTGCGTATTTACAAATTATTCATTTCTGCCTGGTAATATTACGCATCGCATCACTCTAAAATGGGCGACTTCGTTGATATATTTTATTTAATGCTCATATATATGTGCTGTGTAGTTCAATTAGGATGCTTGACATTTCACCAATCGCGTAATATTTATAATCTTAAAAAAATATTTCATGGAATAACTAATTAATTTGTGGATTCAAGTCTAGAGTTGCCCCAGGGAGAGCAAAATTTTCTTTCTTCAAACAAAAGATAAATACATTTCTTGAAACTAGAATTTTCAGTTAACCAGATGGAGACGCCTAGTCGATTCCTGTTGCATTCTAAAACATAAGCGTAAGCTTTTAATTCCAGGACCGAAGAATAAAATCCAATCATAGAAAGCTAGGTGTTCACATGCAACTCCCATTTCATCGATTATTTTGGCTGATAAATTTTTGTTTCCAATCAAATTATTTTGGTGAATGCTGTTAAAATGGAGTAGAAGCCCCTTAAATTCTATTTCTGAAGAATCGCTTTTATTTACTTTGCTAGTTTGGATAATCGCATTATGAATTTCTTCCAGGGTTTGTAAGTTTCTTCAACGCTTTCTAATTAAAAAGCTCATTACTGTATGTTTGACAAAGTTCTTTAGCGATGTTCAAATCGCTTTGATTAGAAGTCAAAGTTGCAGTCGAAGGATATCGAAATGTTTTTCATCGTTACTTACAAATCAAGAGACATTAGAATCGAATCACTGTAAGATAAAATAAAAAAATAAAGCCCCGACAAATGATTGTTATTTCAGGTAGTAGATGAGCGTTTTTGCGTTCTGTAATTATTTTCAACAAATTCCAAATTAATTCTAATCCTATATTTCAATAATTTGGATGCGGTTACTGTGAACGTCAAATTCGAAATAGATTTTCTGCCAATTTTCCAAGCTTTAGAAATTACCGAGTTCGGAAAACACATCGCCATTACGCGCATCTGTTTTCCTTGGAAGATGATCACTAAAATGTTTAGATCTAGATGAATGAAATTTGGTATATGGACACATGACCAAATTTGTTGATTTCTATCTAGTTTTGATCGAAATTCCTTCCCTGGAAGAGTGACCGAGTACAAATGAATTCTGTAACTATAAAACTTAATGAATTAAATAAACGAAATTTGGAGCGCAAGTTAAGCATCTAAAGTTTAGATGTGCATCAAATTTGGGCGAAATCCATCTGATAGTCTATTTTCACATGTGTAAACGCAATGACTTGAATCAATAAAATTCGGTTTATGGTCTTGTAAATAGTTTTTTCTTGTCACATTTTTCAATTGCTCGGGAAAAAATCCTCCAATACATACAAATTATATTTTAGATATTGATATGCCATGGCTATTTAAGGGATATTATCCACGAAATGCTATGCAAGACATATGGCCAAATCCAAGGTGCGTTTTCTTATCCTTACTCGGGTCGAGATACCTCAAATGGGAAGTATTTCGGGGCGACCACTTGCTCTTGTTTCTGGATCGAAGAAACAAATCTTAGGCAAATGCATCCTTTTTGAAATTTCAAGGTTAGCTTAAGGCATTTTGAGTTTACTTGATATTTCCTCTGGCAACAAGGTTTTTAAATACCAGACCAAAAAACCCGTACATAAATGCAGTGGAAATAGAATGCTTAAATGTGGCATTTTAAACGTTGTTTTATTAAGTATGATGGAACATTTAAAGGTTTTCGATTCAGATTAATAAAGAGCAAACTCTTTAATCGGTATTCCATACTTATTGGATGAGTTGGCGAATACAATTCTTCCGTACTAAATTTCCAAAGATGTACTTCGATAAAAACAAGATACGTAAAGACTGTTAAAACATTGCCTTTGAAGCCTTCCTGACACAATACGCCAGTTATTCGTGGTACAGTAAATTTGTTAAAACGTGTTTTCGGAAGTTAAAATCGATCATTTCTACTGACGGGAATCAGCATACAACTCCGACAAATGAAAATTCAAAATAAGCATTTGTTTTAAAATAAGCTTAAAAATTTGCCCTAAAGTTCGATTTCTCTTCAGCGTTCCAAGCGTTTTATTTATATCCGAAATATTTCCCTTTCGATCTTAAATTCTTGGAAGAAAAAAATACTGCAGATACTCAATGTCGGTTTCAACAGCATAACTGTAAAGGATACCAGAAATAAATATCGATAGGAACTCGAACTAATGAATGTAGTCTTATTTCAAGTAACAGAAAAAAAAGCATGCATAGTAATGGCGAACATTTCGATTATCAATTTTTGCAATGAGTATTTTTTGAAGTTGAATTTGACCAAAATAAAGCGGAGTTTCTACTTGCACTCCTAATATTTGGAATTTACGTCCTTCGAACTTCGAACATTTTAATCTTTTTTACTCTTATTCAAATTCGTTAAAATATCGTGTTAGTGTAATTGTGAATTGAATCACTAAAAAAATAACGTTCAAATTTCTGTGTTCTTCAGTATGTTTGTAGAATGTTTCTTAATAAAATATTCTTATTTGTCGATTTTATTTGAATAAAAAATCTTTTGCTTGAATAGAATCGTTTCCATTAAAACATCTGGCAACAGTTTGTTATACTCGTTTTAAATATTTATATGCATTTGCAATCTATCAATATGTGAAGAAATCAAAGAAATTGGGTTTTTAAAATTGAATCTTGAAAGCCGTTTTTTATTCAAGGACAAATGTCTCCAATTCATTTCATGTGTCATCCGTTTGTATTTTAGTACAGTACGAAAAATTCTTGTATAATTCTGTGTGGTTAATTTGCCTATCCATGGAAATCAGTGAAATTCGAATAATTTGTAAATTAAATGTTCTGTCTTTTATTTTTTGGTGTAAAAAATTCCTTAAATTTGATCCCAATCTAACAGTTGTAATAAATTAGAACTGTTTAATTTAGGGACAAATTTAAGGAAATTTAAAGTTAACAATTTCTGCAATTTATAGGCATGTACTACAAAATTTAATCAATTTTATTAAACCCTTTTCATGCTCTATTTTAAATATATCGACTTTCAGAGACCGATCATATTGTAAATGTACAAGAAATGTGACTTGAACATTTTATTTAATCGTTCATTGTATAGTTGGATTGAATGAAATAATCCGACTTTGTATGAAAAATCTTATTACGCTTGCTGTGATAATATATTCGTGAGTTTCCAATTCACACATCAGTTCAAGACTTGAATATTGAATTCAATAACTATCGATTCTGTAATTGACTGGCTATTTAAATATAATCTTTTAAAATGCAACTAATCATTGATACAATTAGATCAAATATCAAACTCATTTCCCATTTTATAAATGGTATCAGATTTAAAATGACTACATTTTTAGTCAATTTAATTCGCTTTTTTAATTGTTGAATTAATTTCTGATAAAGTAACATGCAAGTTTAATATCGTGCATTTCTAATAGGTTTTAGCTTTAACTACTTTTAATAATAGCTGTAGTTTCCTTTAACAGCGTCTTGATAGCTCAATTAAGACAAATGGAGAAATAAAGCGTTTTCGTGTTAAATGCCTACACGGGGGTATGGGAATTGAAATTCTGTAACTGTTCAACAAAATAGCAAGACATACTTGATGGAATTCGCATATCGCGTGTTACTTAAACAGAAAATAAAAAGCTCCCAAAATCCCGACATTTAGAAGCATCAAGTAATACTTCACGAATTTAATAGCACAATTTGTTCTCTATTTACGGTCACCAAGTTTCCAAAAAAGTTCTTGGCATTAATAAAAATCATCCAACCTCGCTCACTCCCATGGAAAACCCAAGAGTTACTTCACTAGGACATCTGGCGTTCTTAATCCTCATCTGGTATAAAGCATATAACTGTTAATTTACTATACATTTGACTTCAGTAATGCAAAGGGCAATAGGATGTTCTATAAAATATTCTAATTATAATCATCACGGTTCCTCTATTTTTCTCGAGCCGAAATCTTGTTTTTATGCAGTTTATATTCGTATCCAATTTGTCAAAGCTGACTTTTTTATTTCTTTACTTTAGATGTCCAAAAGACCTGGAGGAGATCCAGACGGTAAGTTTTGCAATATTTTCTAGCACTTAAGAATTTCGTACTAACGGCGACTGTGAATCCAAAATGGACTCCAGATATAACAATTTTGGACACTTGCATCTTATTCATAGAAAAATGTTCAAATTTCATATTTTGATTAAATGAGTTCTATATTTAATCAACAACGAATTATTACATTAAAAATTAAAATGAATTTCAGCAATTTTTTATTACCGAAGAAAATAACGACATCGTTACAAATTTGTAATACTGCTTCCATACGAAGCAAGTTTCCTGGTAAAAAATTGCTGAAATATTGGAGATGTATTGGAAACAAAGATAAAACATTTAAAGCTCTGCTATAGGATCTACAAAGAGTACTCGAATGAGAAGTCCATTTGGTGTTGTAGGTCCAGAACATTTTGCGCTTTTATGCTTATTTAATGGCAATTTTCAGTTGAATTTTTGTTGGTTGAAAGAGCCGTTCTTGTATAAGATTGTAATTAGCTACTATGTATTCGTGTTTCCGCGTAGAATTGTCATTATTGATTACTGAGTGTATTGGATATTTTACATCCCACCCACCGGGTTCGATTTTTTGCAATAATGGCATGACTACTTCTGTTCATACCATCTGTTTCATCTCGAGGCCATCAAACCTTTCAGCAATTCTTTTACTGATTCAAATGACTCCTCTTCGTACACTTCTAGCTTAAAAGCCTTTAATCAAATCTGGCTGTGATTACGCTAGTCATTTACCACTCAGCACACCTGAGTGTACTCAAATTAAGATTTTTTTAAAATTTGCAAGTGACTTACTACATTCTTTTCAACTGAAGAAAAAAAATGTAAATATCTTGATGAATTTCAACGAATATTTTCGAATCTAAAATAATTTATCTGGGAATATCGATTATAGATCCCAATTTGTACCTCAAGATACATTTAGGCCTTCAAGTTTCAGCAATTTTGCCGCCTGATCACTAAATAAAAAAATAAAATTATAAAATCTTGGATGTATTCTGAAGAGCTCTAGCTTTACATTTAGTTTTACCTTCCTGACTAGAGAAACGGTTCATATAGATTTCAAAATTTCAGCCTAAAGACAAGCTGTAAATATCGGGAACAACAATGTAACATTTTTCCCTCGAGACATTTTTTTATTTCGAACGTGGTTGATAACTGATGAATTTTAAGAGTAAGTGATAAAATTTTATTTGCAAGCATTTCGCATCTCTAAAATGTATTTTTAGCTCCTTGGGAAGGGGGGGGGGAGAACCGTTTCAAGAATGATTTCAATTCGAAAAATGCCACTGTAGATTTTTTCGTACCGTTTTTTTTGTTCAAGTAATTCTTTAAACGAATACATCTTTGTTTACTCGCTTATTCTAATTATCTCGATTTTTTAACTTGGAATAAGTGCAGATTTGTGTTTATGACATGCAGTTGCACAATAATTTTCTATTTGAAATTAAAAAGATCACCTGAAGAAACATCCTTTTTAATGCATTCTAATATTGAACATCGAACAGTAGATTAACACTTGATTTTACAACTTAAAATTTTTACTTGTAAGAAATCTCTTAGTAAGTCTTAGTACTCGTAAATCTCTTAGTACTCGAATTTCTCATCTTTTATTATGGAGAACGTTTCAGTTCCTTTAGTTTAAAGAGGTGCTTTTAAAACACTCTTGTTTCATTGGTTTTAGCTTCAATTTATGGAACTACATAACTTCGGTTATATTTGCCAATGCTCTTTACATTAGCAATATCAATCGTGTTGCGTGAAAGGAATATGTTCATTAATCGATTTCATTTTCATGAGTCCTCATACTCATTATATTGAAGACGCTACAAGGTTTGAAGCAAAAGATTGTAAAGTTCAGTCCATGAAAATATTAATTTGTGGGCGAATAATTGAGGCAGCAATAGAAAAATTAAATTGCAGGAGTGGAACAAAATCCGAATATTTTAATATCGTTCGAAATTCATGTATCGATATAAATTGGCGAAATTCAAATTAAAAAAATAGGTTTGTTTATCAATGTTTTGCTTATGCAGTAAGAAAAGTAATATACGAATAAGTGGTTTGTGTGTACAAGTATGAATAACACATAGTTTTGATCGGTTTCATATTAGAACACGCTTGTCAATTCCAAGATGAGCAATAAAATTTCGTTTTTTTTTTCTTTTAGATGGTGCAGGAGGAAAAAAGATTCACTTTGCAGATGAGAGTATTCATGGGCCGGTATGTGTGAATTGTTCGTCATTATATTAATTTGTCATAAAACTTTCGTGAACTTTTATTTTAGAAATGTTTGCTACCATTTTTTCTATGTACACTTGTAAATGCATTTCAAAACAAAGAAATAGTCTCGATGTAATTGTTTCCTCTTTGTTATTTTGAGAATGGAATCCAATTTAGCTATAAAATTGTGTAGGCTATATAATACGAACTTTTTGTTTTTGTAATTAGCAGTACATCTTTAAATTGTTATGTATAAATTTAAATTGAAATAAACATCTCTTAATATTTAAAAAAAATCTTGAACTTTATTTAGTCTACTTTTATTGAATATTTTTTGACTTTACCTCTGTAAATATATTCAATACATTGAAAAGGCGGGCTGAATTTGAAGTTGCTTGTATTCATTCAACTAAACAGTTTCAAACCTTCAAAAGATTAACTAAACCTTCTATAGCTGTGGAAGATTTGATAGCGTTGAATCTAACTTCCATTGATTTTTTCTAGAATAATTTCCTTTTGAAGTTGCGCTACTGTGACTTCTGAAGAATTGCATTTATATACGCTTACCCACTATTTTATCTTGTTTTTATTTAAAAAAAACAATTGAAATATTACAAGACATTTGTGGAGTTAATTAATTATATTCACAGGCAATTTAAATATAACCAGCGGGTTTTAATTCGTTACATTAAAACAATTATAACTAGAAATAAACCATGACTAATGAAAAGCGGGATTACTTCATTCTTTTTTAGTATAAGCATTATTTTTGTATGCACGTATATTCAATCAGATGCAAGATATAGCAATGAGTAAGTTCATATGGGAAAGCAGAAACTAGGATTCGAACTTTCACATCTGATACTCCCAATCGGAGATAAAAAAAATTACATTGATAGTTTCAATACTCGATTATTTTCTAATCCCTATTCCCAGCTTCCATCTATCCCTAGTAATAGGAAGGCGGTCAATTTATAAACATTACTTGGTTGATTTGTTAGAGTAATTGGCGTGGAAGATATTACTTCCAATCTCATGCAATCTAAGCTTTTATGTATTTTTCATATTCTTTGTAATAAGTGTCACATCTCCTCTGTTATGGAAAGGTAAGCCACTTAACAACCGATGACAAAAATCGGGATAATTTTCTGATATTACATTTAACTTCTAAAAAAACAGCATGCCAAATTTCATTAATTGCTTTTGAAGAATACAAATTTCAAAATGCCGCAGCTTGTGAAAATAGGAATTTTACCTATAATGAGGTCGAATTTCAAATGGGTAACTTTTGCGAACAATTCAAATCTAAATATTAATACTATCTTTCTCGGGTAGTTTTCCCGAGAAGCATATGCAAATGATTGGCGACCTTCAAATATACAATGAATCAATAATATATTGAATAAAAGAAAATCTTTGAAAAACACAATTGGAAAGAAAGCCGGAAGGGTGATAAACATGAAAAAAGTGTTTTAAGTTAAATGAATTAGGAATATTTACAAAAAGGAAGCGTAACAATACTGCCCAAGTGGGGGTGGGAGGGAGGACTACTGTTAGTCATTCCATTTTGCTTTTAGATGGAATGTTTACATTACTCAGTGCAATAACTGGGGATTTGATTTCACTTTGAGGATCTTTGCAAGTCTGGTCAGCATTTTGTTCTGCCTTCTATAGCGTCCTTTCCATGGTGACTATGGAGATGCGGTAAACTTTTTTACTTCTAGTCTAACTGCAGAAATTTAACTTCGTGAATACTAAGTTAGAAAGATTTCATTCTAATTTGGGGAAGATTTATAGAACCGTACTCAAACGTTATTTTTATCCATTGAAGCTCTTTTGGAAATTCGGTTGTTATAAAGAATTTGTCTTGATCAGTCATAGTTTCTTTTATTTGAGATACAAATATAGAGGATGGTTTGAATCATTAAATATTGGAATCTCGCATTAATAAATTATCAGTTTTCGTTTTTTAAAGATTATTTTCTAGAAACATTAATTGATGGAGTGGGTCAACAATTGTTTACGTTTTAATGAATGGCTTGACATCCATGATATGGTTGAATTAAGTACATTCATTTCATAAGAGGAAAATTCTGGAAATCTTCTACGCATGCATTAGAAATTTTAGGCACTGCCGAGGATGATAAATGAACGGTAAAATTTTAAGAATCGTTAAACTTCGGTTTGTGAGGTAAACTTTTTCGTTGATATATGAATAGATAGGAGTTTTTTGACATTTGCTCATTAACAATATAAAAATTTCCTGATTCCTAGAAAAATAAGTGCCGATCGTCGTATTCTTAACAGTTATTTGCGAATATTTTTATTCGAGATTGCCACATCAATTTGCGACACCTTTTGAAATGTGTCGAGCTTGCTGAATCTCAACTCTTGTAATACAGATTCCATTGAAAATTTTTGTTCATTTTGGGATCTACGGTTTCAGTAATCTATAATTTTTAGAATAGATTGCATTTAGGATCGATTTAAATGTGGATCGGCACTTAACAAAAAAAAAATTCTGAGATTTTAAGTTCAACTTTCGGCAGAAGAATAGTTTTGTCAACATCACTACTTACACGATATAAGAATTTTTATTTGAAGATTAATTGGCATAACATTATCATTTGTATCAAAACTGAATTTTATTGGCTATTTCCTTAAATCTTTCAAAATATTGTCTATTGCATTCTTTACGCCGACGTTTAGACAAGACTGTTTACTTTTCCAATGTTTTATCTTCTGTTAAACTGGTGTTGATCGTATAGCCTCCAAAAGAAAAAAATAAATCCATCTTCAACACAACCATATACAATTTTCTTGTTTACTTTCCAGATATCAAAAATGGAATAATCGGATCATATTTTAACATTTTTCATGTAAACAAAATGGAAATCTAGAATGGACTGTAGTGGTTATTACTAATCGAAGATGGTATTGGTTTAAGACATCTCTATGAATCCTAAAACTTTCATAAGCTCAATTTTAAAAGACCAGATTTTATTCATTTTTTGTTGAAAACCTAAACGGTGGTGAATGTAGGTGTAGATATCGGGTTAGCTTTTCACCAATGGTATTTCGGAAAGACTTTCTGTCCCTTCTAGTAAGTGTATTGATATTTCCACTAATAAATCGATAATTATCTGCTTTTTCAGAATCAAGTCTTCGGTTTAGAGTTGCGGCTATGCATTTGCTCTCCTCGAGAACAATATTTAACTATTTAATGGAATCTAAAAGAATCGTGTATTCCTTTTTTGGCTTTTTAGAGAATACTTACTCGCACGGATTCGCTATGAATGTTACCAAAATCAAATTCAGAATAAATTATAATAAAGCTATAAAAGCGAAATGATTTTTCTCCTTTTCTTGGTAATGGTATCATTACAGGTCTTAGACTATAAAACATTAAAAGGAAAAAAAATGAAGACTGGGATTTAACTTGCATACAACACCTTGCTAATCCTTCTCTCAGAAGTGTATCTTTTGAGTTGGTTCTTCGTACTCATGGTTTTAGTAATCTTTTCTTATATCCAAAGAGGTTTGTTTTTTAGCACTGGTGCGAAGTCCTCGGGTTGCCCTAGCGATTCTCCATTTTTTTTTTGAATCTTCAGCGTTTCCTTACTTTCTAAATTAAGTTGGCATATACATAATATGCGTTTTTTTTTTATTTTAACTTATATTTAATGAGTTTGGATGGCAAAATGGGATCCCGGTGTCTTTGTTCCTACTGCTCCTTTTATCGGTTGGTAGGGACGAGGCCGCTCTTATAACTTCTATTGGCAGGTGGTGCATTATTTGTGAAATAAGGAACCATTGCTGGAATTTGGACGACCTATCGATTTACAGCTTACACCCAGAAGTTTAATTTAGAATTGATTCTAGTCATGGTTTGGGAAAAATAACATTGACATAGGTAATGAAAATGTAACACGTCATATTTTAAAAGCTGCTGAAAACTCCGTTCCTAAAACATTGGGTAAATCCCCTTAATTTCGGAAACCATGATGGGACGACGTATATGCGGAAGATGGTAAATCAATACTTAGAATTACTATTACCGTTAACCAGTAACTGATTGCATAGTCCTTAAAGAAATATCAAGCAGTAACTAGGAGAAAGAAACATCAAATTAAAATAAGTGTTTTTGAAAATAACATACAATACAATTCAAAATAAGATAGTATCGAAGGCAGTATGGGGAAATGTTAACAAGATACTGGGAAAATATAAAATAAGCCATTTAGTGTCGATTCTTGTTTGTTTTTAAATATGTTTAAATTATGTTGAAAACAATGCGCACTATAGACGCATAAGTGAATCTTTTAATAAAAAATGTCAAGTATATAATACTTTTCTAAGAATTTATAATGCGCAACAAACGTGTGGAAGAATTGCTGTATTTTAGGTCTTCTAGCTCAGATATATATAACGGCTTTTTCGCTATAGTTTAACTTAATATCTATGAACAAATCCATCTAGCATACCCAGGCCCAGACAAAAAAAAATTATAAATTGTTCAAGATTCTGAATAATATATTCTGACATTCTTTTAAGTCTTATATAATTTGGCTAAAAAAATATTTAATAGTTGTATGGCGTAGAGCAATGTTATTCGACTTCCCAATCATGGAAAATACCCCGTACACACTAGCATTAACAAGTGGCTTGTGAAAACTGAATGGCGAGAAAGGCTTTCATTTCATACACTGTATTAAAAAATCTAGTTTCTAATCAAATTTTCAAAGTGGGTTTCGATGTGGCAGAGGCACCACTGATGTTTTAATGCTATGAACGTCTTTGAACATTCTTTTGTGGCAAAATACCTGTTCTGGTTTTTCCAACTAGGTTAAAATTTAGGACAGGACAGGACAGGGCATGACATTGTTGCACTTTAAAGTTTGTATAGCATGGGTTTTCTAGCAAACTTGCCAGATTTTTTAAATAAACGACTTTCACCTGATACGAATATTTATGTAAGCATGGATTTTTTTTATCGAGCTTTCCGCAGTATGAAGGCGATTCAGGGAAGTATTTAAATTGTAACTTTATCAAATTAAAACGAATTATACTGGGACTACAGCAATATGCTAACAGTTTATTATATATACGCGACTTCCAGATAGACTATGAATTGGAATCAAAGAATGTTATAGTACGCCAGCTGCAGAAGCGTGAAAACATTACTAACTGGAATGATTGCAACGGATTTGCTTTAATAAACGAAAAACTCCTTCGGCGTTTCTCTAAAATACGCAAGCTTCATTCTCAACCTGAAATTTATCATAGAGACGCTAATGTACCTATGGTGTCAGGCTGAATTTGTTTGATATTTAAATTGATATTCAAACCAATCTTTAAATCTGAAATGGAGATGTGCCAAAACATGGAGTCTGAAAATGTTCGATGAACTTGCAATGCTTGTACTTGCATATACTCATTGGAGTGTTGATTTTCAATAATTTTAATATTAGTCTTATTTAATCATATCGACTATAGCTCTAAATCTACAGATACTGAATATATAGGATCCGCTTTGAAATCACTTGAATACATAGGATACTATACATTTTACGACTCGGATTTTCATCGCGAATGTATCAAATAATTTAAATATCATTTGCAAAATAAAATTTTGCAATTTACATGACAAATTTTCTCTGAAATGTTTTAAAATAAAAAGAAAACCTATGCATGGTAAAATTCCAAATCCTTTATTCGTGACATTTCATGTACTCTAATCAATCCACTATTTGGACATAGAATACAATATTTTGTGATGGGGAATGTAGAAAATTTACAAAAAGAAAAGGAGGCTATTACATGGACAAAAATAATATCGATCATTTTATCAAGATTTCTGAATTAATATCAAATTCGATTTATTTTAAGCTATTTTGTTGCCAAATAAAGTATATAGTACTTGCGTTCCAATCGGTTACGGATGGCTCTAAAAATGAAATCGTCTTGGCTCCGCTGAAGTTTTAATCATGGAAGATATGTTTATTGATCAATTTTTGTTGGTAGATTACCTTTCATTAAAATATTCGCTTTCAGCAAGGTTTATAAAGAACTAATTATTTATACAAATTCGAAAAGCTGTAGTGCAGCCTTTGTACGCGATTCAGGATATGGCGATTAATTAGTTATGAAATATTTGAATCAATTTTCATTATTCAAAACACAACAGCGAACAATAATTTATCGGAAATAGAATCAATACCGTCTGTTGATAAAGGCTTCGTTCCTCTACGTGATTTAAAAAAATCTACTATGTTTAATACCATCATTCTAGATACTAAATGTATACTATATTTCAGGATCCAGAAGAAAATGCAATTAGGGTCGATCAGATCTATGAAATTACACTTTATTTATCATTGTATCGCTATGTAATTACATTTATTTATTATTTCCAAGGTATCTCAGACTGTTATAATATCGAGTAACTTTTTCATAGATTAAAAATGAAATTGCCACCAATCAAAAACCGCAATGACAACATATCTTCGTAATGGAGTGGTATACAAAAGATCAACATTAAGCTGATGGCTACTGCATAAGCTCGTACATCGTTTGCATGTTTTTAAAAAACCCTTCCTTTTCCACAAACTCATTTGGGGTTGCATCTCGAATGAATAAAGCTCACGCCACGAATATTCAATCGCTCGTAAAGAAAGCGGAGAATATGGCTGTGATATCCAGGTTATTCGAGCAGCATCGTTGTAAGGGCAGTTGCGGCTTTTCCTTATTCACATTTATTTGTGAAATTGAAAAGACTAAGAACTTTCCACACAGATTTTGCATATAATCCTTTATTTAAAGGCAAACTACCACCAGTGTTCTTGTCAGACGACAGTATTTATTATGCGTTAGAACTATTTTAGAAGACTGGAATGATTTTAACTTAAAAATGAAGTATTTTAACGTTTGGTAACTTGAAAGATTTACTGTTCAATCCTCCTTTTTCTCTAAAAATTTTTTTAGTGACATCGGTTTAATCAGACTTATTTGATTTATTCTTCATTACTTTAAACTTCTTTCGTTGTTGTGTTTTCTTATCTGTAATTTTTGATATTAAATCGTGGTCAGAATAAATACATTCTATTGAGTTCTTATGTTCATTAAAATGCAAAACCTTGCTACTTTCATTCGTTAACTCCCAAGAATGACGCTTGATTCTTTTAAGATTACTGCGAGATTGCAGCTCGTGTCGTTCGCTATCCAACGTCTATGTATTTCTATTAGAAAAAAAAAGGAAATCTTAAATATATTTAAGAAAGTTAATGTAAATGATTTGGAATTGTGTGAACTGTCATTAATTTAAAATCAATGATTGAAAACTGATACTTAGTTCAGATGTATATTTCAGAAAGCAATTGAAAACTAATATACTGCTTTAAAATGTCTAAAATTTGATTATCAATCGGAATTTATTATATCCAAATGATTATTTCACTACTTTGAAATCTACAATTGTCAGGCAAAATATCTTACTGGTATGAATCTCGCATTATAAAAGCGAAATAAAAACATTTTCAAAAGTTTATTTCTGTCTTTTATTGCATAATTATAAGCTGACTAAAAATGCTTTCTGCTTTGCGGCTATATTTAAGTTATATATGATTGTTAAAGCCCACCTTATTAATGGCATAAAATGTCGTAATTGGCAGACGGAAAGTGGTTTTTCCCTGTAATGATGTGTTGCAATTCGATTGTTATTTATACCATTGCGTAGATACTTTGAACGAACCAAATTTTGCAATAATGTACCTCTGCCTGATAGCTAGTTTATAATAGAAATTCTGCAATCTAAATTAAAAGAAATCCACCCGTCAAGATCTGTAAACAATACTAAATTCTGAGATGTCAAACGACGATTAAAAAATTCGGTATATTTTTTGCTTCCACTTTACTGTTTTACCTGTAAAAATTTTCGATTCTTAGTTTTCTAATTTTACTTCTGAAAACTTAGTGAAGAAAACTACTTCAGGGTAAAGTGTTATTGTTGAACCGACAGAATCATCGAAAAATCTTTTGGTCAATTTGAACGGCATTCAAAAATAGATGCAGGGAATTTTTATCATGATTGTTCTAAATTTGATCCATGTGCTTATATAATAACCTCAAAAAGGTTGAAATATAGAAATGTATTATATTACAGTGACCGATGCCAGAATTTTGAAACATTTTCTTGAAACGTGAATATTTAAATTTCTGAACATCCAGAAATCTAAGTCGGAAGCAAAACAAATGTCTTTCTCTTTCTGATAATGCAATTCTATTTAAATAATCATTAGAAACGAAACTAAGAGTGAAAAATCATTAAATAAAACCTTAAATAAATTTTCTAAATTAGAATTTAAAACTGAGTGAAACTAAGCGCGATACAGTGAATTATCATTTCGGTATCTGAACACACGTGCGCGATGCATCAATTCGTTCATTTTTATATGGAAGTTTGCTCTTTAATTTTTCAGCCAGTTTTAGATAGTCATAATTCAAAAGAAGGCATTTTAATGGAATTTAAAAGCTAAAATGCGACGTTAAATGATACTATAAGATTTCTTTATTATTTTAATTTAGGTTAACTGAAAATTATTGCAGTTCCTCTTTGTATTTGTTATACCGTTTGCTATATATTTTGGAATATTTGAGCTGTGACTATCATAGATTTTCAGAGCATTGTTTCAAAAGTAGATTATTCTATTATTAAAATTGACACGGATGCTATTTATGACAAAAGTTTCGGAAGTAAAACTTAAATCAACATAATAAATAATAATTCAGTAAATATTGATATCAATCTACCCGGATTAGTCGGCATGTATTTTTAGGCTAAAAAAATAACTAAATGAAATCTAGTTTGAGGCATCTGTGTTACTGATCAAAATATATCCTCATCAAAGTTTAATTTTTTCAAGAATTGGAAATTTAAAACTCAATTTAATTTTTTTTTAAAAACATAGGAATAACCTATCATTTTAGGATTAAAAAAACATTTCGATCTGTGCTGTTTTAATCAAGATATGTTTATTTAATATTTTCTTCTT
>JAPMOR010068206.1:21752-33715 GCA_026543865.1 Argiope aurantia | reverse complement strand
AAAACTCAACATTTTCATAATCTTAGGCCAAATAATCTTGAGAAACCTGCGCGCTGATTGGCGTATTTTCTTTGAAACGATCGATGAAAAATCTAAAATAATCCTTTTTTTATTGAATAGTGATATTCAAATTTTCATAAATCAGTCAGTTTAAGTGATTGATTTAGTTGATTGGAAATTAACTCTTTTTATTTAAAATATTAGTGTTTCAAGAACATTTTGTTAATCGTGATTGCCACAGCAGAAGCTTTATGTAAAATCAAAAATTCGTTATTTATTAGAGCATTTATTGAATCAAGTTACATAAAATATAATCATTTTCCATTGACACCATTTTAGCAGATCTTTGTCTTACTAAAGGTTTACAAATTATCTTTGTGGCCCTTATTTGAAGGAATATCCTGTTCATATTAAAAAAAAACTTGCCTTAAAATAAAACTGATTTATTAGATTAATAATAAAGAGAGTGTAAAAGATCATAAAATAATTTTTCTTGAATTTATTTTTTAGAAAAAGTAATATTTCTTATTAGTTTCATTTCCTACAGACACTTGCCGAAAATTATATATTTGCAGATTTCATTTCCAAAAAGATTTAATTTATTTTGAATTGGAGCTTTAATCAATGTGATGGCAACATGTAGAAAAAAGCTATTTTTTCCCCCATGAATGCGGAACGTGCTCGTATAGCTTAAATTTTATTTTTATTTTGTACGAAAAAAATCGTTGAAAAATATAGTTAAAATATTTATTTAAAAATTCATTAAAAATAAAAATTTAATTAAGGTTAAAACATTGGTATCATTTAAAAGATAAATTTTTGATCCCTTTTTAGAAATTTGCTCCTGATCTAATTAAACTAACATTACGTCTTATGGTCAACGCGTAAAACTTTTTATCTTTTATAATACGGTTATTTTAAACCTTCCCTTCAGGTTAATTTTATTTTATTTAAAAGATATGAATATTTATTTAAAAGATTTTATTGAAACGAACGAATCACATTTTAAATCTTCCACACCTCTTCTGTTTTATCTATTAACAAATGCGGGAACAAATTTTCCAGCCTGTTTTAGGTAACCAACTCAGGAACATAAATCAATAAAAATTCTATTATGGATTTTATTTCAAGGAAAATGTAGAATTTGATAGGATTTTAAAGAGTTAAAACGAATGTGATCAAAAAGGTAAAAGATTTCTGTAAAGGATCAGAAACATAAATGATCTGTAACTATAGCATAATTTTGGTTATATTTTAATTATTCAATGAGTCAAAAATATAATAAAATAAATTAAAATAGGATCAAATTGAACAAGATTAAGCTTGATTTGTATAGCTTCACAAATTATACTTGCATAATAGAAAAAATTCCAAATATATTTTTTTAAGAAAGAAAAAAAATTATAGAAAGCAAAATGGGGATTACCATTAGTTTTAAGAAGAATACATTAAACCGTTTTTGTAATCAACTATATTTTTATAGTATCATCATTAAAAGAAATTACACAACTTAACTGCACAGATTACGTACTCATCGAGTGTATTACCCATCGAAAATCACGAGTAACATTTCTTAAACGAATAAACATTGCGACAGAGGAAGAAAGCATTGAGATTATTATCTTTGTATAAGACATTATCCATGAAATGTAAAGTATATAAAAAATTTAAACTCGAAGTATTCTGTATGCATTGTACAATACAAATGTAAAGAAGAAAAAAAAATGCTTACAAGATTGGAAGATATCGAAACTGCGCCTTGAAAAATACATTCTTTTGTTAGTAGACCAGACTTTTTCGTTGAATTCTCTTTTCAACATGTTTTCATATTTGGACAATGGAAGACTGGTATTGTATTTTGTTTCGTGCATTATGCAACTTATAAAGAATTAAAATGTGAACCTTTTTAAACTTCCAACCGTTGTAAGGTCATTCATAATCCTTAGTTTCATTTCATTTAGAATAAGTTTCAAAATACAATAATTTAATATATGTCGGTTGGAAAATGTTCAGAAAAACAACTTTTTAAAATCTTAGCTCAGAATGATGTGAACAGTAATGTATATGAAATCGTGCAATGAATCTTCCCTCAAATAGAAAAATAGCCATTTGGAGTGACCAGAGAGTCGCAAGACTGGACAGACGCCTGGACTCACAGTTTAAGAGGTTCTTGATCTGAAATTATACAAGCACATAGACACAGTTATTGTGCTACATTCCAGTATAGCATAATATGTTTGCCAGTGTGCTTGTAAAAATATGTGATGCCCAAAACATTTAATGTTTGCTTCATAGTATCTGATTATTTCACTTTTGGCATCTATCAGCAGAAACACTCTATTTTCTTGACACTTAAAAATGCCCCTACCTGCGATAATTAATGTCAAATGTGATATGGTTATTATTTAAAGTATAAAGCATTAGTGTAGTTTAAGAAAACAAATTCTCCTTTAAAGAAGAGACATCCGTGGGTTTAAAAGAAAGACGTTTTATATTTCTTGTTTAATGGATCATACCGTATAAAGTGTAATGTGGGGACCATTTAAGTAACGGTCTTTATGCTCAAAATTTCCAAATATATATATATATATATATATTAATCTTGTAAAAAAGAAAAAAAAATTGAGAAATCAAAATGCGGATTACCATCAGTATACATTAAATCATTTTTAGAATCAACTATATTTTTATGCTATCATCATTAAAAGAAATCGCTCAAATTAATTGCACAGATTGCTTACTTATCGAATGTATTACCTATCAAAAACAACGAGTAACATTCCTTAAAATTATAAACATTGGGACAAAGGATGAAAAGAAGCATAATTTTAAGTTTTATTGTTTGCAAATATAGTCTAAATAAGTAAAACTATAACATTCCGCAGTAATAAATATATAATTGCAGGATACCTTCAAAAGCGATGATTTCATTATCTTGGGTATAAATAATTAAAATCAAATAGTAAAATAATTCATAATTGTAACATGAAAAATTTGCTCCACTTTGTTAATGTTTCCCGGCTTTGCTAACTTGTTTATTAGTTTACAAATTTCTAAAGTATTCGAACCGCACTGTAGATCTTTGAGTGAATTTAATTATACGAAAAAAATCTTAACAATAAAATCCTAAAATTTAATCAATATTTGATTTGAATTTCGATTAATTTAAGTACAAAGCCTTGGTAAATCATGTGAATGTTCGAAATTAAAATACCCTAAGAATATAAAAAAAAGAGAGAGAGAGAAAGAAGAAGAAGGGAAAAAAACCCTTTAGAATTTTCTAAAGTTGCGAAGGTTCAATTATATGCCTATTTGATAATTCGGCTCTAAAAACAGTGATATAGTAGCAAAGCCTTATTGTTTATTCTCTAAATGTTTAGATATTAAATATAAGAATCTGAAAATGATACAAACATTTTAATCTGTATATGATACATTAAAAAAAATCTATAAATAAAAATATTTTAAGAAATTTCTTTTAATATATATTACTGTTATTGCTTCCTCAAATTTTTAATATGTGTATTTTTTTTGTGTATATATAGATACATGAAAGGTTTTTAGGTTAGAGGTTAAAAACAAAATTTTTTTTGTAATAGATACATGAAAGGAAGGATTATCCGTCAGACAAAATGGATCACGGTATAAATTTTTTAAAAATACATGAGGTTAAATATCATGCTGCCCTCTATTTTCCTTAAATTAAACTATCATCTTATAGTTGCATATCTTACACATAGATGGCAGTACAAGTGATTCTGTTGGGAACTCGCAGGAGAAGTAATAAAAGAAACGCAGCCTTTGGCAAAACAATTATAGGACTTTTTTTTTTCTAATTTGGTAATATATGTATACTTTTTAAAAATAAATTAGTAGGAAAAGATTAAAGTTGACAATTTGTATACTTCAGTATTTTGACGTTAGGCAAAAGTGAAGAAATGCACAATTATTTGCTCAGTAATTAGGAAATTGAAATAATTTATTTTACAAATACATTTTTCATAATATTTACAACCATTTATTTAAATAATATCATATAAATTAACGTATTTAAAAAAATATTTTATGCATTCATTATTGCTGATTATTAGCCTGCAATACATCAATTCATCCTTCATTACTACTAGAATTAAAAATCCAAAAAGATCAGAAAACAAAAAAAAAAGCTAAAAAAGTCGAATTATCAGTATCCATATGAGCACATAGGACAATCTATTGTTTCTTTGATCATATCTGCAGCCTTTTCACCAATCATAATTGTTGTAACATGAGTATTTGCACTTGGTATGATGGGCATGACGGATGCATCCACAACTCTCAGTCCTTTAACTCCTTTAACTCTAAAAAAAGAGAACATTCATATGTATTAATATAGAGAAAAGCATTGTATTTTTTGTAAAACCGATTTAAAAATCAGTTTGAATTATCAACAAGGTCACAGTGGTCTTGGATGGAGATTTTGTGTCTTAGTAGGAAGATTCGAAAGGGGAATCATGTATTTTTTGAAGTCCATTTCAAGAAAATGAGTTACAAACATTTATTTTAAGATTAAAGATTTATTATTAAGATAATATGAAACGATAATTGCATCGAAAGTAATCTTAAAAACAGACCTCATAATTATGAACGAAATCAAGGCAATCAAAATAATATCTGACACAGTTTTTAAATGTCCGAATCTTCCCATCACACCAATAGAAGAACGGTTTATCTGCGATGTCACGGGAAACAGATTTACTTATACTATAGAATTTTTAATGTAATCAAGTTTCGAACCAGGAATCCTTCTTTTCTTCATAACTCAGTCTGGTTTAGTCGCAGGCGAGTGGAGCTAATTTTTGTTGTTGTTGAGGATAATAATGAGTCTGGAATATTTTATTAAGTACGACAAATAAAACTGGCGAATGTATTAAAAATTCAGATTTCATAATTGTTTCGGCTATTCATTTATTTTGACCAGCAGCGCAAAATATAATACCTTACTTCATTTAAAGAATTTTCCCAATTGGAAGTACAATGTTCATTCGTTTATCCCAGGGTTTGGCCAGATTTATTATTTAGAAACTCCTTTCCTTTTTATTTTGTATCTCCTTTACAAAATGGATAGGGCCACTCTATCCTTCTTTTAGATATCTTCAAAAAAGGACAGAGAGATCCATTTTTTAGATATCTTCAAAAGAAGGATATAATGAACGAAATGGTGATTCATGAGTCAAACCAATTATAATTAATGGCGACAAGGTCTTGACTGTGTATGTTGGCGCTGTGAAAGGGAATATTTTCCAACAGGAATTGAAGTGAATAAATGCGCCTATCATATAATTGGGCTAAACTTCACCATTTTGCATTTTTCCCCCTTACAATTTCCACTGTGAGTTTCTTCTCATTGTTTGTTCTGATGGAGAATTCTTTCGCAGATTTTTCAACAACTTTTGTATTTCCCAGCTTATCAATAAATATGTTTCTATTTTTTATCTGAATTGAATCAGCTTGTGTGAAGGTCATGACCTGACCATGTGTTGTTTGTTACATCAGCTCTTTCTCCTGTTATTACCTACTGTGTTGCTCTTTTCTCTTTCTTTAAATGTGTTCTTGCTCGGATTATTCACATTTTAGGGTATTAAATCACAAATATGGAATGCATTAAAAATCACTTTGTTATTTGAAACGGGAGAAAAAAATGAATTTATTGAATCAATGTGCTGCTAATTACTGTGGATGCAAATTTAAAAGTGAGAACCTATACTACGAAATAAAAGCGAAAATGTAAACTCTATTTCAGAGTTAATGCTCAAAGAAAGCAATTATTCAAATCTTAATTTAATATCTTCAAAAGCACTCCATTGAATTGCAAAGACTAGTAAAATTTAAATATAATTTATAAATTTATCATAATTACATATCACGCATTTAAAGAGTGCATGAACCCTTTGATCTGAGCATTTAATTAACTTTCTAATTAGATGACGCATCCTATTTACAACATTTATTATTTTATTTCCTATAATTATACATAAATATGAGATATTGAAATTTTTAAAGTGATTTTTGCATTCTGAATTACTTAAAGCTTTCACATTATGGCAGGTCTAATTTTAAAATTTCAGTATTTGATGCCCTCGTCAGACGCGTCATTGTATGAGAAAGAGTTAAGTATAGAGAAAAACAATATATAGAAAATAGTATATATCATTAAAAAGAAAATTTTTTGAATTTTAAAATAATGCAAAGGTTATTTTTGTGAAATAATAATTTTGCGAGGTATGATGATCTATTTGGTTAGCTAAGTCATAGCGATTACCCATTTGGTGAAGGTTAAGCCTATTTTCATGCTAAATTACACTTTCTGTTTCACGCTTATTTTTTATTTTTTTCCCTTCTGACTAAATAGAATTTTTAATGACACAGCGTGCACTTTCCAGAGCATTTATATTACTATTTGGAGCTTCACTGATAATCCCAAATGTTACACGTTCAATGAAGCAGTCTGAAATGCTCGTATAGCAATTATTTACATTCGAGTGCTACCATTCGAAAGTAAATAATAAGCAAGGTTTCTGTGTAACATACGTTAATATCATATATCTAGATTATTACTGAATAAGTTCTGCTGAAAAGCGAGGACTTTATATTACATTATTTAATGAGAATTATAAGTACATCACATCACATTCATCATGTTTTATATGGTATTATTCAATAAAAAAAGTTATAATTCATTGTCATTTGTATAATTTTACATCATATTTTAGAGAAAAACTGGTTAGAAAAAAAAATATAATGCTAGTAAATGATCATTATGATTGTAGAAAATTTCACTCAATGTTCAAAACAAAACCCTGGTAAAATAAATAAATAAATAAAATAAAAAAAAGAACAGTTTACTTACCTTAATTGAGGATCCACAACTGTTGTGGGATCGTCTGGATCTCCCATTTTAGCTGTTCCGACAGCGTGGGGGAATGCAATATTTATAGACTGCGCTATGCATTTAAAGTAGCTGTTATCACCCTCTGAAAATTGTTCACATCCAGGGAAACGGGTTTCGAAAGGTCTGGATCCTATTTTCTGCATAGGTTCGCTTGTCGCTATAATATGGCAATCCCTAAAACCTATTGTGAAATTAAATAATTCTTTACTTCCTACTTAAAACACAAACCATATCTTATGAAAGAATCTTGAAGCTGTGGCGACTTTGGTAAGGTCTGGAACTTCGGTACAGGGAATAGCTGTGCAAGTGGGTGTAGAGCTTATAAAGTCTTTCGGATTAGTCACATCAGGTCCTTAATGTGTTCACGTTAAGTCCTCATGTAGTGTTCTTCACCTTAAATCCTTAAGCATTACCACTCTAATGTGATATGGAGAAGGCCAAATCAGGCCTCGTACACTTCTTTATCTGACCCGGTTTAAAATTATGAGATCAGTGTCAAAATTGTTACTTTACTTTAAATGTTACCTAATGTTACTTTAAAGCGGGATTCATTCAAATTAACTAAACTATCAACAAATTTTATAGAACGCTATTATAAAGCATTTTATCTTTTGATTATTATCTAAGGGCTAGAGATGCTATTTTTTAAGTTTAAAGAAAATAGCAAAATATTTTTAATAAATAGAAAATAAAAAAATGTTTATAATTGTTATTTTCTTGATTCTTTTATATTTTTTTCATACCTTCATATTTACGAAATATTAGTTTTCAACTTTAATGATGATTAATTAATTGAAAGCTGTATTTATTTTCTGAAAGCCGATTTGATGTGCAGCATATTTATTTATGGAATAAACATAAATTTTTCTTGTTTTCTTTTTAAAGCATTTAAGAATCGATAACATTATCTGTTATAATAGCATAGTACACTCATGTCCATAAATTAAGATAATGCAAGATCAGGAAAAGAGAGAATCAGTAGCAAAACAAATGTGATTTATTTGTAAAGTCTATTTATTAAACAAAAAGTAAAGAGCAAAATATATGCTATATGTCTGATATCATTAATAAAAGTTGCGATTTTTTGCTTCCTGGAGCATATTACGAAAAAAAAAACTATTTACAAAAACCAATATTACATAGTTGGTATGATGGTTAGTGCTTAGTATGTCTCCCAGACGATGCAATACTGTCCCTACAATACCTAGGCATGATGAGTATCAAATTTTCGATCTGATCTTGGGGAATATTACACCACTCATCAAGCAATGCTCTCCGAAGTTCCGGTAGACATGTAGGAGGTGGTTGACGCTCTGCAACTCATCAGCCTAGTATGTCCCACACATGCTCTGCTGGATTCAAGTCCGGTGAGAATGCTGGTCAGTCCTTACTAGTCATATCCTTTAATCGAAGGCATTCGTTTACGATGTTTGCACGGTGAACGACGGGCGTTGGCATCCATGAATACTAATTCTGCGTCCATGGCGCTCCGAAACAAATGTACGTGTTGTTCCAAAATGACGTCCCGATAGATTTCACCTGTTATGGTTCCAATTTAAACATGAAGGTCAGTTATGGAACCCAAAATATTTCTTCCCCAAATGAGCAATCCTGCACCACCGTAACGGTGTCATTCAATGATGTTCTCTTGGTGGTAACGGGTACCTGGCGCTCTCCATATGAAAGTCCGGAGAGAATCAGACTGCAAGCTAAACCTGGACTCGTCGGAAAACATCACACAAGCCGACCGTTGCGGTGTCCACAATGCATGCTTTCTACTCCAAGCTAACTGTAAGCGACAGTGAGTTGCAGTAGGTGGAACACATCTGACAGGCCTACGAGCATATAGACCAATCTGCCCTAAGCGGCTGTACACGGTCTGCCTTGAAACTGCTGAACCAATGGCTGAAGAGAGCTGACGAGACAGGTCTGATGCTGTGCTCCGTCTGTTACTTTTGGCAGTAACTGCCAAATACCGGTCCTCATTCGGCGTTGTAACTCAGTGGCGACCTGTGCTGTAACGTCTACTCATATTACCATCATCTTGGAATCGTTGCCAAACCCTGGAGATGACACTCTGGGCGATTCCAATTTCCTCGGATACTTCTAGCTGGGTATACCCACATTACAGACAGCTGATAATTATACCACTTGAAAAATCATTCAAATGCCTCCTTTGTGTCAGAACCATTCTGTTATTGATTGCACTGCAAGACTTATAAAGCGCTTGCGAACAATTTTACTTCTTTTACTGTATTCCTTATACATCACTCTCTTACACTCTCGTGATCGTGACGTACTATTGGTATTATCTGGCGGATTCCTGCAATTTGCATATGATTTTTGAAATTTGCATATGTGTGTAGTCATTTTACGGATGATATATGTAATTTAGAGTTCGATTTCCGCGCGACTCTGAATTATCCTCAATTTATGAACATGAGTGTCGAATATGAGCATGCAGTATTGCCATTCTGAAAGGAAGAATACTATATCAAGAGCTACAAAATTTGTTAGAAGCATACTTTAAAAGGTGAGAATGTGTATCTTGGAACTATTTTTTTTATTTTAATAAAAACATTTGATTTAATAAAGATTAAATTGAATATTAACGTTTATTTTTGATAACTTTAGATTATACAAAAGAGCAAAAATTGATTTTTATATCATCTGAAAATTTAAGAAAAAATCTTTTCGATGATAATAATTTACTGTCAATTTATTTTTCTCTCTAATTAAAAAAATTAAATTATTTTAGATAAAATTTTTTATCGAACAATAGTTTCTAATTGTAATAAAAATTCAAGGCATTTACAATGTCATCACCTTCATTCTTTGACAACGGAGATATGGTCTTCTTTGCATATTGAGTAAATTTCATTCTACATCAAGATTTTTTTAAATTTTTATCTTTTTTTTTAAATTTTTGTAGTAATTACCTATAAAAATTAACTTCAAAATTAAGAAACAATAATTTTTATTTTTATAATTTTTTATGCGAATATATAGATTTAGTAAGAAAAATAGTTAGGTAAATTCAAGTTTTGATTTTTTATATTCATGAACAAGTTCAAATTGCAGGTGAAATGACAGATAGAGAACACTGCACAATTGCTTTTCGTAATAAACACAAAAATTGTAAGGTTTATAAAATCTTACGAGTTGATATTATTTTATAAACCCTACAAAAATTAATATTAAATTTTAAATACAAAATATAAAATTATTAAAAAATAACTTTTGAATAAAACAAAAAATATTCAAAAATAATTAAATTTCTAATATAAAAAACAAAAATAATCAAAAATACTTAAATTTTAATTTAAGAAACAAAAACATTCAAAAATTCTTAATTTTGAAATAAAAAAATACAAACATACTCAAAAATACTTAAATTTCAAATACAAAACACAAAAATATTTTAAAATCTTAAGTTTAAAATAAATCAAAAATGCTTAAATTTCAAAGACAAAATACTAATACAAAATACTGCTACAGGAACCAACAAGGCCATATAATAAATAAACATTTTTATTGAAATAATACCGACGCAGTAATCTCGAAGAACCAGTTGGTAAACAAATATGGCTACTATTTGATAAATGATTTTAATGAATAAGAAAATTAATAAAAAATCGCTAAACAGAATGAGAAAGATTTTTTAAAATAATTTATTAACGAATTCCATAGAAAGAAGTAACAATCATTTTTATTTATAGTTTAAAAATATTTAAAACAATTAAAATAACTAAATAATCATCTAAATATCGATCAAGAAAATTTCTTCGTCATTTTTGGATTTTTCGATACACATCAACAATATACACATGTAGGGTTTTGATTTCCACGAAATGGGTTTCATTTTCTCGTATATCATTAAACAATCGTTTTACGTCGATTCGATTAAAGAAAAGTCAATTCTTACCTTGGGCAACGTCATCGACATCTCTAAGATCTCCGAAATAGTTGGGGTCAATGAGAGGACTGTCATAAGGGTCAGCTGTCCTCAATAGAACAGTACCACGACTTCTAGGTCGTACAGCACTGGAGACACACAAGTATGATGGTAGACCCTCGTATGGCGAAAAGTATTGCTCATAAATCTATGGATGAAATCAGTAAGGAAAATGTTCCGAATTTGAAAAAAATTACACATACATCTGAGTTTGTTATTAAATCTGTAATTATAAAAGCAATTATTTATCATTATTACTTTACTTTTTTTCGGCTATCTATTCCAATGACATTTTCTGTTCCGGGAATGCATTGTTGTGCAATTTTAGAACCCACATACCTCTAGGGACCGTTATGTGGCACAAATATTTGTTCACATAAAATAATCATAAAATCGGGTGAACGTTTTTTAATTATTAAAAGAACTTTAATGCTCTGATGAAAAGAAATTCATTGCCACTTGGGATGAACTCGTATGATGATTGACTGGTTATTCTTACATGGTTGAACGGGTATGATGATTGACTGGTTATTCTTATATGGTTGAACAGGTATGATGATTGACTTTCTATTCTTATATGGTTGAACGGATATGATGATTTACTGGTTATTCTTACATGGTTGAACGGGTATGATGATTGACTTTCTATTCTTATATGGTTGAACGGATATGATGATTTACTGGTTATTCTTACATGGTTGAATGGGTATGATGATTGACTGGTTATTCTTACATGGTTGAACGGGTATGATGATTGACTGGTTATTCTTATATGGTTGAACAGGTATGATGATTGACTTTCTATTCTTATATGGTTGAACGGATATGATGATTTACTGGTTATTCTTACATGGTTGAACGGGTATGATGATTGACTGGTTATTCTTATATGGTTGAACAGGTATGATGATTTACTGGTTATTCTTACATGGTTGAACGGGTATGATGATTGAGTGGTTATTCTTATATGGTTGAACAGGTATGAGGATTGACTTTCTATTCTTATATGGTTGAACGGATATGATGATTTACTGGTTATTCTTACATGGTTGAACGGGGTATGATGATTGACTGGTT
>JAPMOR010068206.1:6398-21742 GCA_026543865.1 Argiope aurantia | reverse complement strand
ATTGACTGGTTATTCTTACATGGTTGAACGGGTATGATGATTGACTGATTATTCTTATATGGTTGAACGGGTATGATGATTTACTGGCTATTCTTATATGGTTGAACGGGTATGATTATTGACTGGTAATTCTTATATGGTTGAACGGGTTATACTTATATTTACCATGTTTTTTTACATAATATTTCAGTTTGGAAGTAACGTTGAAATAAGCATACGCAAATCATAATATACATAAGGTATTACCGTATTCGACAGACAGAATCAGAGACGTGATAGTAGGCATCAAGAGAGTTAAAAAATACTATAGAACAAGAAATAGCAAGACATATTTAATCCGTATAAAATAGCAAAGATAAAATTTCTCGTCATTTCCTTTTAGACATTGAACTGTGATGGTTTATCTATTGTAATCCTGCTTTATATCAGACAAATGTTTTTCTACTGATTATTGTTTCTTTTTGCTCTACTCAATGTCATATTCTTCATAAATTCTTCTTTATCTCTAAATAGCACCTTCTATCATCCTTCTGAAAATATCAGTCAATTCGGCAACATTCTGTATATACTACTGTAAAAGACTGGTATCTGAGAAATGTCGACATTCTCCAGTATAAGTCCGAATTTATAGAATTTGTTTGGTGCGAATTTTTCGACATCCACAGAAGAATATTGACATATTCTTATTCCGTTCTTTCATGAAAGCGTATACAGATCCATTGCTACCGTGACCCAATAGCTAATTTCTACAGTGTTAGAGATAGACGTATAGTTCCAATAGAAAAAATGCTTTATATGACTAGAAGAATTTTTTATTATGCTAGCAGTGACCTTACAGCGTTACCCGTGGCATAACATCCAAGAAGAAAAATTATCTTTAAGCTTAAATCTAGCCTCCACCCTATATTACATGAACATGTCACACAGCATCACGCAAACATAAAAATATATTTAGAAATCATCAAACATACTACAAAACATTTTATAGCACACATTCAGAAATATTTTGACTTTTAAAAAGGTAAAAATATGAAATGTTTATAGACAAAACAATTCACTAAAAATATACAATAGAAAAGCTGTTTTAAAATTTAAAATTATAGAATTAAAACATTACACCCACTATCCCACGCCTGTTTATTAACTCTGTATAATTTGATATGGAAATAAAATTCAGCTTACTTCATAATATTTCTTTGTAAACTGTACTGGCGGGTCATCACTTCGCTAATCATGAGATTCATTCTGTGTCTGTAATTCAATTACAGTGCAATTTAAAGAGAGCCGATAAATTACAGAGCCTGACTGAGGCAGGGGCATACGGGCCAGTTGCTCACGACGCCCACATCAGAGGGGGCTCCAAATCGAATAGAAAGTTTATTTTACGTTTCATTCTTTAATGAACTTTTTAAAACAAAATATTAACATATTGTTAAATCCGTCAGTTTTATGTTATCTTCTTCATTAATCTAACGTATGAATACAAAAAAATCTATATTTCGTAAATCCATGTATTTCTGGGGTGGAAATCAGCTAAATTTTCCCAATTGTTTGCAAATATGGCCAATCAAAAGAATAATTTTTACATAAAATGCGATATGTAAAAAAGATGCGATATGCAATATGTAAAAATAAATAAATAAATATGCGATATGATAATTTTCTTGTTATATATCTATAATTAGGTGAAAATTTTAAATATCTCCATTAAGTTCGTTTCTTCACTGCTGAAGTAGTGAAGCAGGAGAGAGGGGGCAAAGAGATTTTTGTTCCGGGCCCAAATTTGGCTATGTCGGGTCCTCATAACTCCGCTCAACAGAAGACTCTCATTCCCTAGGTGTAAATATTCTTTGTCTGATGTTAACTAACCGAACATTTGTTTCCTCAACATTTTCATCACCTCTCAACAAACGAGGCGTTTTGGCATTCAATGTGTTCCGGTCAAGGTTGGATTTCTTTTTTTAGGCATAATGCGTTTAAATCGCTGTTTCAAATCAAACGTAAACAAAGAAATTTAGCACATATGCATATCACAGCTTCTGTTATTTGTGCATGTGAAGTGTAAGGTTTTCGCACATGTACGGATAAGTGCAAAACACAGACACAGAAGCTTTCAGGAGGCTTCATTTTATACTATGTATAGATTATTTGAGTCAATAAATATATTTCTCAAATTAAATATAAATTAAATATATCAATTAGAAATTAATTAAATATAAATTAAATATATTAATTAGAAATTAATTAAAAATATTAATTAGAAATTAATTAAATATAAATTAAATATATATTTCTCAAATTAAATATAAATATAAATTTTTATATAGTCTTTCGGTCCTTTAATAAAAGATACCAGATGTCAGACATATTTAATAAAATGTATAATATTTTATATTACATAAAATATATATATTTAATAAAAAATTCTTCATTTTTTTGGCTTTTTATATTCCTCTTCAATATCCTTAATTTTTGTGAGCGGTTAATTAACTCTTTACTTCTGGATATTGGTTTAACTGCCCCTTGAGAGAGAAGGGCAATTCAAATATTTGCAGCTCGTGACTCGGGAAATCCACGGATGGAGGATCAGTGTCTCTGTTAAAGAACGCTACACTTGCAAGAAACTGGAGAGAAGACAAAGGACCTAGGAAAAATTCGGTCATTTGAAATCATATGTATTAAAAATTCATCTGTGAACAAATTATTTATAAGAATTTTATAAAAGATATCAGATGTCTTTTATTTCTGAAATAATGAATCGTGTTGATTTAATATAATATATTTGTATAATTGCCTTTTGTCTATCACACAATTTCTGACCCTAACACATTTATTTAAATTTGGTCTATAAACTATAAAAGTCATGATATTTCAATTTATAGAAAATATAAAGAATCCCTCCAACTTTCACCACCGAGCACGAAATTTCAAGATTTTGATGAATCTACGCAATTAAAATCATCTTTTTAAATACACATCTTTGAAATTATGTCTGACTGTGTGCGTGCAGGTGGCGATCTGTCTGACGTTTGTGAAAATATAACTAAAAAAATCTGAAGCTAGAAAGATGAAATTTTGTGTCGGGTTTCACATCAAATGTCCAGAGTTTTATCGAATTTTGAAGGACATCATTCCCAGAAAGTCTCTTTAAAATACTGAAGACCAAGATAACTACATAACTTAAAAAGCTGGATGGATAAAATTTGAACATAAATTTAGTTTCTAAAGTGTACATTTCTAGCAAAATTCGACAAGGGGTTAACTGCCTGTCCCTTTGTACTTTCATATACATAAAAAGGCGAGAGTTTAAAAAAGAACTTAATGTTTTAAATATATGAGATTTGATGGGAGATTCTATGATTACAATATATGCTCTATGCCAAATCAATCGATCAAAAAATATTTTCAGTTCTCTGTTACTTGTGTATAAATCGCATCCCAGCGATTAATGGTCAAAAAGCACTCTGAAAATTTCACACTACTAGAATATTTCGTAACTACTGTTGTGGATAATAGAAGAAATCACGCAACAGGTCACAATTATATGTGAAGACAAGGAGATAATGTTCATGAGGAATTTAAAAATATTAATTGATATAAATTAGAGATATTTGAATTCCTTATCAAAGGAATAGAATATGCTTGGAAAGCACAAATGATTTCGAAAAGCTTTCTTATATGGAACCGAGAACGAATTATAAATTTATGACAATAAAAGCGGTTTTAAAATACGCATTTATTTATAAATTAAAAAGCAATTTTAAAATTTTTTTCTCTATTCTCCAATTTTTATATTTTTGATAAACAATTCATTCTTATAAATATAATAAAATTTTTAAAAGTATAATTATGAAATTCAATAAGATGAATTTACAAAATTTTCGCATTGAAAGCAAATTTAAGTATGCTTTTGGATAAAATCATAATTTAGTTTTGAAATTATTAAAGTAATTATTGAAGAACATTGAATATTGAAGAACATTTTAGAGTACATTTTAAAATTCTTACACAGTATGACCAGCTTGAAATTTATTTTTACTTATATGTAACAAAACAAATTCAAGAAAAGGGTGAAAAATTCTGTTCTACTTTTTCAAACACACCTTTTAAAAAACTGTAAAATATTGCAGTGTTTTAAAAAAATTTCAAAACTTGTATAAAGTTTTGACTTGGATGTAAGGATATAAGTTTTAAAAAGCATTAAAGCAATTCATGCTTTATTACATATGTATTACTCAAGATATCAGGGACCAATAATATTTTTATGTGTTCTTCAGGATACTTGAAATTAGTATCTCAACTGGCATAAGAATTTTTGGGTCCAAGGTAGGTAAATTTAGAGTACAAGTCTAAAATAAATAAATAAAAAAATCATGTTCTGGCAGTTAGGATTCCTCAGGATATTGGAGATCAGGGAATTTTTGATAAGACGCGTAAGTAGTTAAGAATCCAGTAGTTATAATTATAAAATCATTAAAATAAGTTCATGTTCTGTTACTTACATGTTCCTCAAGATACTGTGAATTATTATCTAAACCCGCATAAGATCTTTAGGGTCAGGTTGATAATTTTAGGGTATAAGATTAAAATAAAAAGAAATACCTGTTCTGTTACTTAGATATTCCTCAAGATATCCGAGATTAGTGAGTTTTTGCTCAGGCGTAAGGAAAGAAGGATCCAGAAGGTAAGGAAGCATCGAAACACTGTGATCCTGCAAATTGTTTCCCACAGGTAAGTCTGCAACAACGGGTATCTGGAAAAAATCGCAAAATTTGTGAAAAGTTATCTAAAAGGTAATTGATATTATTTCGAAATGTAAAAATACAGTGAAACGTCACTTCCCAATTGTATTTTTTTTAAAGATAATTAATCTCTATTGCATCTATTTACTATATATTAAATCCGCCTTTAGTTTTTGTAAAATATTTAGTGCAATAGATTTCCTTTAGATTTGGATTGTAGCTATTTAAAGTGAATTTTTTGTTGTGTAGTGTTAAAAATATGTTAGAAAAATAGAAACTGCAATATATATATATAAAGCTCGTATACTAACAATTTCTCTTTATCAATAATGTGAAAGAATTCGATATAAAGAAGAAAGACAAAGGTAGATTTATGTTATGAACCATTTTATTCGTAGCTATATAAATAACATTATGAATTTGTATGTTGCCTCTCAGTGCATTTCGAACCACAGTAAGGAAGACTGCTTGCATATAGCCGAATCAATAATTTCCAGACTTGGAATTAAATTTGGAGATCATTCGGCACTTTTGTGCCAACTTTAAAGACAAAATCGATGCTAGAAATAGCAAGAACCTTAGCGATAGTTCAAATAGGGCTTAAATTATAGCTATCTTTCTAAAATCTTCTTTTCCCTGTCACAAAAACTATAAAAAAACCGTAAGATGTGACAAGTAACTAGTATTTATTGAGTCATGTGTCGACAACTGAGTTCAGCTGAAACGAACAGTCAAGAAAGAATATTAGACGACTGACATGGGTGAATATTTCATGAAGTCTCTCCCTTGCTTTGTTGCTTGAGTTCAGCGTTTTATTGCAAACGCCATTTTTTGTGTACACAAGCGATGTTTTGTTGTTTGTGTGTTTGTATTTTTGTGTGGAATAAAGCGACATCATTTGTTATTCAATCTACTGGACATAGAACACTTGAAAAGAAAGATTTGAAATATCACAGCAATTTTAAAGTATAAATAGTGAGATAGTTGAAAATAGTACATAAAACAAAGAGATGGGGAGAAATGATATTTAAAAATCAAGGTCTGTTAGAAACTAAAGACGACTGAAATAAATGAAATTTAAATTGACATAAATTTGTCCAACATTTAGTCAAAAGAATCAAAATTTCACCCCATCTCGTCATATTTAAATTTTAATAATTGATTCCTGTTAATGTAGCAAAAATGTTTTGGAAAGATTGTTATGCCAGTTCTGATTTCCTCTAAATATGGTTCAAAGGTACCAGGATTATCCCAAACTATCCTTCTGGTTGTGTCAAAACGTTAAGTAAATACAAATAAAAACAATTAATCCTAATGACTTCTTTTTAAATTTATTAAATGAGAATCAAGGCTGAAAATGATGATTCTGAAAAGTAATATAGATATTACTCTGTAATAAATCCAAGCATTTAGGTCGTGTGTAACATTTTCGTTTCATGTATAAAAAATAATCAAACCGCGCTTTGAAATACATGCAAAAAAAGCTTTTAAGGATGAAAATTCTGCTAGAATAAATTTTGAAGCTTTATGTTTAATCAAGGAAAAATAAACTGTTTTGTTCTTAATAATCATTTAATTCAATTTTAATTCATAAAGTACTTATCTCGACAGTTTATAAAGAATGTATTGCTAAATTTAAGTAGTAGAATTACTAATTCGACTTAGTTGACCATAAAAAGATCGATATTCCTTTTTAAAGCTAAGTGACGGATATTTTGCGATATATACCGTAATATTTTAACTGGAGTCAGCTGGCGAAATTCTCACTTGAGCTGGTATTTCACTTGAATGAACTTTTAGGATATTTCAACATGTAGATGTTGAGATCTAGGAGGGTACATTTAGCATGCATTTCACCCACATATATGGTGAATATTCGGTGAAACCGTATCTTGATTCCATTATTCTATAATTACGAAAATGAGGCTCTACCGCTAGGACAATGTGGATGATGGCTGTTCTTAAAATATAACGAATACACTGCAGTTTTTCTTGTAGGAAGCAGCAACTCTACAAAATTTCATGATCGATTGCTTTAAATAGCGATGCAATGAATATGAATGGGTTCTTTTTTGGAATCTCAGTTTTGTATTACTCATTTGCAGTTCGAGCGCTATCGTGCTTCATTCACTATACTTTATACTACAATAATCATTTCCCCTTTTTCTATTTAATTTCGAATAAATTAATAACTAGGCAATTTCAAAACAAAAAATTTCAGTTTTGGGTTTTTTTAATATGGTTTCCAACACTTTACTGAACAAATGGTGGCAAAATGAAATTTTGCGTTACTTTTGGGACATCCTTTATAAACCGGCGGTTGTGTATTTTCTTTTTACATGAAATTAACTATGCATTTGATTAATTAAATTCACACAAATTAGACTTGAAAAGTTTTTTCATTCTTGAATAATAGAAACTTACAAAACTTTAATATTAAAATAACTCTTCTTATAGATAAGTGATTTTTACATTTATTTAAGAAAGACTAAATGATACAATATTTTTGATCAGTAATTCCTTTATCATTGTTATTATTGTGCGTTGCTTTTATATGTTTGCAAATTGTTTCAAGTTCCCAAAGAATTATATGCAGCAAAGGGAAGAAAAAGAGGAAAATTTAAATTAGAAATTATAAAGTTAAAGCATTTTTTTTTGGCAACGTAAATATTGATTGCCGTGGATAGGAATTTTAAACCACAATTGGTCACACAAAATGAATCGTCGAAATGAAAGTGAATTGTCGAAAAATTTTGAAGTAGATTTGACACTTCCAGTAATTATTTCAGTCATATTTAACTCATCCTGTTATTATCTTTTCACAGAACTATTTTGAGGGATATGATTATTGTTAAAAGTAGATAATGGTAATTCAAAATCAAAACTCAAACATTTTGAACTTGGATTATTTTTTGATATATTATATTTTACAAGATCTCAATCTCAATCTGAGTCTCAAAGTTGATAATTTTCGATGACGAATTCTCTTTATATCTGGTAAATTTTTTTCGACAACATGAAACCCATGCCCAAAATAACCTCATGTTCGTGTATGATAAAAAAAGAATCCAAAAAGCTTGCCTCTAATGTCATCTCCACTTTCTTTCATTTATCATAAACTATGTAAAAAATTTTATGTATCTTCAAAATGCAGACGGAAAATTTTTCTACTTCTTCTATTTTTAATGGATTGCCTTTGAATTAATCAAGATAAATTTAATTATCATTTCCATTTCTTGTGAAAAATTATTCTGCAGATAACTTTCAAGCACCTCGGCGAAGCATCACGTATTTTAATTCCAAAGCTTTTTATGTTTTGAAATCTGTATTATTATATTTGGATTCAAAATTTAAAATTAGAAAGCACTACAGACCTGTAAGCTCTGCAGATGATTCTTAGGACCGATTCCAGAGAGCATCAGCAGTTTCGCAGTATTGACAGTACCAGCAGACACGATGACTTCACGTCTGGCTTGGATCCTGTACGTAGACCCTCCATAGTCAAACTGAACTCCAACAGCACGGTGGCCATTTATTAGAATCTTAGAGAATAAAATGAAAACATTTAAAATTGTTGAAATCAAATTATACATTTTTTTGGTCTAAAAATCTACTTAGTTTGTACAATTATTATAAAATTCGTAAATGATTAATATTCCTTTGTTATGTTTTAAATATACGAATAATTTATTGAATCTGATAGAGTATTGTATGTTTTTGAGAATAAAATTATTCTCAATATTCTCTAGCCATTTGCCGCTCAAAATTATTTTTTTAAGAGTGTTGAAAATTTTATATGAATTTTTGTCACGCACGCAAAAGAAAATAGAGAATTATATCTTCTTGTATATTTTAAGACTTACAAACTGTTCAATAATGAAAAAATCGTAAAAGCATTTTTCATCTTTTGGAATAAACGTACTTAAATGTAAAGATTAATGTATCCTTAATCTGATACCATGCTTTAAAAAAGATTACAATTAAACAGTCATTTTCTTCAAATGACTGCTTAAATATTAGATATCACATTAAATTAAAGAAAAATATTAAGATAAAACAATAGAAAAAATTGTATTGTCAGCGTAAAAAAATTAGCAAATACAAATTTCAAACATGGCATTAATTCTTCTTATCTAGATTATTTATTTTCTTTAAAAATTTTCGAATAAAAAGGTGACTTTTTATAAAACTTTTTTTTATTGTTGCTGTTTCTAATGCACGAGGAACAGGAGGGTACATTCACATATCACATATATAGAACAGATGAAGAACAACCACGCCGGAACCGTGACTCGAACCCAGGACGTACAGTTCACGGGGAAGTCGCTCTACCCCTATGCCAAGACGTCGGTTAATTTTTTTTTAATCAGTTAAATAATATCAAACTAAACGCGCAATGCTTTCTAATATGCAAACATGTCTTCGAACTAAAATACAATTCGACTTGAAATACAATTTAAAGAGGTCTATTGCTTGGAATTATGTATTATAAAATGATTTTAAACATTATCTTAATTTTTATATCAATAAATATTAATACAACATTTTAATTTTTATAAAAATTCCATGGGCCAAACATAAAGCGGATTGTAATAGGTTTGGTTTCGAAAATATGGGTCGCAAGGCTCATGAATTTGAGAATCCCTAAACTAGAAAATTTCATGTTTTAATTAAGAGAACATGAAAATGTGGATCGCAATGTTCATAAGTTTGGGAATTCCTAAACTAGACAATTTCATGTTTTAGTTAAGAGTTAATAGATGCCTATAGCCTTTTGTAGAATTTATATACTAGAAAGTATGGTACATATTATATTTCAAAGCAAATAAAAGAATAAAATTGATTAACATTATATTGGTACTACATTAACAAATAAATTATAATTAGTACAAATCAAACAAACAAAATGGTATTAACAATTATGTATTAAATTATGACTGACTTAAGCTGACTAAATTAACACATAATTAAATTATTCAACAAAATATTATTAAATTAAAACTTGACATTCTAAAATCGGAATAAAAAAGAATTTTCTTATTACTGAATTAATTTTAAAACTGAAATATAATTTTTATCATTGTATAGAAACAAAAATCTCAGTTCCGAGTGGCGTTATATTAACCTTAGTAACTTGAGCATTAGCTAAAATATCCAAGTTTGTGCGGTTTTCCGCTGGAACCAGATATTCTTCTGCAGAATTATGCTTCTGCCCATCTCTGGTGTATGATTGGAAGTCACTAAAACCTGAAAAATTTATGAAATAATAATGAATGAATATTAATAATAGAATGAAAAAATAATAATAGGGTACAGAAGTTTGTGATGATTCACTTGATATTTTCCTATCATATTAATAATTTTAATAGATTTAGAAAGGACTAATACAAAAAAATGCCATATACGGTCATACTTTGCAATATATTTAAAAAAAGTATAATTATCCTATATTAAGAAACAAATTCTTAAGTGATATCTATACTATTAATAAAGGAACAGTCTGAGACTCTGTATGGTATATATGGAACAGTTTGAAAGGAATATATTGACCTTCTACAAGATCGCTCGGTCTAGATAAACTAAATTTGGCATGGATTTATTTTGGTGAAATTATTTCGAAATTTCAGTCGGAATTTTAATTAATTAAAAACTAAGTAAGATTTATTTTCCAGAATAAATCCCGAAAATATCATCGCAGAAAACTAACTTTTAGCACCATTTTGAAATAAATCTTTTAAAAGTCCTTTTAAATATGCCATCTTCTATGCAATATTTTCTAAATTTAGTAATTTTTGGAACTTTTTTTGCACAGTTTTTACTGATAGTTTTCAATATTGCACTGACAATCAAAAGATATTCCTTCTTTCCTTAAATATTTAATTGACTGATTTTTCTTCTATTGTTGATATTAGAGAAAGTAAGATTTTTTTAAATATCTACGAAACTAAATTAATCTGATTCATGTGCAAAATTAATAGAACATGTCAAAATTATTAGTATAACACAATTTTTATGTTGTATTAATTACATAAAGATTGTGTAAACTGATTTTTGGTAGAGTATAAGATTCAGTATCAAATTCTGTCATCATCAGAAAATTCTTCAGTATGACAGTATCAAATTCTGTCATAATTTGATACTTAAAAATGCGATATTATGTGAACAAGGATATCAATTTTTACCGAAATAATTAATTAATATTAAATCATAACTAACATTCTACAAGAAATTACCTAAATATAAAAAAGGGTGGGGTTAGTATTTTTGTTTCATTAATAAATCACAACAAAAGTTTCTATATTAAAAATACTTCAGATATTTCTAATGACAAAAATACTAATATTATTTCAACAATATTGAATGCTGAATTAATAATGAATGTAACAAATTCAGATTCCAGAATAGCACGAAATACTAAATGAAACGTTCGATAGGTACTGCAGTTACAGAATATAAAGAGGTTGTTATAAACGCAAATTAGAATTTATTAAAGATTTTTTAATACATTTAATATACAAATGTTGGGAGCTACCTCATCAAAACGAGTTCACTTCAACACCGAGTGCGGCAAAAAAACTCGGACAAAATTATTGCAGTAAATAATGGGAGTAAACTAATTTCTTTTTAATTTGTTTTCATTTTTTCTGTCTACCAATAATAGAAGTGAACTAATTTCTTTTTAATTTGTGTTCATTTCTTTCTGTCTACCACTTCAATTGTAAAATAATTTAAAATGTAACTTCTTGTTTATGCATTGTTTTTTGGCACTTTTTTACATTGTCAAGCAAAAGATCTGCTATTTTAGAGTTGTTTGAGCAAGGAAAACGATAGTGTGAAATCGTTCGTTTGCTTAATATATCTCGGCAAATGGTGTCTGATGCAATCTGTCATTTCAAAGCGCTTGCCAATGATTGTTGGCTTCCAGGAAGTGAACTAAAACGTATGTTGAACATTTGCAATAGCCGTAAGGCCATCAAAAAGCGAGTTCAGTGAAATCCGTGAGAAAGATCGCAGGTGAAATGGGAATAAGTGACCGATCAGTGCTACGAATGTCAAAAACAGAGTTTGGAATGAAGCCTTACAAGTTCCAAAATGTTCAGTTTCTCGCTGAGGAAAACGAACTCGTACGGTTCAAAAGATAACGAAAACTTTTGAGACGGGCCTCCAATCAGCGCTGGGAGAGATTTCTTTACACTAATTAGAAGAACTTTAACGTTCAACAAGCTCATAACTCCCAGAACGATAGGATCTGGTTTGTAGACGCTCCAAATACATCAGCAATTGATGAACATCGCCAACATCCAAAATCGATCATGGTCTGGCGCAGAAGTTGCGGAAGCGGCAAAACACCTCTGGGTTTTGTGGATAAGGGCGTTAAAATAAATTTTTAAAAAATGTGCCATCGAGACATTTTAAAAGCTGCTGTATTTCTATGGGCCAAAAGGCACTTCGGCAATATACAGTGGGAGTTTCAACAAAACTCCGCACCAGCTCACAAGGTTAAAAAGGCACAATAGTGATGAAAGCGAATTTCCCAGATGTAATATCAGGTGGAAATTGGGCATAATACTAGCTGAATCGCAACATATACTCCCCTATCAGTAACGAACGTTATGTTAGAAAGTAGGAAATAAATATTTTAGTAGTACTATAAATTAGGAAATAAGTCAAAATTTAAATTTTGAATCTCAATAGTGTCTTAATAATTCTACCAGTTCGAGATTGTCTTAAAGCTGATTTAAGATCAGATTGAGACACAGTTTCCTTCATTTAAATCTTAGCTGGTTGTGGTGCAGGCGAAATCTTCACATAAGTTGGAGTTGTAAGTAGCTCCTCTTCAGGATTTTCTTGTGGTAGTAGATATGCTGGCTTCAATCTGCCTATAATTACATTCACTTCTTTATTCTTTATCCTCAGAGTAAAATTTTTTGCTGTACGGCTGATAACAAAATATGAACCTTCATAAGGGGGTTCGAGTGGTTTTCGCACTGTATCAATTCGAAGGAAAACGTGAGAAGTTTATTTTAATCCTTTAAGCACAAATATTTTTGGATGACTTTTTCGTTGAGTTTCTTTTGGTCTCATTAATTCCATAACATTCTGTAATAAAAGTTATGATGTGACAAAAATCATAAATATTTTATTTAAAAGTAACTAATGATTATTTTAATAATTATAAATATTATTTTGTAAATAGTTGTAAATTGAGATTAGCAACAGTGATATTTTTGGAACTTTTGAATTTGTTGCTTAAAAAATGATGCTAGATTTTGAATGAAAATAAGTTGATGTAAATTTGATAATATTATCTATAATGTAACAGGATTAGTTTTATAGTAAGTTTGTCTGCATTTTATTTTTGTTGACACACGAATAGAACATTGGTGACCCGGTGACGAAAAATACGCAACCTTCGTGCAGCTGTTGGGCGCTCTCTACCCGAAAAAAATTAAGCTGATAAATAATCAGCCAATAAATGAAAATAAAAGCTGATAAATAATCGGCCAATAAATAAAAATAAAAGATGATAAATAATCAGCCAATAAAAACGGGTAACGTGCAACAGCCAATATCACCACTAATAACAGCAAAAACAGGACAAAATATTGTTCGTCTCACCTCCGACTCACTGGAGGGGGAGTAATGTGGTGAGCTTTATAAGCCAGATAACAGCTACAGGACATGAGTAAATACTTTTGTCTTGTGGTCTTGTTACTCGGGTACGAACCCAAACATTGTCAGTTCTGTCCTCGTTATTCTCCAATCGCTACGCATTAAAAGTAAAAGACTTGCGGTCCATTTCTGAAAAGTTCATTAAGCGTTTGAGCCTCCGCATCTCTACAAAAGGCGACCACTTTGAAACCAATTAAATTTATTTATTTGTAAAAGTCTAGTTTTATTATTATTTGTTATATTTTGTTAGTTTATTTACTTATAATAAAGTTGTATTAATTATAGTTGTCCGCATTTTTCTGCTGCACCCTGTAGTTATAATTAATCATAGTTATCTTTTATTTAAAGCCTCTAATATTAATAATTAATTCATACTTTTGGATTCCTGATCTATTATTATTATTAATAATAATAAATAACCAAACATATTATACGGATGAGAGAATTAGAAAAACTTTAAAGAATCCCTATTTTTTAAAACATTTTCCTTTTGCCTCCCTCTGAAAAATTTTGAATTTCGTCTATCTGAATATTGTGTTATCTTTGCTTTTGAATAAAACAGTATTATTTAGAACTTGATGAATATCAGCAAATTTTCAAAAGTTGTTAAATCGTAATTCGTAATCCTAGTTATCCTTGAGTTTCAGAAAATTAGAAATAGTTCTTCGAAATTCCAGTCTGTTGCATTTTGAGCTACCCATTCATCGTATATATTTCAATCATCTCTTTGATAGTTGAAAGCAGAAACGAGATTACCTACCTTCTTTAAGATCCTTGCGACTTGACTAATATGTACATAGTACAAACTCTATTCACATCTCTGTACAATGACGTTGATTTCAGTAGTGTTTTTACAATCCAGTCCATTAAGGAATCCGGTATTTTCATAGCATGATCGTACAGGTAAACAAGTCTTTTATGAGGATTGTTGGTAAATTTGGCGCGACATTAAGAATGTACAGCTGCCAAGATTGTGAAATATTTATTACTTGCAGCTTTTGAGGACCAGCTGCTTTACTGAAAATATTTGTAAAGTTTAATTTCAATTAAATCTCATATTATATGTTTTTTAATGTTTAAACACCAAATTGTAGCAGGCTACTTTAACACCTATTCAGTTTATTTGTTGCATGACCATTTCTAATAGAGTTAATATTCATAGTATAATAGTTAAAAGTAAAATTATGCTTATGATCTATCTTTTAACATATACATGCACTCATGCGAATACACTCTTTTATCATTAATAGATGCAGTGAAAGTTTCAATATAATGTTGTATATTTCGTAATATTTTACGCAAAAAAGATCTGCTTTGCTATTAAAATGCAGATTTAAGAATGAATATCCACTAACTAGATATTTTCTTTAACCTTATTGTCTTCTATTCTATTATTGAAATCTATCTATCTGTCTATATTATATCAACATATAATGAAAATATACATGGTACAGAAATCGTTTTTATTACCTATTGTCAAATGGCAGTAAACAAATGCACACAAATCACTTTAAGAACGTTTCAGATTAATTCATTAAGCGTTTTTATAGCTTAATTCAGCGCTTCGCTAATTAATAGAGCTATAAAATATCATAAGACATGTTCTGAATAGGTATTACCAAAAATTATATTCACTAAGAGGAAAGAAGATAAAATGACTTAAAAAAGGCATGAAACAAAATTAAATCCAATGCAATGGGAAATCTCTATGACTATAGATGAAAATGAATGGTCATATGTTCTAAAACTATTCTCACATAAATGGTTTTTGAAATATCCTGAAACTTAAAATCACATCTTATAAATTTAATTTCTATATAATGCTTTTTCTATATAATGCTTCCCTTTATTATCTTTTGAGAATATGATGTTATTTTAGTTTCGGGTTTTTAAAGCTTCAAAATGCACGGGCAGAAAATTGAGGATTTA
>JAPMOR010068200.1:0-31425 GCA_026543865.1 Argiope aurantia | reverse complement strand
TTTTTTTAAAAAAGTAGAGTTGATATGGTTAATTGCAACAAAATTAAAATTTTCAATAAAAATTTTAAGACGTGAAATTTAAAAGTTTAAAATTTACTATTCCACTTATAAGCACCGAACTTCAATTTCAAAAATAGTTTATATTAGAGGATTTATAGCATTTTAATTTAAAGAAATGAATAATAAACAACAAATTCATGAATAATGTAAAAAATACACATTTATTTTTAATATTAATATTATTACACTATTTTATAGAATTCAGAAGGAAAAAAAAAAAAAAACTTAGAGTTTATTACATCCGCTACTCATTTGAATCTGACTAATAAACCGAATTAAACAGAAATTCGGATTATTGAATGAAGTCCAGAAATTAAATAAAAGCGTCATTAGACGTTAAAAAAATTCTTTAATTCCTGAAGTTAATTTGAACAAACATAACATACCGAAAACTTCATATGCTGTATTATTTACATAAAAACGAACCACAAATTAAATTATGTTTAGAGGTCTAATCACAGTCCCACTATTATTTTCCCAATTTTTTCGGAGGGAGGTGGGGCTCCTTCCAAAAATATTGATTTGGGATTTAGATAATTCGAATTGTATTAAAGGAATCGTTCGCCAATCAATCGAAGTCGACTCAGTCCATTATCATTTTCTGGTTTAAAACAACTCATCAGAACATTTAAAAGTTGATTAGCCAACATTCACTGATTTACGTTTTTATGTATCAGGAAAATTATTAAAATCTATAAAAATATTGCATATTACAGATAAGCAATTACTGAGGAAAAGCAACGTAAGATAAAGAAATGATAACACTTTTTAAAAATGATAACAATTCTTGCATAATTCCTCAAAGTAAATTATATTTAGCTAGCGTCGTACTTATTTTTACTGAAGCCATTATTGGTCATCAATTACGTCACACAATTTTTAGGATGTCAGCTATTTCGTCTTTAATTATCCTTTAAAAAAAAAAACTTTTTTTACACATTTTGCCCGAAAAATAATTAAAATTTCAAGAATGTTATCATCTTCCTTCTTTTTTTGCACATCTATTTACAGGGAGTCGATACTCCAGGAACACCGCAATTATCAGTTACTACATTGTAATATTCTCTACACTATCAGTTTTGGAATGTTGAGTTCTGGATCTATCGTTCACTGCTGGGAAAATAAACAAAATATCAATTTCTGCATCACATGCATAACTTCCCATTCTCAACCTTCCTCGCCGGAAGAGTAAGGATTCTCTAGTTTGCAAATACTAAACCATTCTAAAAACACACTTTCTAGAAGAATGTGGGAATATGGAAAAAATGATATTAATGCCCTTCTACAACTAGACCGGCATTAAAATTACATCTAGCATAAGTCGTCAGCATATTCAAACGTCTTTTTTTTTTTTTTTTAAATAAACACCCCATTCTTTTAGAAAAAATAAATTGCAAGCAAAGAATTTTATTTCCTCATTCGGTATTCCATATTTTTCTGAAACATCTTAAATGTTTAGTTCCTCTTCCTCTTTTTCTATCATGAAATCAAATGAACAAGATTATGCGTGGTTAGAAAATTTCTTTAAGCCATGACGATTGGATGATGCGCTGCTAGAAATCTAATTTCATCTGATGATTTTTCTGTATTGAATCAATTTGCATTTCTGAAATAAATGTTATCTTCTAAATCTGTAGCAAGTGCTTCGATATTTAAAATAAGGATATCGCCACAAAACTTAAAGATTTAAACGTGATACACCATGTGTACATTGATGAATGTAAGAGAAACATTTTACAAATTGATACCTATACGTATTGGAGAGACAGATAAAAATTTAATATTTAAATATTTTTTTGCTATTACTCCCCACAGAAATCAGTGATTTTATGCAATTGCCCATTTAATTTAAAGAAACTTTGTAATGGGAAGTATACACCAAGTTGAAATATTTAAGGAAATAAAAGTTTGTTCCACTTCTAGGAGGCACCCTGTGTGTTTTGCATATTTGTGTATAGCTGTAAAAGAATTAAAAAAAAAAAAAAAAGCCTTTTTTCCTTGACGTTTCCACTATTGGCCGGAAGGTCCGGCCCAAACAAGAGCGGTATCAGGTGCAACACTGATTTATGAAGAGCTTGAAACAGTCATTTATTGGATTTGCTAATTTATTAAATTGCACAAACTGTTGAAATGAGGATTAAAGGAAAATATGAGAATAAAAAATAATTATCTTATTTTTACAAAGTATTTTAATTACAAGAATAAACATTAATAAACCGAAGCACAAACAAGGTGGATTTATGCAATTAATAAAAGTAATTAATTATCCAGATTAATTTATGGAATAAAATAAAACTTGATGTGCGAATTGTTAGAATATGTGATTTTGATTTATTTTCTTTCATTTTTCATTGCATACTCATTGATGATATCGCTTTGTGTGTATCTAATTTGGTTTTGATTGATAATAAGCCCCCAAAGGTAAATAATTCTGGAATTTCAAGTCATTTTTTAATTAGTTTTAGTCAGGACAAAGGTCTTTCCTCGATTGCGATAGTAATTCTTAAAGCTAGTATAATTTTCAAAAAAGTAAATAAATATTACAATATTCTAAATAGTGTGATAATAATTCGTAAAACTCGGTGACAAATTTTGATTTCATTGAATAAATCAGTGCAATAATATTTTTGAAAATTGCATTTAAATTTTTGCAAGATCGTATTCGAGCTTGTTAAAATTATCATATATTATATATATGCAAATTATACTATGAAGAAATACGAACGGAATTTCTTACTGATTTTTATTTGTCATAATCCAATTTTTATCGTTTGTCAAGATTTCTTGGCTAAAATCATGACGGGAGCAGCAGAGCGGGAAAGTCCTCCGAGTTTTCGAAAGGAATTTGCGACACAGCATTTTGGTTCCGTGGGAAAAAATATACACCTCGCAACTCAGAAGATTCAAGTTAGAGTGAAGCCAAAGTGCGACCGACTAAGAAATCTTTTTTTGAACGCAGATTAATTGGAATTTTTATTCTAATTGGAATTCAATTCGAATTTTTTGCTTAAAAGAAATAATGGCACTTACGAATACGATTCAAATTAAGTAGTGGGCGTCAGTTGGCATAGCGAGATTCAAAGCCCCGATATTATCTGGAATTGATAAACGTGCTATTTCCATATTCAAACTTGTGAGCTCGCCCCTAATTCTTACCAACTACAGCTACTTCCTCATATATACATTTGGATGCAAGTAGGAATGAGATGCTCTCGGGTACATGATGTATTGCTATGAGAAAGCAGTAGTTTGCGACCTCCCCCCCGTTTTTTTGTATTTCCATACAATTTTTTTTTTAATGAGGAGTGTTGTTTATTATACCAAATTTTATAACATCATTTGAGGATCACCCGCTTGGTAAAATTATATTATGTTTCTCTTTATTTTATGCAATGGCAGATTCCTGGTAGCAATCCGCCTCTGCATCTGGTACGGACTCTTTTACCACAAAAAAGATTTGTTTCACTGTGCATGTCCTACTGTTTAGGTTTGGATTTATCCTGAATAATAAGATTGAAAAAAAGATGGATAGCATCCCGTACATTGGTCAGGGATGTCTATTCACATCAGTATTTGCAAGATGAGGAGTTAACCCCAAATCTTCAATTTTGTAGATATCTATAAAAGTTTTGGAGGTCTTCCCTAAATAATTGAGATTGTAGTTTCCTCAAGTATTTCAATACTATTATTATTATTATCATCAAAGGACCTTTTGGAATTCATTTACTATTTAAGAATTTTTTTTTTTTTTTATTTATTCCTGACTAAGCCATGAAAATTCACTTTGACTTAATTGGATTTCTGATTTCCACATTCCAGCTAAAATTTCCAATTAATTTAAATTGAAAATTCATGAAATGTTGAAATTTTTCACAGAACTTAATCTAGTTCTAAAGATTTTTAATAAGTCTTCTGCCAAATGATTCGAATTGCAGATACATTATCAAAATGACGCCATAACAGTGCAGGAAGGTTTCTTTGGTCTATATCTTGGGTATTTTAATGCTGTAAATGTAAAAAACAATGTAAGGATTTTTGAAATAAGCTTTCAATATTAATATTTTAATAAGAAAATGATAGTTTCATTCAAAAATTATGTAACAAAATGAATTTATCTCAACATCTGGTTTGAATTCATTAGTACTGAAAACTCGCAATTGTTGCTTGTCAATTTATTTTCGATGTTTATAAAATATAATGCATCAATACAGTAAAAACAAAACTATGGGTTTGTTACTCAATGTTTCATAGAAGAATATTATTTTCCAAAGGCCAAAGTACAAGATTTAATACAATAAAACAATTATAAAAATAACTCTCCTTTATTCACAAACAAAAACAAATAATTTAACAATGAATCACAACTTTCTAAGCTTACAAAAAACGATATCAATAATCATATCCCGCATAAAAATAACTTCGATATATCTCAAAAGACCAAATTTTTTTAAGATCATAATTTCAATCATTCTCAATTTTTTTTTAAATGTTAAAAGCAATGTGTGAGCAATTGCATGTTACAAAAGTTATGCGACATGTTCTTTAAAAAGTTGAGTGGAAAATAATACACTGGCAAGAGTCAACATCATAACATTTGTAAAATTTTTTAAAAATACATATAAAAAAAACAATCGTTCGTCCAAAACGCAAGTAAAATAGTATGGGTTTCAATATAATAAAACTTCAATACATGTATACTGATAAAACATGACAAGGAATGCTAATTAGTTTTATCACAGCAACAAACAAATTAATCACAAAAAATACAGGTGGTCTAAGGGCAGGTCATTAGTTAAATTCAGAAACTAAAAATTACATTACTTCAATCAAACATTTACTTTCAAAAAGGAAGAGGAAAGGTTTAAAAAAATTTAGTGCTTTTTTTTTTTTTAAATATTACTATAATATACTCAACATCATATTCGGAAATAGAAAATAAAATATTTGACCATCTAAGGAGGGGGTAAGAGGAAGTATGAGCAAATCAAATGACCAGCATTCGTATTTCAATTATAGAATAGCGATGGAATGGCAAATATATCTAAGTATTATAAAACAAGAGCAAAAGGTTTATCATCTGTTTAAGAACCAAAAATAATAATAAATATTAAACACATATTCAAAGTTTTAAGACCCTGTCATTTTTCTCTCACTAAAAAGTTCTACCAACCTGCAGGTGTTACTTTCTGGATGGATAGTCTACAAAAGAAATAGAGTAGCAATACAGCAAAAACAATTAAAAAAAAAAAACTGGACAAGTATTTAATTCACCATATCCAAGTGCTAGCATTTCATATTTACTACAGATATAACAGAATACAAATGTAAGCAGTAGAGGTTGGAAATTGTGATAAATGGCGAGAATAATAATAACTTAAATTTAAAAAATAAGTATTTGTATCCAAAATATAAATTATTTGTATGTAAAAAAGATTCAAGAAGAACCATTAAAAGTAATTATCTAAACATTTTGGATCAAAATAGCTTTTCACTAACTTTAATGTAGCAAAAATGGATGTGTGCACTGAAGTATTAATTAATTACAATCACATTTAGAAACAGGGAAGGGATGGAAGTATAAAACATAAGGCACAATAAAGTTAAAATTCAATAGAAAATTATTCTTACTCTAAACCCTGAATATGATTAATAAGTTTTCATGCAAAATAGGCTGGAAGTTACAATTTAATTCAAAAGCACAACAGTTTTACTTATACATATTAATATAATATTAAGTTCCAAATGGAATAATTAGAAACTTCTTATCAATTATTCCACAATAATTGCACTTATGACTTTGTATAAGATTACAAAATACAATAAGAGTATGATTTAAAAATTAGAATATTAAGAGGATATATATAATACCATTAGTAAAATGAATCGATTCTTCGGCTTGGTTTTATACGAGTTTAATTTTGTGTTATAAAAATATATATATGAGTTTAATTTTGCATTATAAAAATATATATGAGTTTAATTTTGTGTTATAAAAATATTAATGAAAATGGTTTTAAAAATATTTTTGGAAATGAAACAAACCAATAAAATATTTGCAAGCTGTCTCATAAATCTCTCTAAACATTTAAAAATAAACAAAAAATATCAGTAAAAAAGAAAGTATTTTCAAATGCTGTTTCCTATTATTCAAATGATAACCAATTAATATCACTACAAACTTTGCAAATATCCATACAAGAAACTTATCAATTCATAATTTACATGTGTTAGCTTAAATTAAACTAAAACAACCACTACAGAAAAAAAAAAAAAAAAAAAAAAACCTGGCGAGAATATATTGAAGAGAAAAATCATTCTTTCAAAGATTGACAAAATTCTAGGTATATATACTAAATTCGATATTCTGACAAAATAAATTAAACACTTCAAGTTCTAGTGCTCTTTTAAAAGATAAAAATGAGTGAAAAACAATCATACTTTGAAGAGTATTATACTACTGTGCATGTGACTATGCAAAATATTATATACCATCCTCGAATAACATAAATTGACATTTCATTGAGTTTAATATTATAAACCATGCAAGGACATAAATATATATATGATTTTGAATGAACACATGCAAGAATCATTCAACACAATCCACACAAAATCTACATGGCATCATAGCTTTCAGGTGGTTTCAACAACATTAATTTTAATGTCTTCAACAGTGTTTTTATGAAGTTCATCAGTTGATTGTGGCACAATAACCTGCTCCGAGTCTAAATTTAAAATGCAGGATTTTTCACTATTTTCAGCATTTGATTTATTCACTTCAGAGGCAGCATCCAATAGTTTTATCAAACCCTCTGGTTTTTTCTCAGGAGTATTGCAATGGGAATTCTCAGAGGAAGTTACTTCTTCTGCCAAGATAGTATCCAAGTCCTGGATAGCTTCTGTGATTCTCAATTGAATGGCATCTGTATCAGATGTTTCACTACCTGCAGGAAGTGTTTCTAAACTTAGTGGCTCAGATGTGCATGCACTATTACTCTGTTCACCATTCATTTCATCATCAACAATCAAATCCTCTACACTTCCCCTCAAATTCAGGAGACTAGGAGATATGTCGGGGGCGAGTTCACCCTCATACCCCATGGAAAAAGAACTACTTGATGGAGATTTGTCTCCGTAAGCACCAGGATCAAATTCGGAAGACATCATGCTGTCACAGTCTATGGAGAGGTCATTTTCCCGCTTGGGCATGAAGTCACTCTCAAATCGTAAGGATATATGGGGCGGGGCATTCTGGAGATTATGTTCACGAATAACAGGTTGGAGTGTGTTCCAGCGGGATTCAAAGGTGGCACACTCAGAAACAACATCTCTGTTATCATATAAATAATTTAGCAGAGTTGATACCTTCTGGATTGTAGGTCTCAATGATGCAGGCAACCAACAAAATTGCATGATTTTGTATCTATAAATATGAAAATTATTAGGAACATTGCAGAAATATTTAAAAAGAGAAAGAAAAATACAAGCAAATTAAAAAATTGAAAGTAATTATTGGAAAATTTAAGAAGCATTACTACACAATAGAAATAGTTCTTGCAGTGTTGTGGATATTTGAAGCAGTAACTAGATGCTGCTGGCTAAAAATCTAATTTAATTATGAAGAACTTAAACTAGAAGTCAAAATTTAACAATTTCCAGTTCAAATTATTTTTTAGACAAACACTGAAAAAGTATACAAATAGTTCATGGTCAAAATTATTGATTTCAGCTAGAATATTCACTTTTCATTTAAAAATGATTTCTTATTTATCTATGCAGAGATTATATCACCATCTAGGATAAGTAATAGTAATGAGCACAAATTATGCAATCTATTGAATATTAAAAGCAGATTATTTACGTCAACAAAGGTTTAAAAAGCTTTATTCCAACTATTAAACCCTTAAATTTCTTATTAATTCACAGAACAAGAGTAAATTTTTAATACATAGATCAAGAGTCATATTTATGAGTAAGTCTAAATATAATATATTTCATAATAAACAAAACTTTCTAAATTTTTTTTAATGTAATAAAATGAGCTCACATCATATCTTTGTGTACACAAGGTGTCTTTGGTTGCTCCAGTTTCACAGTGCATTCTATTAAAACCTTCTGAATAACATCATTATCATTCATGTTCACATATGGCAATTTTCCAAATTCTAAAAGTTCCCAAAGAACAACACCAAATGACCTAGGAAAGAAACATTACTCAATATAGTCCATTTTTGTTTACACGAGAAAAATGTAACTAAAATAAGATCCTTGATTATAAAAGTGTTTTTACTTCTACATCTTTCAATCTTAAAAATTTTTGCTACTTTTACTTTAAAATATTTAGATCTAAATGTCTTCACTGAACTGAAATAAAAATTATATTTATTTTCATATCAAAAAGTTAAATAATTTTTAGTAAATTTCAATACTCTTTTCATAAAGTCCAATCATTACCTTTTCTTGGAAATATATATATTTCATAATATATTAAGTAACCAACTTTGTTTATCTTTCCTCATAGATGGTTCATAACATTTCAGAAAATAACTAGAATCCCCCTTCACTGAATTAATCTAGCTGCAAATCTAACTGCCTGATGGATAGTTTCATCACCTTGTCTCATTTAACAATTATTGATTGATCATTAATGAGAGAAAACATGAATAGTAACTCAACAAGAAATTGGAAATAAAAAAAAACACCAAAGATCTTTTAATTATTTTAATAGAAAAGAAAGCATTTTGAATATTTGTAGCAAAATCCTGATTGTAAATGGTCATTTAAGTTTCTGCAGGCTAATGATCTGACAGCAGATACAATTCTTTAAATACCAAGTAAATTAAGTTTTAGAAATAATTTACATAATTAGTATGTGAATATTCAACATATGTAACACACACTGCATTTCAGTTTCTATGTGCATACATTAATTATATGATTTTTAATAGTCCCTATATAATTGGCTCTCCTTATTGTGATTAGTATAACTATGTATGCTATAATTATATGAATTTCTTGAAATTTATTAAAATCATAATATATCAGCTTTGTAAATGCTAAACAAGCAAAAACACAATTGTTTTGTAAAACTTTATATGAAGAAAGTGTATTTAAAATACTTTAACCTTTATGTTGCGATTAATTAAATTTAATTTGTTTTATGCTTCCCGCCTCAAATAAAACTTTCATCTAAATAAAATAAAATAAAAATATTTTAGTATGATCAGCTTCATAGCGATTCTAAAAAAAGTATTAATTTATTGTTTTTTAGATTCTTATTTTTACTATTATGATTCAAAATGCTTTGGATTTAAAAATTTAATTAAAGAATAGTTCCATTACTTTTCCATTTCAAAAAATTATTTACTTTATTTTCTAAAATTTTTTACAGGAATATTATAAAAACTAATTGCCATAATTATTTCCATTTCACAATGGAGTTCATAATTTTCACTAGTAAAGTTTCATTTACACATCTTCTGTAAATAGATCTTATAGAAAAGATGGACTATTTTAAAACTGACCTATTGAATTAACTGAATCCTGGCATACTTTACCATATATTGGCTTCTCTAGTGATATCTTTTGCTTCGATGACACTTTCTGTGCACATTAAAGTTTCAGGTGCACACCATCTGATAGGAAAAGCAACATCACCAAGGCAGTAGAAATCTGCCTGAAAAGAATAATAACGCAGTGAAGTAGAAGAAATATATTTAAATACAATGCATATGATCACATAATTACCTCAAATTTAAACACTTGCTGCTTTAATTATAAATCCTCTTAAGAAAAAAATTTAACAGAAACACCCTTATAAATGTTGCCTTATAATAACTGCAATTACTACAATTTTTTCTGGCAACATTATAGGATAATTTGACAGACTGAAGTCACACATGCAGTATTTCATTTGATAGACTTCCAAATATTTTATTTTTAAACTTATTTCATTTCTCGTATTTTACAGGTGATAACATATCAGCACCCAAATCAAATTTCATGTAGTTCTACTTTCAAATAACTTCAAATGTTAAAAAAACACAAGGGAGAAAAAAAAAATTAATTTAAAAATTTGGCATCCATCTGCAAGGGCTGCCAGGTGAAAGTTAAGATTAGGCACAAAGAAAATAATGCAAGAAGAAAAAATTGAAAAAGTGGCTGGAAAGATTATGAAGGGAAAATATTAATTTTAATTAACAGATGGCTACACAGATAATTATTCGTGATTTCTAAATTGTGATAAATGACATTTTCAATGTCCAATTTAAATTATGCAGGCCAAAGTAACTGCTCCAATTTTAAATAATTGCACCAAATTGCTCTAAAACAATCTTTTACTTACAATCAAATTCAATGAATAAAAGTGCAATTATATTTAAGTAGAGGTGTATTGATGGTAAGATTATTTACTGAGTACCTGGTTGATTTTTAATGAAGTCTGCTACCTATTTTATTAATTCAAATGAGTTGATTTTAAAAGTTTCTGTAACTTTCGTAGGATATATTAGAGCTCCAAAAAAGAATCCGCTACTTTTGTCATAAATAAATTTTTAAATTGTTTTGTTTTTCTATTGTTATACTTAAAAATATTGTAAAGTGTAGGTGACTACTTATATATTAAATAAATATATTTATAAAGCTTACTAAAAATACAAATAACATTATACTAACAGAATTTATATGAAATATTCTACAATTTAAAAAAAATGTATTTTCAAACAAACTTTATGTAAATGCACAGCTGTTCCATAATCTCCCAGCTTCACAATTCCATCGGACGTAACTAAGCAATTGTGAGCAGCAACATCCCTAAAGAACATTTCAAATAATTCCTTCAATTATAAAGCAAATTTATTAAACATTATACACAATATTTAATTAGCTTTTGCAGTTATTGATAAAAATCATTAAATGAATCAGTAATGTTTGTTGCGATAATTAAGAATTCTTAAAGCATTCTAATTATTTGCTCTGTATTCTGGAATAAATAAAAATGAAATCTTAATTTGAAGAACTCAAATGGAAAGCATCAGAATAGCTATGAAACCTAATAATGTACACAGTTCAATACTCTTGAATACAATCCTGATATATTAGTTCAAATAAAAAGTGCTTTTCAGCATGAAAAATTTCATATCTTTTATTAACAAATACTTAATTAAGCAAACAACCAGCATAAGACATTCTCTAAATTACTACTTTAATTACTAAATTACTATTTAAAACCTACTTTAATCTTGTGAACAAAGCAACAGAATATTTATAATGATTACAGTCACTATATATCCAACCAATTATAGTAATTTTGTGGTCTAAAAATCATACATTGGGACGTAAAAAATATATTGAATATTAGCACTTAATGGAATTCCAATAAAAAAAGCTTATGTAATGCAAAAATAATGTAGAAAATTACTTTTAGCGTGACAATTTTATTTTTATTTAAATGAGAACATGAGTCGCTTCAAACAATTTTAAAATTTTGTAGCTTTTTTAGAAATTAGACAGGACCAAACTATTTTTAAAGTAATGATTTTATAAATTGTAATTCAGAAAGCAGAAAATCCAATCAAATAATGCAAACAAATACATAAAATGACTTAAAATATACACAATATTTTTGTTCAATAGAAATGATAGAATAATCTTTTCTATATATGGAAACCTAGTTTCTTAATAAAAGATAATTGTTAAAATCTGCTTATGTTCCACAATGTTTGTAAACAAACTTTGAGCAGTAAAAGTTGTCAATATGTTTTGACTTTATTTATATATGCACTAGCCATTTTCAGTGACATAACTGCTCACTCAACAACCACAGATTTAAAATGATTGACAAAATAAAAGAAATGGTCCTCAAGCCACAGCTACTATACACACCAATTTTAAATATATATGAAAGTTGATGACGTGGACATACATTAATAATATTCTCCGGATCTCAATTCTATTTTCAAAAAATGTCTGAAAAACACTTAAGATACTTATAGGAAAAACTTTGACAAATTTTTCAATCACAATCATTAAATAAATACCTTAGATTTGAATTTTATCAATTTTTATTTCAAATGAAAGCTTTCAACCTCTTAAATATGTTATTAAAGGCCGTCTTTACCCTTTCACCACTGTTATCGAGAGATATTGAAAATTATGGACTGAATAACTTAGCCAATTAATTTCATCACTTTCTAGTATAATTAATTAGTTGGAATACTCAATCACTATTATGTAACTTAAAAGAACAATTACTTGGATTATTATATTTTTGGTTGCAATAAGATCATTTCTTCAAAATAGATCCATATAACTATATTGATTGCCAATAATATGACTGTTAAAAGCAGCAAGCAATCATATCAATCAATTTTGATTTGTAATATCATAAAAATAATTAAAATAGTATGTCAAAAAATACTTTCTATTATTTTAATTAAACTTGCATAATAACAGTAAAGTATTTTTATTGATTAATTATACTTTAAAGAGGAGAAATTGTCAGTTTTAAAGATGAAAATTTACAAAATCAGCTCATTTGATGAAGATGAGGACTGAGTCAATTTAATTTTACAATATTATGTCAAGTGAAGAGGAAGGAAGGTAGATAAGAGATAGGGCATTTATGATATACTCAAAAGTCATGAGTATTCATATGGCAAATAATAATAATTCAAAATAGGCACAATGGATGAGACAGAACTCTGTCAAGATTTTTTCTTATAGAAAATACATAGAGAAATATTTTTTTTTCTTTTTTTTTTTCAGAAATGGAGAGCATTGGGGAGAAGACAACAGCTGATGGTATATCTAGTGGTCATGAGCTTTATCTATATCTATATTTATAATAAAGTTCAGTGTGTGTGTGTGTGTGTTGGTGCTCTACAGGCCAGAGTGTTTGACTTACAGGTACCAAATTTGGTACATGTATACCTGGAGGTAGGGAATGTGCACCTGGGCCCCCTTTTTTGAAATTCGTTAGAATTTTAATAATTAATAAAAAACCAACTTTCCCTCCAAAAAAACTTTATTTCCTTTACTTTATTTTAAAAACATTATTAAAACTTTATTTTACATAAATTAAGAAATATATTCTGTAATGCCCATAAAGTTTAAATGCTCAATGACTCTGTTTTCAGTAATTATATTATAAAAAAAATGCTTTGTTTCAGTAAAAAATATTATATTAATTGCAGTTTAATCATTTCCACTTTAATCTAAATCATACATTCTACGTGTGCTAATAGAAAATTAGAAAGATACATATTACATTATGGCTGAAGGCCTTTATAATATTATGAGCGAATTATGCGACTATCAAAATTTGAAGTTTTAAAATATTTTCACAAAAAGTTATTAAAATAGGAGTTACATAAAATATAGAATTATTAAAATTTTAACGAGCATTAAGATTGGCAAACCGGCTGGTTGCCAAAGAGAGCTAGTATGAAATAAAAATTCTAAAAATTTGTTTTTATACAAAAGGAACTTTTGAAATTGGGCTAGGATACACTGTTGCAAGTTTTTCCCATAGAGAATGTATAATGAAGCAGTATTTCTTTGATTTCTTTTGGAAATGGCAGGTGAAGATGGGCTAGTTGTGACGTATTAAAAATCCACCAGTGACATATTAAAAATCCACAATCTTTCATATGAAACCAAAATTTTGCGAAAGACTGGATACGAGAGTGATTCTTTGGCTTTCCTTATTGTTATAAATATATAAAAAGAATAGTAAACATGTTTGAATAGAAATGCTTAAAACAATTAATATATTACATAAATTTTATATTTAAAGCAATAATTGTGGAAATCAATGATATACTTTCTAGTACTACTAAATTGTAATGAACTATAATCATAGTTAAAATTTCATATATGCTTACTGAACAAACAATTTTTAGCAATATTTCTTAGTAGATAAATGATGCAAAGATTACAAAATGAATAAAGTATCACTTGATTTGTACATTATAAGCACTAAATAAACAAAAAAAAGTAGATAATAAAACAGGCTATAAAACAACATAAATCCTTAATCAACATACATATGAATATAACCATGTTCATGCATATACTGAAGAGCAGATGTCAAATTACAAGCCATACGTAGCAATATTCCATTTTTCAGAAGTGTCTCTGGCAATTTACGTTGCTCTATCAGATAAGATTTTAAGTCCTAAAAAATTGCATTTAATTTAAACAAAAGAAGTAGAAAACATACAATAATTTAATAAAATAAAGTAAACAGAAATTTAAAAAATAAACAAACAGCAAATAAATAAAAATCATAGCATGCTTTACAAATTTATTTAAAAAATATTCTTTGAAAGTTCCAAATAATGTATAACATGAAACATTCAAAACTAAACACAGATCGAATTCCTATTTATCAATAATGCTAATGAAGAAAATTAGACAAAAAAAAAATATCACATTGTCTTGATATAAAAATACATGGATACAATTATTCTAATAATAGGAAGGAATTAGCATATTATGTATTTGTATTTTGTTAGTTAAAATAGCACTGATAAGCATAAAAATTCAATACACAGCAGATTCCAAATATAGTTCAATAAATAAGTCTGCTAAAATGTAGTTTTGTAATTTTACATTAACACATGACAAAAGTTTAACCTAAAAATTTCCACTGTGAAGATAATGTAATAATGATTTAATTTTATTTCTTTATATTATATATGATGCCTAATTACATTCAAATATAAAAAGCATCACAATGCTAAACTAAAAAAGATAAAAATATCACTCCTCATCATTTGTGAATTAATTTGCTTTAAAAGAAATGAACTTACTTTGGCATTTATAATAAATGAACTCAAAGTGTAATCTCAAAGTGAGCATGCACATTCTCAAAGTTATCTTGAACAAAGGTTTAAAAATTCTAGCAAAAGATGATTTTCTAGTGAAAAACCAGTATGATTCTTGGAGGATTCCCATTATTAAATATAGTTTCCTTTAATAATTACAAGTAGGCATCAGATGATGCAGAACATAGGAACAGTATAATAGAGAAATCCTCCATCAAGAAAAATTTTCAAAAGAAAGAGGTAAAATTTATCAAACTGTTGCTTATATAAAAGATATTTGTTGACAGAGCTTCCTAAATCTTAAAAGTAGTCCACAGAATATTAAGCCCATGCAGTACTGATTGAAAACTTTTACTTATAGAATCTGCAGGCACAAATACCACTGAAATAATGAATGTTTTGAGTTTCAACATAGTAATTATTCAATTCTATTTTCAAATTCAGTTCATTTTCAAATCTATTTCATATAAATGAAAATAACATGCAACTGGCTTTTTAACTCCAAGACACTCATCCATTTTTAATCCAAACTTCAGGCAATGGTATAATTATAAAGTGGCAAGACTAGTAAAATGCATAAGGTCAATGATCTTAAGAGAACCCAATTTAAGGTATTACAATTATGTACGTATATATATATGATATTTTAAAAATCTGTTTTAAATCCTAAAATTTCCTTTTATCTTAATTTAGCCCATTTTAACTTCACTCTAAAATGTTCTCTTATTTTCTGAATCAACTCTACTTTTTTTAAAATTTAATTCAACATACATTCTATAAAACTGCTAATTCAGCAGATTTTCACACTCCAAGTGAAGGGATAAAAATCCTTAATGTTTACCATATTCTTTTAAAGATACCTAAAGTTCTCTGCCCAAAGACTACACATGTCACAGAAATCCCTATCAAAATCTCATAGTAAAACCAGCGAATGGAAAAATTTTGATCTCTTTTGCTCTTTGCATCATGATGTAAACGGATGTCAATTTCATTACCGCTCCTTGTACATAATATGCCTAATGGATGAAATAAAGAGAAGTTAGAATTTCAAGTCCCTATTTGGTTTTGCAACTGTCATAAATATGCTTATGTATATACTATTTTGCCTTACCCTCTTGAATTGAGGAATGAGCTGACCTAAAACATTTACTGAAAATTTCAATTATATCATTTTCAAGGAACACTTGTAACTGCAGTTGTGTTTTGTTCAGTAATTTCAGTAATATACATTTTTTGGGGAAAAAACCCCACTTGTATTGCATTTTTTAAATACTTTATATCATTCATTTATGATAGGGATATGTCATTTAATTAAAAAAAAAAAAGATTTTGGAGGTATTGTAATATGAAACACAAGGGAAAATAAATACTTTTCCAATTTCAATATATTAATATTTTTATCAATACTATTTGAATTTAATCAATTTCATTAATTATTTTTATTCAAGTTTAAATATTTATTACATAAGACATAAAATAATTAGCTTTTACAAAAAGAAAAAGTTTAGACGAATAAATTACACTTTTTCTCACCATAACACAATGTTCCATGATGAGTAAGAATGGATGAACCTCCAGACACCGATTCAACAAAGCCAATAGATTAGGATGTTGCAAATCTCTGAAAAATAAAAATCCATAGTCAATACAGAACCACTTCCCCTTCAAACTGCTTTATCACTTTTTTTGATAACTGATCCAAAATACAGGATAACTAAATTCAATAATTTTTAATCATTAACCCATTCAGGACCATGATCACACGATTCTCCCTTCATGGCCCAAGGTATCATATACGAGCCGAGCCTTTCCGTCTCTGTGGGCCCATGATCACATTAGTATGATTTCTATTTGGAATTTTGACAACACTAAATTGCGATTGAAGTCCATTATAATTTCGAAGTATACTTTGCAGAGTGTTGACCTTCAATATATACGTTCAATTCTGAGCTTTTAATTTTATTTTAAATTTTTTTTTACTTCATCCAGGGTATTTAAACAAATAAGTAATTGCACTTTTCTGCTCTTTTCAGAGGATTGGGCATTTAAAGGGCCCTGATTTATCTTGCTGTGGGATTTTATTTATATTTTAACTGAGTGGGGAAAGAATAAAATGCTTGTTAGTTTATGTAGGAGGAATAAATTTGTAATTTGCAGTTTCAGGATCACTACATAGTATTTTGTATGTTTTTGATCAGTTCTATTTTACCTTCCCATTACAAAAAGAATAAAATACTTAACAGTCTAATTGTATGACATTTGACCTTCATATGCAGACAGGCATTGGATTTTGCTCTGCATTTCTAGATTTGATAGATTTATTGGTATAAACAAACTGCTCTCTAAACATGCATATGTGATTTAAAGGGATTCGGTTCCGAATTCTCGTTGATTGCTTTGGTTTTTTTCGTTAGGAGAATATGGGAAAGTGCATTCAGATGACTGTTGGTGGAGGCGAGAATGAAATTATACAATTTTTATATTCATAACTTTGTTGTGTATGGTATTTGTTTTCGTGGGTATAGTTAAAAGTTGAGTGTTTTGCTTATTTCATTCCTTTCTATTAATATTATAGTCTTCATATTAATAAATATTAATTAGTATATTACAATTGTTACTTGTAAAATTGAATTCATAACATTAAAATGTTTTTATGATTTTTTTGTAAAATTTGGCTTAATTGAGAATTGGGCCCAGGGGAATGCTCCACTGCGGAATGTTCAGCTATATGAGAGCACTTCATTCTCCACAGGCTGGTCCTGATGAAGCAAAAATTTAATTTAAATTTAATTCTTTAAAATGAAACAAACAATGCTACAAATTAGCATGATATTTGTATAATTGCTTTGCCCTTAATTTAAACACAAATGCTAAATATAATCAGATATTTTTAACTGTTTTATTGTTTCCACAATAAACAATTACACTCAACATATATTAATGTCTGAAATGCAAAGATTTGCAATTTACTTTAACCTCATTTTTTCTAGATAAACAGTTTCCTGCATTCATCCAAATCATGAATGCAAATTTCAAAGCAAAATGGCTTTGGGTTCATTTTTGCTATTAGTGCAAAACAGCATACCAAAGAACAAATAGATAAAGATTATAAAGAGCTGTCCAATTTCTGAAATCTTAATTTTTAGCCTGAATAAGGTATTAAAGACATTTTAAGAAATCACATTCTGTTTCAATAAACTACACAAAAGTAATTTAAAAAGAAAGGGTGGAAGGAAATAAATATTACCTAAATGGACGTGTTTCCTGCAAATACTGCATCAATTCTGTTGAAGTAGCATCGACTCTAAGTATTTTAACCACTACTTTCGTTGTTTCTTCAGATTCTTTAATGTTACAAGCTTCTCCTTCAACTGCTTGCCCATACCATGCTGGACCAACTTCTCTAAAATATTTCAGATGGTTTCTTGGGAAATTTATTTGATATTCATCTGAAAGAAATAAGTTCAAGACTACAGATCAATTCACATCAACTTGAGGATATAAATTGTGTTTTTCCGATACCTTTCAAATACTAGTCAAAAAGTGTAATAAACATTAAGGATAAAACAACTGGATTCCTAAAGAGCCATCAACATTAAGCAGGTTACATGAATGCATTCAAGACACAGAAGAATTAAACAACTAAATATATTTCAAAATACTAAATTTTTCTAATACAAAATTTAAAAAAATATACTTCAGTATTAATAATCTTTAAATTACTGTCTCTAATAATGTATAAATAGAGTATCAAATCTATTATTATCATCTACCTCCAACGGATAATCAATGAAAAGAAAAATTTATAAATGAAACGTATGTTCAATATATGCTTATTTATTTATTGGCAACTTGTGTTTAATGGCTTCTCTAATTAAAAACATTTCTAAAACCACAATTAGAAATTCAACAATTTAAAATTTTTTTAATATAATTTTAGTTATGAAATCTTAAAACCACATGAATATGAAAATATATCTCACAATAATTGTTCATCAAATAGATGAACATTTTAAAAACTGATATTAAACAGTCCTAATTCAAACAATGTATTAATAATTTAAAGTAATCATATGCAGAAGAAAAACGTTTAATAACAATAATAAATTAAATAACTTTAAACTTTTCAAGAGTAACTTCACAACTCCCATATAGAATTGGACTTATTTTGCATATACATCTAATGGCTTTAACAGAATATCAATACTAGTAAACTACAGAGCTATCATAAGCTAAAGATTTTAAACTGAGAAATTGTTTGTTGTTAAAACTATAGCTTCTGAAATACTGAAGCTATAGTTTTAATAACTAATATAATAACAAATAATATAGTAAATATCTGAACTTGTAAACAGATAATTATGTATTCAATTATAAATGAAATGCTTATCAGAAGAACAGAAATGTATTAATTAAGACATTATTTAATGCATTAGAGAATAATTAGATGTTAAACAAATGCAATTAAAATAATGAAACAATGGTGTAAACTGAGTAAATTTCATATGGCTATTTACTACTGAATTCAATTTTGGCGATGCCCAGTAGCATTTTTAACTTAGTTGTACATATTACAATACTGAGATTCCATTTTCCTGCTTCAGTTCAATAAAAATATCAGTCATCCAGAAAATGAAGACAGCTTTGTTATTCAAAATTATATATATTGGAAAAGGTAATTTTGTTACATATCTGAAATTTCCTTCACTTCTCTACATAACCACCTCCTACATTAAACATTTGCTGTATCTTATCACAAACTTGTACTCTTCTGCCACCAGTTCATAAAGCCTGGTGGTGACTACATTCTCCAAATCATCACTTTAAAATCAATTACTGCCCCAAAATTCTTTCCATTTAAGGAAAAATTAAAAACACTTGAGCAAGACCTGGCTATAGGGTGGATTATCAAAAATTTCCAATATGAATCGATTCAGAAATTCTTAAATTGAAGTAGTCGTGTGAGGACAGGCATTAATGTAAAAAATATAAAAAAGAATAATTTCTCCAGAAAGCATTTCTTGCCTCTCATTTTGGATAGCTTGCCACAGTTTTCGAGTTTTTTTGGATGGGGAGTGACGAAAGAAGACATTTAAGTGATTAACACTTGCTCTATGAGGTGATACAAAACACCCAGATCTTATCACTAGTCACAATCCAACCAAGAAGCATCTCCATCTGTGTGAAATCATATCAAGCATGCCAATGCAAAACAATACTGCATTCAAACATACTTCCTTTGTCTGAATGCAGTGAATACCTGTCTTAATAAACTGGTAGTAGAAAATGAAACAGGGAGATTCTGAAGCTTGTAACCATATACAATAAATATATAAATTATTTGTAGAAAAATGAAGAAAGCTTCGGATATGCAACAGAATTGTTTTTCTAATAAATATTGCAAATTTTACATTATATAACTAAACCATCTTATTTTCTAAAATGTACTTATATAATGAAACTAAATTAAACATACTAAATAATGAAAACATTTAATTAAGACTATAGACATTTTGAAATTTGGATACATTATCTTAAAATTGGCAATTCTTTTTATTACTCTATTCCACACCAACAATTTTATGAATAACTTCAAAATTTCATTTCATTATTGTGTCTTTTGAAAAAACAACTATTCTGTTGAAATAATGAGTAATGTTTAATATATTCAAATAGACCAACAAAAAAAAAAAAAAAACCTTAACAAACAGCTGAAATTTGTCAAAACGGTTTTGTTTATTAATAGAAAATTGTGGATATTACGGTCACTTTATTCAAGACAAGAGCAAGCGAGAAATGTGAAATAAGAAAGAGGAATAGGAGATATGATAATTTTACAAAATAATGCAATTTATCACAAAAGAATTGAATACGATAAAGATTTTTCATCGTCTCTACTGCTTGCATATTTCATTGTTATAATGATTTTATAAGCTATTTGTAAATTAGACTGGAAATATATTATTAGCAAAAAGTTAATATCTAATAAGATAAATATAAAAGGAAGTCAAGTCTTATAAATATTATAAATGTTTCAATTATTATATAAAACAAATAAATCATGTACAACATTTAAATTGCTCACCAAACCAATCTTGAAGTGATATCTTTTCACATGAGCCAGTAAAGCGTGCTGGTCGAATGTTTTCACTTGTAGATGCAAGCATTCGACTGCGAATTTCAGGAAGTGGCTCAAAAACAACTTCATCAGGACTGATACCAGTGGGAAGGCTGAACTGATTACTTGATGGAGGTGGGAAGATGGTAAATTCAGTTAGATTTTGGGGAGAAGAGATGGATGTTCCTTGATTACATTCAGACAATTGATAATGCCTTTGAGTCAGCTGGAAATAAGATATTTATTACAGTTAAATATTTTTAAAATATATAACAACATTAAAGATACAAACACATATTTAAATAGGCTGTCCAGGAAACAAGTTTTATAATTTTAATTTCATTGTTTAGTGCATGCAATTTATTGGGTTTTTCGGAAAGTAATTTTTTTTTTTGGTAGAAAAAAAAAGACAGTTTTCGTATAATAAACAAATACTTTATTAAATTATATATTGGCTGTTCTGGTCCAACACCTTTTGCCATCTTTCTGGTAGTAGCATAATTCCACGCTCATAAAATTTTTGGTCTTTGCTGCCAAAAAACTGATTGAGGTGGTTTTTGACCTCCTCATTTGAGGTGAAGGTTTTACCGTCTAAAAAATTTAGTGAACCAGTTCTGGCACCGGCGTACTGTCAATACACCTTCTCCATACACATCGGTCAATTTCTTTCTGGCTTGAACAGCATTTTTACCCTTTCTGTAGTAAAACAGTAAGATATGTCGAAAATGCTGCTTATCGCTCTCCATATTTAAAAGGGCACCAACCAAAAACTGCTGCGTAGAATTAATTGGAATTTTTCACACACAAGCCTTGCTATATGAGCTCTCAAAGCATATAAAAGTTATACGGCTTAAATGTGAAGTTGGGTGCAAAAAAAATACAATTAAATCCTCTGTCGTGAAAAAACGAAATTACTTTCCGAACAACCCAATATTATTTTCCAAAAATGCTTGAAGTTGAACATATTACGAATGTAACCATTTAACTGAACTGTTAATGGAACCACTAAACATACTTATAATAAACATTAATCTTCAAATGAACATCAAATAATATAAAAAGAATTTCCTGCTTTTAGCAAAGGATTTTAAATAATACCCCAAAAGAAGCATTTAGATTTTTATAACAAGGAAGAAATATTGCTAGTGACAGGATAAATGACATTACACTAAGATTTCAACATAATTTCTATTTGACTTTTATTAGTTAATAGGAACATCAATAACAAGTTGGAATTTTAAAGTCCAAAATGCTTTGATGAGCACAGTTTTCCCTGAAATGTAAAGAAATTTTCTTTTATCTTCTATAAATATGGGAAATAAAGATATGATTTATTTCCAAAGTAAAAAATTCAAAAAAAAAAAACACCCTTTAATTATTTAGAGAATTATGTGAATCTACAAGTGATTTCTCTCCTGAAAAGTATGCTAATTTACTTTTCAATGCACATACAATAGACAAATCTTTTATTTTTTAACATTATATTTTTTTCGACTAAAAAAAAAGAATATTGTGTGTGTGGGGTGGGTGGGGGGTAGCAATCATTTACTACATATACTTTCTACAAAATTTCAAAGTAGTCTGAAATATTGAGATATAATTCTAAACTTTGTTTCATAATAAACTATTTCAAAATCCAAAATATATGAAAAAAAGGAAGGGGGGGGAGGGGAGAAATTAACATCATTAAAAAATGGATATCGCAAAAAAATTTGTTTTAATTTATCAAATAAGTCTTAAAATATTATATGCAGTAAATTAATAAAATTATTCAAGCAATACAAGATTTCAGGAAAAAATAAAACAGAATTTTAAGTAATTCATACATAAACTTGGTAAAATGAATGAAGACTATTCTTTGTAATGATAAACACATAACAAAAGAGTAATAGTGCTATCTATTCATAATGCTAAATTTTTATTAATTATACAAAACCAATTCTTTGCTGGAATAGAAAAACTATATACATCAGATCTCTCAAATCATACCTTTTTCCACTTGTTTCGACACCACATACATCCTAGAAAAGCTACAATGATTGTAGTGACTCCAACAGCACTAGCAGCAATAAGTATCACAGATGGATCAACTGCACCTAGAATAATAATGAAAAATTAATAAGAATCAATGTCAGTATACCAGATTTTTTTAAATGAATAAGACAAATATACTTTAGTACAAGTACAAGTATAATTTGAAGCTTGAAGTGTAGTTAAGACAAAAATAAAAAATTACAATCTGAAGAACACAGATTACAAACAATCCATTTTGTTGTGTTCCGAAAGGATTAAGAGAGCAAACATAAAACGCCTTGAAATATGATTTCTTTACATATTGGAAAGGAATTCTTTTTGGAAGATTGTATAGATTTTCACTACATATGATAATCACTGTAAAATGAAATTTTAATTCACTATTTCCAATGCTAATAATTAAAATATCATATAAAAAATTCTGTTTCATACAAAAAGGAAATTTAACAAAACGTACAATTAGGAAAATACCATTCAAAATTTTCGTAAAAAATATTAAATCACTTTCAATGAATTTCACAGAACCGGTGAGTAAACAAGTCTTACCTTCGTGGGCAGTCATATTTCTTTTTTATTCTATTACGTTTAAATTGCCATTCAAGTATAGATTAATTTTAAAGGGCCAAGGATGTGTTTACTATTTTTCTCCATATTTACTTAAATAGGAGACCAATTTTTAAGAGTTTTATATCTAAATAATTCAGCAAGCGCATAAGATCATTCAGCAAATACTCAAGTCATCGAAAACAAATGGGCGTACAATTCATAAAATAATAAATATGTCACAATATTTCCAATATTGCCAAAAAGTGAGAAATAAAATCAGCTCCAATGCAATTATTTGTATTATATCACGTGATGTTTGTGAGTAGTTACTCCTTTAATTACACAGAAATTCTAAAATGTAATTTCTATCTTTATGAAAAGTATAAAATTTATTTAAATAGCTAACAGATGAATATAATGACTCTTAAATTTCATTTTATTGTGCGGGATGATAAATGCTTGATTAAATGTCTTTCTGCAGGTAATGTCATAAGATCACAATTGTGAAAATAAAATACTATAGCAAGGTTCTAAGCAACTAGGGAGAAAAATGAAAAAAAAAGAAAGAAAAACAACTAACAGGATAAAAATTAATATCAAAGCCTAACAAAGAATTTTTGAAATGAGTTCATCTCTCCCTTGCGGAGTACAATAGTCCGCAAGGGAGAAATGCGGTTACAAAGACAAGTAGGCCTTGGGTACCTGAAACTAACAATAGACGGAAACCCTAAAGCATCAAGGAAAATGCCTAAAATCCTTTTTTTTTTTCTGACGACTCGAATACTTTGCGAGTCTAAATTTGTATGTCGGGAAATGAAAAAGATATGTTAGGAGTTCGGAAAGAGGAGTAAGTGATCCTCAAAAGAAAAACATTTCTATAGAATTTATTCATTTCCTTTTCTACCAAAATTCAAATTGCTTCTGCGTCTTAATTAATTGAAAGTCGAATTAGGATGATAGGGGTAGTGAGTAGGGATGACAAATATTTTACGAACCCTTTTTCATGTAACCAATATCAAGAAGTCACAACTACTAGTGATCAATTCTTTTCAAAGAAAGGTGTAATTCAAATCCATTGTGTGATTTTACTGCTGATATTTCGATTACAGGTCTAGAATCCCGATAGAAAGTAACAATCGATACGATCTGTCCACTGAAAGCTAAAGAACAAGAATTCAGTCATGCATAGGGAAAGTTCCGTTCCAACGTACCGTTGCCTTTAGGGCTATGGTCTTAAATCTGCCCTCTGAACCATTGTAGGATCACTCTCGGCTGCAGTCGTCAATCGAAAGCTACTCGCAAATTCTCGGTATAATGAGCAGGCATCAAAGAACCTCTAAAAACCACAAGTGAGGGGGAAAAGAGCAAAATGCATAGATTCAAGGCACATACGTTCTAGCAAAAGATTCCCCCCTCCCAATTTTTATTATAGGATTTACTGGTCACATGCAGAGAGTTTCCCATTTCATGAAGAGTTAGACCGAATCTGAAAGCATTATGCTGCTTATCGCATTGGACAAGTGCTAGGCAGGGCCAACCATCTGGGGGTGCGGCGGATGATATGCATGGTCAATTACAGATATAATACAATTTAGTGCAAGTTTGCAACATTTTGCAAACATAAAGTACGGTCATTTACCTCACCTACTATGTTAAATATATTACCTTGAGAATTCATATTATAAAATGTTTAATACTGTTAGATCTAATCATGTCCATGCCAAGGAAATATCTCTCTGAGTGGCAAGACTCTTTTTAAATAAAGAAGAAGAAAGAAAAGCGAAGTAATTCTGGCATTGAAATTGCTTCGACTTCAAAAGTTACAATTCAAACTTTAACTGGCAAAGCAAGTTCCTCACAATGAAAGTTTAGAAACTGTGAAAATCTTTGAAGAACCCTATGTTCATACAAATATGATTGAATCAGAAAATAACTACGAAAATGACAATAGCAAATATAATCAAGTGCTTATAAGTGACTCAGGTTATGATCACGCATTATAACTGAGAAATTTAATATGTTTTGTGTTAAAAATAGATATGTACATCAAAAAGCTAGTTTTTGCTAAGATGTTGAAGGTAGATCGGTTTCCACTAATTACTACTTTTTTAAAAAATGTGCCAAATGGCTAAATGCAGCTTTACAGCTGGTTGATTTATTCAAAAACGCAAGAATCGGTACTTTATTTTTGCTATACATAATTTTCCATAGGAAATGAAAAATCTACACGATTTATAGGTATCTATAATAACTGGAGAAAGTTATCAGCTTAAATTCAAAATCACGAGCGTTTTATTTGTCATTAATTTATTTATTGCTTGGGAAGAATTATTGAAACGACTAAATTTATCTTCGTCTATTGATAAAGCAAATCAAGTTAATATAAATAAGAAAACGGAAGGACTTAATTTACTATTTCAAAGAATTGTAGAAATGATTCTGCTTTTAGCATGTAATAATCTTCCGCTTCGAAGGAGCCACGAAATAATAGAAACATGTAATAATGGAAATTTTTTTGTGTTTAATTGAATTATTAAATACGATCCTGTGCTTATGAATCATATAAACAGAATAAAATATTCCAAAAATATAGCACATACATCACACGAACAAATTATACCTGTGTTAGGACATGAAGTTCTTAACAAAAATAAAGACGATCAAAAATAACCACGCATTACAATATCCAAATTGATTCTATTTCTGATATTTCCTGTAAAAAACAAACTTCAGTCTTTATTAGGTATGTAAATTTTGAAGAGAAAAGATTAAGTATAAATGAGCCATTTATAAATTTTATTGAAGTAACTGATGTGCCTGGAAAAGGACTAGCAAAAGCTGTTTTGAAAATATTAAATGAGCTTAATTTAGATATTATCGATTGTATTGGACAGGCATACGACAACGGTAGCAACATGAAAGGGAAATATAAAGGTGCACAATCTAGAATAATTACTCTAAACCGCCATGCAATTTATGTGCCTTGCCTTTGACACTCTTTTAATTTATTTGTGATGCCGCTTCCAGCAGTATATATTGTGGTTTTTTTGAATATTGAAACGTTTATATTACTTAATTTCTATATTTACAAAAAGTTGGGGAAAAAAAAGATGGGATGGATTTAAAAAGGTGGTAAATTCTACAAAAGCATTTAAACATTACTCTTAAACCACTATGCGATACTCGTTGGGAAACTAATATAGATACGGTGAAAGCAGTGTACATACAGTTTGAACAGATTTGCAATGACTAGAAGAATTTATTGATTCAAATAACAATATTACAGCGGTATCCGAAGTTAAAAGTCTATTGGATTCTATACAAATAATGACATTTATTTTATGTTTAATAATATGGTTTATCATATAGTTTTAAACTAACACTATCAATAAACTATTTCATTTATTATATTTAGTAAAAACAATTATTCCCGACTGGGCTTTTAATTTAGTCAATAAAATTAAAACTTAATTCCAAAATTGAATTCTTCATTTTTAAACGAAGCAAAAGCGATGGAACGTAATTTGAATCTTTCAGAATATTTTCCTGAAAAACTTTGAAAAAGAGAAAAATTATATTACAAAGAAGTGAAGATGATTATTTTCAGAAGATAAAATTATAGAAAACCCGTTGAGGAGTGTAGATGCCCCTTTTTAATTCTGTAACTGATACTGGTATTGTATAGATAGAATATAGACTTAAATGTATTTCAAATTAATCACTGGTATGAAAGCTTTAGGAAAACATGAATTAAAATAAAGTTCAAAAACATTGTACCATTTTATAATAACGATGTAGATGAAAACCTAATCTAAGTAATTGTTTTACTACGGGATTTTATTTTGAATGAAAACAATATAAATAATCCTCAACACATATTGCAACATATACTTATTAATAATTATTTTGATTTCTTTCTAAATGTTTTCACTGTGTTAAAACTTTTCTTTACATTTCCAGTTACTATAATAAATGCTGAGCGCTCTTTCAGCAAATTAAAATTAATAAAGAATTGTCTTCGGTCAAGCATATGGACATAATGCTTAAAGGCACTTGCTATGCTATGCATCGAAAAAGAAACTGCAAAAAATTGTAATTTTTCTAAAATAATTAATAGCAAAAACAAACTCACGCATTAAAAAACAGGTAGTAGTAATGTATTCATATTTGCATTTTTTTTTTTTTTCACTTTGCAAGAAATTTCGGGCCCCAAATGATTTTTCGCACTGGCCTCTTCATAGAGAAACCCGACTCGGGTGCTACGTGGAAAATAAATAACATCGAAAAGAAAATATGTATTAAAATTTTTTATTAGTATTGCATGGAATCTCATGATAAACTAGATAATGCTTTGTTATCAAAACATGCAGAAATGAAGTAGAATTATTAAAAGGTCTAGATGTAAATTTAAGTGAAATGATTAAAATTTCAAAGAAATGAATTTGAAAAATGAAATGTATTATATTCATGGTGATTAAAAATTAATATAAAATCCTATTTCTCAGATTAATGTAAAAACCTGTTCTGACGGCCCGTGCGTATCTTTAGATAGGCACATTTCTCTCTTGTGGTTTTTCGCAGTTTTTTTTATGTCTGTTCATTTTACCGACAATTTACTGGAAGCTCCCGACCAACGTCCACAAGCTGGTGTGGTTTTACAATGGGTCAGTTAGTCGATTTACGATATTATCCGTAAAGGCAAAAGGCCGTCGGAACGGCGCTTAATAGGGGCGGTGCCAGAGGATTTCCAAAAAGGATGCAAGACAAATCCAACAGGGGGTAAGCGCAATTTCTCTAATTTGGTCTCAAAATAACTCATAATAATTAATTTATATATTTAATTAAAGGAAATTATATATTATTTAGTTTCTTTTTTTATTCAGATACTGACCCTCTCTTACAATGTTAAAAATTTACAAAGATATTTGTAAAAAAATGTTCTCGATTTTTTTTACTGAACAGCAAAGTAGTAGTAGTTTATGAGAATTGCAGCAACGAACAGGAATTCGGATTTATTATTCATTTTTGAATTATCTTTATCACAAACAGGCGCCTCGTTTTCCAGAAATGTGCTTTTCGAAGACTAAAACGTGGAGATCGTCAAAATCACGAGTTCAAATTTTTTTGAAGATTATTATACTTTCTCTATACTACGTATACGAGAAAGTAAAAATCAATACATTTTATTAACAAACCATTAGATCTCGAATACGAACTCCCCTATCTTTATTTTTCAGCACGTAGTCTTGTAGTTAAATACTTTTCTCCCTCGAAGCTATTGCAAGCTAATATTTCCCCCCAAAAATGAGTTTTATTCTCTCAGTTGTATGTATTGGTTTTTCTTAATTCCTTCGTATGCAATCATGAATCTGAATCGCGCATCGAATCACTCATTTTTTAATTTTTAATCTGCATTGAGTGAAAATATTAAACAATTTAAAATGAAAAAAGCCACTTGAAAACGCATCATTATCTCAAATGTCACTATATTATTCTATTAAAATAAAAATTATTGCCCCAAATAAGATGTTCCATCTAATTAGGAAGTTAAGTAAATTCGTATGTCAAGGGGTTAATATGCTATAGATGAATATTCTATGAATAACTATTTTAATCATCATTTTATTAAGACATCTTTATTCAAAGTCTATTAAAAATTTAAAAGCATCTGAAATTATATAATTTTTGCCGTGAATAGTAATTGAAATTAAAAAATAAAAACGATACATTCCGCGATTCCATAGTCATAATATTAAATGCAGAATGTGAGTAATAATTTATTTAGCAAATTTGGTGAACAGTTTGATAAACTCTTTGAATATAGCTAAAAAGCTACCATGTCCCAAATATTTTATTTCTTGCTATCTATTGCAATTGGTAATATTTTTTTAGTGTAATAATTGAAGCCTGATAAATTAGATTGCAAAAGAAAACAGATATTTTACTGTTTAATAAACTTAATTTACAACTCACTTGGCAGTGCATATTATCTTATGAAGTGGTCAATTTAGTTTATATTTCAGTATATTTTTAACAAGTTAATGTTTTGGATTAATATCCTTTAACACTTTTATGAATATAGTATATTTGTTTTCATTACGAATCCGGCTTTAGATGCCTGAATGCACTATTTCACTGAAAGAGATATTTGGCTGTAAAAAATTTCGAATAATTAAGCAAACGTATAGGAATCAAATCAATTGTATTTAATTAAAGTTTGATTGTGTCCTAACATTATGTCATTCGTAGAATTTTATTAATGTGTTTGAACTTATGCGAAACTATGAAAATAAAGTTTGTTATTTGGTTTTCTTTCGATCTAGTACGCAAATTACGAAAAATAGTGATTATTTTGAAGTTTTACCGTTGGAAAGAATTGCAAAAGTACATAAAGCTCAAATAAATCCATAAGGGGGAAATATTATATTTTTATATATGTAGGAATCCTTAAAATAAATGCAATGCCTATTTGTATGCTTTTAATGCCGATGTGCATTAAAATTTTTTTAAATCAATTCAGAGCGGAATATTATTGGAGAACCTTTTTAACCGGATCGACGGGTGATGGTTAAAATGTGCATACTGTGAAACACTCCTGTTCCCCCTGGGGATTTTTTTTATGTATGTTATTATTTACGTATAAATATGACTTGAAGTGCTTGCTATTAGAATTCACTTTTATGACATTATAGTAATATACAGGTATGGTATTATTGGGAGGATTCAAATTTAATGAAAATATAACAGCCAGATATAACAAAATGGAGGGCAAATATGCGTCTTTTAAACTATTTCTGCTTAATGAACCACTACATTGCAAACATTGACTTTTAACAGATTTCGGCTTGGTATAATCAATAAAGTATGTAATGGCATATCACACGAATGGCGCAAAAGTAGTTTTAAAGAAAATTATATATTGTCTGTTAAGAAGTTAAATTAAAGTGAGTATATATGTTTAACCCATATTGGACCACTCATAAAAACAAACATAGGAAAAATGTGAATTTTTAAAGGCATGATCAATGCAAGAAACTTTCACATATAAAACAAAAATTTTAAATATTTTTTAAAATATAGACTGCATTATAAATAGGACAACGGTCCAATACACTGCAAAAAATTACAAAGCTCGACTTGTCTTATAGAAAACATTTTATAAATGGAAATCCGTAAAATAGTTTCTACTTAGTCTAACATTACACATTTTTCAAATTGTAATAGGCTTTTTTCCTTGAAAGATTTTAATTGACATCGTCTTTGACGACCCTTCAGGTTTTTACTAATAAATGCTCACAATTTAAGAGACGAAGTTCTTTATTATTCTGCAACATATCTCTTTGTTTAATGTTGTTTCTTGGAATTGTTGCGCTAAGGTAACTTATTGTTACTCACCTGAGAGATATTAATGTTTTACACGTGAAGTAAAAAATTATCCATATGTATGCTGAGAAACTTTTCACAGCAGACAGCAAATATTCCATAACACGTTGAGAAAGTGGCTCCATAAACTTTTCTTGAGCACCTTGATAAGAAATAACAATGAAGGGATATCCATTATAAGATGTCAAAATCCACAACTGATATCCAAGTTTCAAAGGTTTATTTTTCATGCACATTTTACAACCGTGTGTGCTAAAATAGTGTACCATTCTTTCGTCGATTGTTAGATTTTCTGAAAATATTCCAAATTGTTTTAGTGCAATATTAAGTTTTTCTGAAAGTGGTGAAATTTTGCAATAACAATCATCTTTGTTGATGACCGAATTGTCATTCAAAGGTAGATATTTTTTAAGTCATTGTTTTGTTTTCTGGACATAGCTCTAGTCACTAAAGTTG
>JAPMOR010068187.1:11207-21415 GCA_026543865.1 Argiope aurantia | reverse complement strand
CTAACACAGGAAGAAACAAAAGCAGGAAATCAATTTTAAGAGTTTAATTATGTACTCTTTTCATTGATTATGATTCCCAGTTTGTTTTAATCGCAATTATCCATTCTTTTATATAATTTTTATATAATAATATAATTATATATATATAATTTTTATGTAATAGTTTTATTTAATGTATTCTCTGCGCAAATGAATTATACTGTTAGCTCATTCTTCGCACTGGTAGAAAGGAAATTTGTTCGCATTGGCCTCCTTTACTGGTCTCCTTAGCCATTCGCTTATTCCCTCTTTTTATTCGAAATGTTTACTTTATATATATATATATATATATATATATATATATATATATATATATATATATATAGAGAGAGAGAGAGAGAGAGAGAGAGAGAGACTTGCTAATATCAATTTATATTGATAATTATTAATGTTTTTCAAAAAAACTGGATTTTTAATCTGTATTTAATTTTAATACAAATTACTAACAATTATAAATATATAGAACAAACAATTATAAATATATAGAATCTTCGAAATTTCTAATTAAAATAGTGAATAATAAAACAGTGCAAATATATAGGAATATGCAACACATTTCATACAATATATTATAGAAAAAGGAACGTATTTGGACATTCGAATGCATGCTTAAATTCTTAAAAATAATACATGTAATAATATTACTGGAAATAAATTCTTAATTATTGATACGACATCAAAATACAGTAGTATATAAATCCGTATAATTCGGAATTAAAATACATCTAAAATTTTAATTTCTTATATACTTACATGAATAAAAATTTTATGATATCATTTGGATAATCATTTTTAAGTGTTGATTATATATTAAATTATCATTTCCCAAAATTATTAATTTTATTTTATTTACATGTCTTCTTAATTTACTTTTTTTTTCACTTTTATAAGTCATAAAATAGTTGGTGCGACGATGTGTACTTATTTAATTATCGTATTACACTGATAAACTTAATTTAATGTATTATACATTTATGAATATTAAAATTTAAATTTACATGTCTGTATTAATATTTAAATTTTAAAAAAACGTGCAATTTTAATCGTTTCGTATTTTAAACTGATAAATTTCTAATTTACTTCAGAGTTGAGATGATAGTTTATAATAAAAATTTGTAAATGAAACATGCGAAACTGGCATTGCTTTTGCAGAACTCTAAAGGCCAATTTTTACTTGCACATCTTGTCTCATAATTTTATTATTCCATTTTTCCTGGCTTCTGCACTTTTCGATTTTCCTCTTCGTATTGCAATATTGGCTATTTAGATGCTGGAATCAAGAATTTAACATGTTGTCTGTGCCTGCAACCTCACAATTTCTTGGAAATTCATTTTTTTTTCAGAAATTCAGATTTGTTTATCATCATTTTTCTCTTAACATTAGTATTGTTTTCCACCTTTTGTTTTTTCTTTCAAATTATAATATTTTATACATTTATTCTTATTTCTTCTGATAACTTATTGATAATTTATTGAGCCTGAAAAAATTATTTATGAGTTATTTGAATATGCTTTTTAAAATTAAATATTTTAGTCTTTGTATGAGTATTTATTAAGTGTATTATTAGTACTATTTATAATATGCGTGCATATGGTATCGATGGTAAACGATGGGCAGTTTGATGGAATATTTTTTATTCATAGTACGAAATGATTTTTAATGTTTACTCTTGAACGCTGACCCGAATAATCCTGCAGAGCGTGTTCAGAGTACCGATTCCGAATACAAAAAATGAAGACTTGTAAATGCTTTCTAGCCTTTCATGCTCCCAAGATATGAAAGAAGTGATCTTGTCTTTCTTTAATGTTTCTTTTTTCCGTTTTTTTTCTTAATGATACTGCAATCAAAGTTAAGCAGTTAAAATAACAGAATTAATTAGATCCTAAAAGGAGTAAAAATACCAACATCAACGCAATTCCACATTTAAAATTGCTTTCATATTTGAATGCAATCTGTGAAGTCATGTTTCGGGGTCTTCGAAAGTGGGTTTTAAAAACAAAAATTCAGTTTTAGTGTTGAAAACTACAATTACAGTAGCTGCATTTAAGTTTTTTTAGAATGATGATTTCAAGCTTTTAGAATTTTCTTTACTGCCTTTTCTCAGGGAAAAAATATCCGAACCTCTGATACCACATTCTTCAACTCTCCTTTCCGTGCTGACTATCTCAGAAAAGGAAAGTAATTGCTTTTAGTTTTGAAATAGAAATTCGTTTTTAATTAATAAATAATAATTTCATTTTAATTCTTATTAGTTTTTCCATTGTTCGTTTTTCAAAGCAAAACAATAATTAAAAAATCACATTTTCGACTTAATATTTACATTAATAATATCTTAAATTTATTATTCACACTTTTACAGTAAAAAAAATAAAAAAAATCTAGTAAAATCTAAATTCAAGTTGATGACAAAATATTTATTTTCCATTAGGTAATTTATAATTTTTCTTAGTAACAAAAAGCAGCACATGTGATTCCTAAAATACTTTGCAATAATTATACGAACATCTACAAATAACTACAGCACATCATCTAGTTTATCATGATTCTAAGTGCTTGACAAATGATGCGTTTTTTAAGGAAAAATACCTTCGCTTATTTAATGGAGAAAAAAAAAATGCGTTACAGACATGTGCTAAGCCCTTCGAAACATTTTATTAATACATAAAATCAGTTTTGATTCATAAAGGATTTCTGTCCTCTTATATTTTAAGTGACTAAGATTTATCAATAGAATCAAAGTCAGGCACACGTGATAGACTATTTCAAATTTTTATCTTTATACGTGATTGTATCATAAGGATTAATCAGCGATTCAGTTTGGTTAGAAAAAAGGTATTACAGTTTTAAAAATTCTTCATCAACATTTGAATGCAAATGATTTTGACATAAAACCATAATACGGAAATAAAATTGGGAGTTTAATTAATTCTGTAATTTATAACTCAATGCAAAACTGACTAAGCAATTAGCCTAGAATACTACTACTGATTTCTATGAAAAAGTATAAGCACAGAAATTTTTTTTTCTTGGGATTTTTCTTAGGAAAAGAGTTTTATTTTGGTATTTGCCCTATCTATACACTAATAGTTACCTATCTTTCCATTCAAATTCATTTATTCTGATGATTGATTGTGTTATTTAATTACAATATATAAACATGCATTCAATTCTAAATATAAAATCTTAAAATATTTGTATTTTATCAAAAATGTTTTTTTTTTCATGACGTCGCTGATTGTTGTAAGAATATTTCTTTAAAAAATTATGTTAATTATGCTTGAAATTGGATATATTTATTAAATAAGCAGGTGATTTCCTGCTTTATAAATAAAAAGAAGAGTTGCATTAATTCTAAATCTTATAAAAACTGATAAAATTGTACTTTCATTTCTGTAATGATAACCCACGAATGCCTTAAAAGCAGTTCAGTCCGAAAATTAGAGCAAAAATTATTATTCCCTCTCATTAGAGAAAATCCATGCAATTGATTTATTAAAACGCAAAAAGTAGGAATTAGTAAAAAAAAGAAAAAAAATGCGTTTTCTTGTTACTGGTGATTTTTTTTTAATTTTTAGAATCGATAATTACATTTAAAATTTCTAATATTTTAAAATAAAAATTACACTAATTATATATATATATATTTCATTTGCACACATATTAATCTTATAAATCATTAAATTATACATTATTATCTTGTATAAAAACAATATAAATCGGCCTTTATTTTAGTCTTTCCAATAAGATATATTGATAACTTCAAAAATAAAACATTTTTAAATCAAGGCAGTTAAAAACATTTAAAATAATGAATAAATATTATTATTAAGATTTTCAACATATATATTTTTTTCTGAATTATCTGTATGGAAAATGGAATATTAACATGAATAAAAATTAATTTAGTGTTTAAGAATATGATGTATAGAGATTTTAGAGCTATATTATGAAATATGATTAAATGGATTTCCTTTTGCAACCAAATGTATTTAAAATTATCTTAGATTTGATATATTATAACAGATATTAATTACTATAAATTCAAATAAATTTTATGCAAATTTATTTTTTGCATTTATAATCTCACTCATCTGAAAGATGATACTTGGAGTTAGAAATTATTGAAATTAATAATTTGATATTTTTTTTAAAAAAATTAATAAATTTATTAACAAATATTATTATACATCATATATGCGTGTCAACAGATTTAATAAACTCTTTTAATTCTTCTTTAAAATATATGGAACAAAAATTAGAATTGTACAGGCAACAAATTATGTAAAGTGCAGGTGAAGTAGATAGCAGTTTTTATTTAATCAAGTGAGTAAGAATATTTTCACTAAGGTTCTTTTTTCAGCATCAACTTGAAAATAAAATCTATAAAAACTATCTTTTCAGCGATATATTCATAATGAAATAAATTAAAACTGTAAAATATGCTAAAAGCATTTCAAATCAAATCAACAATATATATATATATATATATATATATATATATATATTATTTTTCGACTTCAACAAATTGAAAGTATGTTTTGATATAGAAGGGTAAGTAGTATTTAATTTTGATATATACATAGGGCGTCGACAATAATTTAAGTGATAAAATATTATTTTTTCATTGAAATTTCGTTTTTCATAAGCCCCAAAGAAAATAATGTTTGCTTATGCAAAACAACAGTTAACATGTTATAATGGTTCTAAATGGAAATATAACCATTGATTATACTTCCATAACAGAGTTTATAATAATTTAAAGTAATGCAAGACCAAGAGTAGCTTACGTTTTCGTCATTATATATTATTATATCGTAAACAATATCAGGAAAAAAAAATTTTTTCCATTGTTTCGGTATATTTGTAATTATTTGATCTCAGTGAATAAATTTGAATTTCTATCTCTAGTTATAATTATGTATCTGTATTTTGGAATTTAACGGGATAGGCTGCATAATCCATATTTGTCAAACAAGACACATATATATTTTGGTGGATATGAATTTTATGTCAGTAAGGATTTTTGAAATTTTAAAGAGAAATTCATTAATTAATATTATGCGAGATTTTGGCGCTTTTTATAATAACAAACAAACATATTGTAATAAAAAATAAATTTTACAGCTGTTTAAAATTCAAAACAAATTATTCCTTAAAATTTTACTAGTTTATTTCGTCTTACAACTTGTTTTTTTTATTATTTTTAATGCATTTAAAAATGTTTTATATAAATCATACAACAACATATGTTTGTAATGTTGTATAAATGGAACAACATTAAGTATCTTGTTCCTATTAATACTTCAGGCTGGTTTTTTTACAATGGTCGAGGTATCAAAGTTCCGTTTATTTTGTGTTGCGTAGGTTTTCAATACAAGGAAAGCTTTTCATAAAAATTTTGAAATTTCATTGTATTTACGTTATGGCTTAATTTTAAGTTAAGTAATAGGAAAATCACTGCATCCATTTTTGAATAATTTTCTTCTTTCTCTTATATGATTGTATGTATAGAAATATACATTGAAAATTATGGAAATGGATATCACAAAGAACAGAATGTTGAAATCATCTATAATGATATGAATTATAAATCGGTCTGCGCATTATATATTCGTAAAATATATTTGTTTGTAAAATATTCTTTTAATATATTTGTTAATAAAATATATTTTATATACATATATTAATTAGAATGTTATTAAAATATAATAAATCATCACCATAAAAAAGGTGTACAAAATTTTTACTTCAAATTTTTAACAGCTATTAATTCCAATTAACCAAATTTTTACCTAAGGATTGGTTTAGTTTTCTGGGGGAAAAACCACCCGTGACCATATTGAGCAAATTTTCCTAAGATATCATTAGTACTCTAGTATTATATTACTAGATAAAACTTTTTTTTTTATTTTGCTATTTTTTAGACAAACTAAATTTTACATAAAGAACAACATTACTTAAAGATTTGAAATTTATTTTAGGTAGTCTAGTAAAAATAGAATATACAAAGTAAAACTGTATTCCAAAATTAACATGTGGTCAAAACCCCTGTCTTGCACCTTAACATGCATATATATAGGCATGAAAAATGACTACATGTATAAAGCAGGTAAATGTTTGTTAAAACATCATATCATTAATTTTCCCACACAGAAAATAATCACTGCATATTCCATTTCAACTTTCTTACTCAGCAGTGTTCAATGTCAAGGAATTGAAATGCGGTTAGTTATTATATTATTTATGTGTTTGTGTCTTTGTGATTGGATGAGTTTTACTATCTAATAATTTAAATATAAAATAACTAATTTTATAAAAACAAAACAAACGAGAGAAACAGTTATTTTGATAGAAGCAACTTCCATTCTTAATTCGAGACTTTAACCTGGCTAAGAGATAATATATTTTTGTCACTTTAGTAAATTTTAGCATATTTTACAATTTGAAATAATCAGAATTCCAACGAATTTCTTCAATTTGTCCCTCATGCCATATAAATTATTATTTCTAAAACATTTAAAGTTATAAATTTGCTGAAAATAGCTATGGAGATAAATAAATTCAATAAGAGTAAATTTTTTCTGTATGTTTTTCTCTCGAATCAAATCTTTAAATCCCCCTTTATTTTCTTGAAAAAAAAAAGAAAAAAATATATAGTATAATAAATGTGCTGGAGTAACTTCATTTTCCTTTATTGTTATTCTTTTTCATTTAAAAAAAAAACCTCGTGTAGCACCTACTTATCTTTTGTGACAGCTATAAGTAGTTCATGAATGTAATTAAATGCTAGAGAGATCATTTACCTGTAATAAGACATGAGCAAAACTTACTACTAATTATTATTACAAAATTTATTACGGTTTATCACATTTATTATGTGGTAATTGTAATTTCAATCGGCTTACAAAACGCAAAAAAAAATGGCAATGCTCAGAGTTTGGTGCGTCTCAATTTCAGGATAAAAACTGCCGACGAAATAAAACTATTCACGGATTTTAAGTCATCCTGACTCTGAATTTCCAATCGAAGAAAGAAACTGTCTCTTTAAGTCTCGCTATCTATCAAATGTCTGAATTTGGGGTTTGGAAGAATTGGAAAACGGGTGGGTTAGGGCTTCGATGCAAACCAATGATCCGCCAGCAGTTTCAATTTCAAAAGCACCCTACTATAGCATGCACTTTGGATTATTCTTCCAGGATCATTCAATAGAAAAACTTGAGGTTTCTTCCCACGTATATTCCTTACGACTCTTCTCAAGAAAATATATATGGTAGAGCCAATGCGGGATAAAGAATCTTAGGAGGATTCCGACTTGGTTTGCGTTTTTTTTTTTTTTTTTTCTTTGGTCAGTGTCTCTCAATTTATCTCTGATACATGGAGTCGGAAATCGTACTTGATTTTCAAGTCATGACTGCAAAATTTTGCATTAATGTTATGTTAGAAATAATTGTTCATCAAAATAACAGATTTTTGTTAAAAAAATTGAAAAATGCGAAAATTAAATTGTGAATGCTTTAATATGTGAAATTTATTTAATTAGTTTTCCTTTAAATATAAACACATATAGGATAGAGATTCGGATTTTATAAATGTCTCTTATCAATGTGGAATATTAAAAATTTCTTTAATCCAACACGCTAAAAATTAAATAGTGAAAGCATAAGTATGCGATGTTTATATGACAAAATTTCCTTAAAATATAAGTACATTACTTATTTGATAATGTCTCTTATTAATGTATAATATGAAATATTCTTAAAGCATGTTTTATACTTTAAGAATTAGTGAATTTAATAATATCCGTTACTCCTATCAAATCTATTAATTGATAAAATTGTATTATTTCGCTTGGTCTTCTTCTTATTTCTATTTTACGTGATTCTCTCTTCTTATAACACATTTACATTTTAAAGAAAATGAGCCATATGTAAGAAACATTCTCTACGAACATTTACAGTAGATGTTGAGAAATTACATGTTCGCACAAACGAATTTCCTCACCAAATATCAAGAAATCAGATCTCAAAATGTGTTTTGAATTGCATTGAAACTGGGATCTGCAAATAAATTCGATGAATTACTGACAAAAAGAAGGACTCCCAAGAAGTTAAAATGTTTCTTTAAAGATCAACATGAAGCTACAAATAATAAACTATTCAATAAAGATTTTTTCTCTTCTAAATAAAAACGCGGGTTCCATCAACACTAAAATAAATAAACTGTAATAAATACCTTTTTCGTTAAACTTAGACTTATTTCTACTCTCAGTTTTGTTTTAAAAAAAAGCATATCGTTTCAAAGCAAATATGTATTAAAGATATTCAGATTTTACTTGATTAAACAATAGATCAAAATAATTCGTTCATTTAATACATTTCAATAAATTGATATATATAATTTATTCATATTAGACGAAAATAAAAAAATACTTATATTTAGTTTCTTCCAAACATTAAATAAAATATTTTTCGAATAGCCATTGAAAAGTTTTAGAATGAACTGAAATATTTTTAAATTTTTTTACCAGTAAAGTTCTGCAACTTTTTTCTTACTATAAAAACAACTATATTTCTTTATGATGTGAAATCAGAATTTTAAATAACATTATGAAATTAAACAGTTATACTTAAATGTATTTACAATAATTACAACTTAAATGTAAATACAATACTTATATTTTAAGGCAATGAACCATTTTAAATATATTCACTGGATTCTAGGAATTAAGCTAATATTAAGAATTATTTGAATCATTCAGAACTTGAAATTCAAAGTAATTTATTTTATCGTTTCAAATTAATCTACAATCAATCTTAATAATAAACCTCGTATCTATTTTGATTACGTATTTTGTATAAACATAAACGATATTGCATATTTTTCGCATGTTGTAATTTATATATTTAACCTCATTGCTTATATTTATTGTTCCCATCTTTTATAATTTTTACAGAAAAGTAATTTTTTCACTACTGATGCATATTTATTTTTAGAAATACCTCCACCATCATCACCAGCAACATCGCAAGGCCCAGAGCCACTGAGACCGAAATCTGAGAAACTTCGTAATGGTCATCCTCAAAGCGTGCAGCCTAGAACAGAAGAAACAGGTATTGTTTTGGCATTTTTTGCTCTTTTCTTCAGAGTATTAGGTGTGTGAAAATTTCATATAAACTGTATTGTTCATAAAAGAATCGAGCTTTTGAAAATTTATATATTTGTATATTTCATTAAACAAATTAATCATTTGAAAATTCTAACAAATTGCATATTTCCTAAAAAATTAAGTACTTGAAAATTCATATAAATTCCATATTTCCTAAAAATTAAATAATAAATCATATGAATTCAAAATAAATTTAGTTATTATCCAGAAATTTATGTAAAGTTGCTATCAATAAATAATATTAATATGAATTGCATTCTATTTGAGTGAGCATTTTAAATCTATTGCAAAGAATGAATCTGCCAATTTCATTCAATGTCTAACATTTTCTAAATTTTTATAAATATATTAATTAATTTTTAAGAATTATTGGCAAGCGAAAGAATACATTTATTCGTATAATACTTTTCTGTATAAACAATATATTTTTTCAATCAGATTTAAATTCTAATATATTTGTTACGAGCATTTATATACCTCACAAATGAGACAAAACATGTAATGCAAAGTGTAATATCTGAGGAAAATAAGAAATTTTATGATTTTTCTGTGGTTTTTTTAAAACAAGCTAAGAAGGATATCAACTTTGATTCCTGTAATGGAATAAAAGTAAAATTTCATTTCTACATCAAACAATTTTGGAATATATTACAGGAGGCATTTAGTAATATATTTTTTAATTATATGTCATAATAGTATCAATAATCGAAAGAGAGCAAAAAAACTATGAATATGAATTTAAGAAATATCTTTAACGATGCCTCCTGAAATCGCAAAAAAATGCAATTAGTGAGAATATTTTTCATTGCTATTCGAACATTACATCTTCAAGAGAAGATTTAAAAGAATAATCATTTAAGAATCTGATAAATTATTTCTTAACAGGTGTATAATACTAAAAAGCCTTCAGTTCACAAAGTTTTAATCCAACTTGTTTCAAAGATATCACTTATGTAATCGAGTGCAATCAATGAGATTAAAATATGGTTTATAGTGTTAAGC
>JAPMOR010068183.1:0-10899 GCA_026543865.1 Argiope aurantia | reverse complement strand
TTTTTTCCTAACTATAGAAAGATAGGATTCAGTTTTCGCTTGCGTGTAGTTGAAACCAACCTACTCTAATTCATTCTTTTTACATGGCAAAATCAATAAAACTCAATAGGAAAGTTTAGATTCTATCACCCCCCCCCCTACAAACTGAATAATAACTAATGCATTCCCTATTATTATTATTATTTACTAGAAAAATTGAAACGAAATGCCGATAGAAAATTTTTTTAAACCAACACGAAATGTTGGGTTATGGCAATGATTTGACATAACCTTAATATAATTAGATAAATTAATTCTATTTGGTAAAAAGCTTTTCAAATCGGCTTGGATTTTTTTTTTAGAAATGGCACAAATTTTATAAAGAAAGGGAATTTTTTTAAGCCTTTTTTCTTTTTTGTTTCACAATTTTGCTTCCAATATTCAGTATGGTTAAGAAAAACGCTATACTTTCTAAAATAATCCTGAATTTAAAGAATTTAATACTATTTTATACATTTCAAAAGCTAATAATTTTAAAAAAATCCTTTATTTGACTGAAGGAATAATGACAGATATCTCAATAATTCTCAAGGTTTTAATTACAAAAATAATTAAAAATTTATCAAATAATTTATTCTATTGTATCTTGAGACAAACTTCATTTATATTACTATTGAATTATAAAATTTTTCACACACAAAAAAAAGAATTTTGATACATTAAAACTATCTATGAATTAAGATTTGTTTAAAAGAAAAATGCACGAAAAATAAAATGTCATTAATTTTTTCAATGTTTACTACAACTAGAAGAAACATTTTCCTTATGATTTGAGTCTAAAGCGGATGTTTTAACTGTCATTTTTCAATAAGTATTATGTAATTATTATAACAAGAAAAATATTTTTCTTCTATAATATCTTGGTTTAATTTAGATAAAAACAACCAACGTTATTACCTGGGAATTTCCTAGTAAAATAATTTCTAAAGATGTTTCCAGAAACAAACAAACAAAAACTTTTACAATACATTACATTTAAATTAGAATCTGAATTCCTTATGAATAGTGTCATTTTTAACATCTCACTAAAATCCTCTTTCATCAGAGAATACTTTCACAAATTAAATCATTCATCGTGCATTACCTCATGTAGAAAAAAGAATGTTACATAAAAATTTGACGTCTTAAATATAATAAAAATTTACGCGAGTTAGTGAGACGAAGCTACTAAAATGGAGGATCCTTTAATAAAACGTCTATAGATATTTAAATGGCTTAATCATGTATTATTTTAAAGAAGAAAATCGAGAGAAAAAGACATCCTATCGTTTTTATTCCTCATAACCGTATTATGTTTTTCATAATAACATAGCAGATTGAAACTATAATTACAACCATTGCTTTGAAAAGAAATAATTCGACATAATTTTTTTCCTCTTTTGTATTCCAATACATTAAAATTTAACAAGTCTTTTGATTCTCGACTGCATATTGAACTTTATGAACGTTCTATATTTATCCGAATTGATGTATTTCCTTGGCACTTCCTCGTAAAGCGTTTCTCTGGCGAGGAACAGAACCTCTTATAGCTTTTAACGATCGTCTTTTATTGAAAAGAACTTTTAATGGGAAGACTAAAGATCGGAGGATAGTAATAAGATTTATTGACATTAATTTTACTATCTATAATAAAATCTGGAATATTAAGGTCATCATTATCTTTTACAAGGATGCACTGTTTTTTCATACCGCAACTAGAAAATACAGTATTCATTTTTTTTTTCCTTCTTTTTTTTCTTTTCTTTCTGTCGACTGAAGGCATTGAGAACATTGTAGAAAATGTGTGTTGCTGATCTTAATTTAGATCTAAATAGGATTCGTCGAAAAAATGTTTTTTTTTTTTTTTTTTTTTTTTTTTTTCAGATTACACCTACTTAGTTATTCAAGATTCAATCTTATACTAAAATTGATATGAGAAATTCTTTTCTTTCCAAATTCATGTGAAATTCTTCACCCTTAATGCCGAGTGTCTTGTAAATGTTATGAAATGCTTTTTAATTTTTATTGCATGTTCTTTTCATTCTGATGGCACGATTGATTTAATTCTGCACAACTGCAACTGATATAAAAGTTGTTATTTAAAAAGTAAAGGGTTTAAGTCTAATTCATCACAGTTTACAATTTTTTCAATTCACTTGAAATCCAGTGTTAGTTACCCGAATGGCAATAAACTTAGTCTTAAATCATATTGAAAACAAAATATGATTTTTTAAAGCAATTTTCCCTTGATATATTCAAGAAACCAAAATCAAAACATATTTCTAAATATCAGTCGTTTGAGGGTTAAACCGTCTAAACTTCAATTTTACGATCTTCCAGTACAATAACATGTCTAATGCGTACAACCAATTGCAGCTTACTTTTTTGAGACACTTAAATCAGTAACTAAATTAAAGCTGGGGAATAAGTTATTTCAAATACAGAAAATCATTCGAATACGCCGTTGTAAATTAACTGTCTTTTACGTTATTATCTGGATTGAAATATTATAATAATAAATCTGAAGACGATACGTTATGATTACAAGGTTAAATACATTCGTAAGTAAAGTGGAATCATACCACTTGGGCAGAATATTCTGATTTAATTATCATAATTAATTTCCTCAAAATACTGAATACTTACTTTAATCATTAAGAAATGAAAGAAATTGTATTACATTTAAAGGTTTTATATAGGAGAATGATATTATTTGTTACTTTTTACTGTATTTATTTATTTATTTTATCATGATAAGTTGCAAAAATTGTTTTTCTGTGCTTTTCATTATTTGTCTCGAACAATATTTTTTTAATAGCACGTGCTGGAAAAACAAACACGTTATGACAAAAGATTTTACGATAGAATTAGCATTTAAAAAAAAAAACTGATCTACTTGATATAAATTTGCCTTTTTTACAGGCTACAAAAATTTATTACGTATGAAATAAATACAAAACATTACTCTTATTATTACATTAAGATATAATAATAATAAATATCAAGAATTCTTTGCAATACATTTTGCAATCATTGAATCCTTTTAAATATTGGTTGCGGATAATGACTAAATAAATGAATAAAGATTAATGTAAACTGAAAAGTTGTTTGAGTTGTGGAAAAATAGTGCATAATAAATTTTAAAATTGGAATTAATTCGATTAATATATGCAAAGCAGTTATATTTTATGGTATTTGGAATTAAGTAACAGTTCTACAGATAATAGCGAAATTTAGTTTAACATTTGAAATCATAAAGATACAAATTTGGTTTTTATTAATCCACTTTTTATGAAATTTCAATACATAAACACACAGAATATTTTTAGATGCTGTGATAACAATTAGCTCGTTTCATCTCAATCCGATTAACCAACCTTTCCGTTTCATTATTGCTTCGTTTCGTTTTATTTCCGTTAACCATATTGTTATAATTGTCCATCGTCATAATTTTTTTAGTTGTTCATGTTAATCATTATTTTATTTTTTCTTATTTATCATGATTTGATTTCTTTAACCAAGATTTAATATAATTTGAAAAGTGACGGCTGTATTTTTTCTTGAATTCTAATCTTAAATATTAGAACTGTAGCTCATTTAAACTGATTCATAATAATGTATGATTCAATTTATACTTATAAGTTATTTATGTTCATAATTATCGTTATTTTACTTAATTTTTCATCAAGTTAAAAATGAAGATCATTTTTCCCTGATCATGCAATGATATATTTTTGATATGAAATAAGTTGTAGTTATCCATGCTCCGGGATTTTAATAATTTTGACTGATAATTTAATTCTAAATATAAGAGAAAAATTCAGATGTATCTTGGAGCAATGCTTAAACTACTTGAATCTGAATTAAAGAATCTGCAGCTTTCATCAAGTTTGAATAATTTCGGAGTGGAAAATAAAACAAAATTAAGTTTTCATTTCTGTTGTCTTAAAATATTTTGATTAGATAATTGAAAATTTCCAATTCTTATTCTTCTCAATTTTGGATAGTTTCTATTAAAAAGTTTTACAACTATTCTATGCATAAGAAAAACTTTTATTAATTTTTCGGTAATCGATTTGGAATATTTGGTAATCCATTTAAACTTTTTTTAAAAATCAATTCGCGAAAAGACATTCGAGCTTCAACACATTTTAAAACTAATTTTTCATCATTTTTTTCGAATTTTTTACGGCATATGTTCGCTCTGAGAAAACAGGACACTTTATTTATTTCATTAATTGAGAATTTACCTTTATATGTATCAAAAACAGAAAATAATTAAATAAATCTCATTTTTTTTTCCAACCAAATACATGCCATATGTAAAAATGAATATCATTTTGAGGATTAATAACTAAATTTATCCACATTTCCGAAAGGTAATTTTCAATCGAATACAGTGATGTGGAAATAAGCATTTTTATTAAAGCTCGTAAAAATGTTTAAAATGACCTTTCCTGAACTTAAGTTTTCAGGTTACTGCGGTAACGCGGGCGAGTTTGTTATTTTTAAGATAAACAGCATTAAACGCATGAACAGAAAAAATGCTCGAAACAAAACGAGGTCATCTGAAGCATGATTAGTGAAGAAAAAAAAATTCACAATGAAACGTTCAAAAAGACTCATGAATTATCTTTTGATTTTATTTTTGAAATTTTTGCATTCAGGAAATTGTCGATGTGTTTTTCTGTTAGTTGTGTCTTAATGACATCATTTTCGTTTTTCGCATTATTTTTTTTAAATGCGGTTTGAAAGGTATTTAAATTTTCGTTGCAGCTCTGAAATAAATGAGGATTGATTTTGAATTATGATGCAAGTGATTCAGTTCCCATTTTGATTGAAAGTTTCGCAATTAATTGATCTTATTTTAGATTTAACGCTGTAACACTGCTTCCATTCACACACACCATCTTAAAACTTAAATGAAAAATATTTCCTTTGAAAAAAATTAGATGGAACGCTTTAATACGAGTATTAGAATTTACATGCAGTTTTAAATGTAAAATAAATATTGTATTTCATTGAGGGAGGACTTTTAAACTCTTCTTATTCGTATTGATATCACCAGTATATTTCTAATAAATTCCCTAGCTATTACTTTTCAATATAGAAATGAAAGAAATCAAATTAGTTATACAACTTAATATCAACTATAAGTAATAATAATTCATTTGCAAAGCAGTCGCCTTTTAGATTCCACATTTCCCCTGAAGTTGTTTTTCGGTTAATATAAGATATATATACTATAACCACTTGATTCGCATATAATTTTAGTGTTAAGAGTAATTCTTTGAGATTCTAGAGCAATCTACAATCTATCGAAACTCTGACTTATGGCGCAATTTCATATTAGAGCATACGGTTGCAAAGTTAATGTACAATATCTTACAGCTATAGACGATGGATGAAATACAAGTAACTTACCATCGCCAATGGTGAGTAGGAGAAGCTGGGATGTCCAGGACACGGTGGTTCTTGGCCGGTCGTGCACTGCCGACTCATCGCGAGCATGGTATGAAGTTCCTACCCGCTGCTTTCACAGTAAGAACTCCATACCTCGCTCACGATGAACAACATAGAATCTTCTTCTTTACCGGTAGGACAATCCCTTCTCTGCTCATGCCTTCTCAGTCTTTCGTGTTCTGCTTGCTGGCTGGCTTGAGTCCAAATGGCACAAATGAAGCGACAAAGGAAAAGGGGGGAAAAAATCAACTGGGATTTGGTAGAGCTAAGGGTTTCTTAGGATTTTATTTTTCAGTTGGTCAGGTTTCGTCGAAGTACTGCGCTTTTTGATACAAAAGTGAAGATTGAGAAAGCTACGGCGATTTTCCCATATTAATTACGGGCTAACAGGAAAATATTGTATAGTAAATTCTACATCGGAAAGACTGAATTGATTCAAGATGTCAATTTTGAGTTACAAACGAATGCGTGCGCTACAGTACTTAATTAGAATTATTAGTGAAGAATACTGAAAGTGATGCATCAATTTCTTCGAAATCAGTTTTTGAATCACTACAGCATTTTGAAGACGACGCGAAATTACAAGATTCATAATCAGCCATTAAAATCAAAATTTAATCCTTTACGTCTTAACATTTACCCTACAGAAATATATTCACAAAAGAGAAATGATATCTATGACTAAAAAAAAGTTTTTTAATGTAACTAAAGATTTAAAAAAAAATATGGTTTCCAAAATTTAGTGCGTGCCTAATTAATTGCCAAAAGCAAACGGCGAAAAAAAAAAAACTTACTAAAAATGATCAGTAATAATGCTTACCTGATTCGAGCATGGTTAATTCCGTAGCATACTTCCTCGGCATACATATTAAATATTTGCATATACCTTTCTAAAAGAAGCAATTACGGTCTTTCATCGCAGCTTTTAAAGTAAAACATTACACGAAACGAATAGGAATAAACATTTAATCATTTAAACTCGCAGCATTTCTTCCATATTTTTCGCATGGGTTCGTGCAAACGTGTCTTTCACGCTACCATTATTCAATGGCGATCCCTTTTTCCTTTAGAAATTATTTTTTTAAAAAAAAGAATACCTCAAATAAATGAACAGCCACCACTTTTTTTGTCCCTCAGATCGGTGCCGACGGTTTGAATAAAAAGTAGTTTTCTTTGTCTTCTCACACGTCGATTTTTAGCAGTCGGCCAGCACGCAAGGACCTCGCTGGCGGCCGGAATTCCCGCCAAAATTTTTGGGAAAAGTCGGCCGCCCAGTCGAGCTGCAGGCAGGCCGTTGCCAAGGAAACACCCTTCACGTCACATGAAAATCTTCACACGTCAGAACATAAAGGATCTTCTCTCTCTAAGAGCTTTTTTTCAAAAAATCTTCCATTGGATGAGCGAAAAAAAGACGTCGCTGCTGGGGAACTCTTCGAATGGTTCGGCGTTCGATCCACAACCGCCTAGTCGGGAGGACGATGGATTGGATGTGTGGCACCACGCTTCGTATCACGGTGAGCAATGGCGACGATGCGAGGCAGCAAAGGGTGAAAAAAACAAATGGCGGCCTGCCTAGGAGTCGTCGGTTGGAGCGCAGGAAAAAAAAATCTAGAAATTCAAAAAAAAAATCATAGGAGAACCAGAGTTCGGGAGCGTGGGTAGCCAGCTCCCAGCCTGCCAAGCCACTCTGAGCCAACACCCAGTTTTTCGTGCCGCAGCTTCTTGAATGATGTCAGGAGACGAGCTCCCATTGGATGCCGCCTTTCCAAGGACCCCGCCTCCGAATAGAGCTGAGTGGTTGGAGCTAGCACTGCGACAACCAATGGGCGAGAGGTACAGGATGTGACGTCAGAAGGTCTTTTTCTCTGACGAAGAGTGGCATGGCGAGTAGCAGTCATTTCATTGGGAGCGTTCAGTATTGTCGGAGCTTCGGTTGGACGTGGATACACAGCTGCTCGATCGACTTACGGATACGACGAATGAGATGAACGTTATCCTGCAAGCACAGATCGGAAACTACGCGAATGTTAGAGAATCTTTTTCATTTCTCTTAGTTGGAATTTTAAGAAGAAATATATTAACATAAACTATTATATTTTCAATAGAAAAAAATAATAATACATAATAGACAAAATATTAGTTATTTCGTAATTAGGAGATTACTGGAGTACATATAGTTTTTAAATACATATTTCAATTGGAAATTTTTGATACATATTACTTTTGGCAAGGAAAGTTGTTTCAGACATTTGCTGGACCCTGTTGAATGAATCTCACTCGATGTCTTCTATTTACAGAAGTTTCTGAAACAAAAATATTCACTTATAAGTATTATATTTATAACAATATACTTTTAAAATATCAAGTGATAACTCATTCAAATACAGCCTTTCATCTGTGAATATAATGAGGTCTTGAAATTTCATGTTGCTATCATAGCGTTAATTCAATTTGTATTTCTCTCGATTATATTTAAACTATCTTAATTACATTTTTTACCAATTATTCTGTCATACTTTTTAATGCAGAACAGAAAAAACAAGTTGATCCGATTTTAAATATTTTATTAGATAAAGATCACGAAAAAAACTTAAAATTTGATATTGTCGCACTATTTTTTTTCTTTAAGCTTATGCACATTTCTTGCTAAGAAATAAAGTTCTGATATATACTTAGCAATTTAATCCTTTAAATAAAGAATATGATTCATGCTATTTTTAAAAAACACAAAATTTAACCATGTGACCATTATATTTTCTTGAGCTCTGAATCGTCAAAAGTAATTTTAAAAATTAAACAATTACTTATCTTTAATAAATAGTATAAAATCGTTTTTTATATTGAGTTAAACTATCTGAAATATTTTTCAAATGTTGCTGATATATCAAAACAAAAATATTCATTTATGTTTATGGTATTCACATAGATATCGTATGATATTAAAAGCAATACATTTATAGAAGTTAAAAAAAATACGGATTTCAGAAAAGTTGAATAAAATTCTTCAGAAAATTTGTATTCAGTGCATTTTGTATTTTACAAAATTAACTAATAAATAAGCAATGCAGAAATTAACAATCTGTTTTATATAAAAAATTTATTTTCTCAAAAAAAATATACTTATTTCTTCAGAAATAAGAAAGTTTTAGTTTTCATTTTAAATAAGGAGCGAACTATATAAAAAAATGTCAATAAATTATTTATCAACTGATTACACTCGGAAGCAACAGATAACAAAACAAGGGAATAAATGTATAATCTGGAATATTTCTAAATTATCTTTTTAAAAGTCTCATTTTAATTTTTTATCGAAATATTTATAACCGTTGATTTATACCGACGGTATGGAATATTAAAGACTAAAAATAGTCCATTTAGTCACAAACCATTTATAATTTCCGATTAATTGTGCTGTAGTAGAAATAAAAATACTTAAATACTTCTTTAATACATTCTATGTGCATGCAAAATTTTATCAAAGAGAAACGGTGCTAATCACTGGAATATTCCGCTCAATATTCTTAATATTGACAGAATATACTATAAGGGTTCTAATGGCAAAATTCCATTATTAATAAAATTTCAATGAAAAAATTAAATTTCTCAACTATTAAAATTTATAAAAATAAGTGATAAGGATAGAAATAAATTAAACATATCAATAAATAACATAATTTAACTTATTGATGGAAACTCTTAGGCAGTATTTTGGATGAAATTAACAACAACACTTTAACTGATAATGAACTGAATAATTTCACGAATTATGTCATTCAGAATGTCGTTCCTTCAACATCTACCGGGGAAAAGGACACAAAAACATTTCTGACATGCATAAGCAACAACAAGAATTGTAATTACAAAAGGGATTTTTCAATTCTTTCATCAATTAACGCGATGCTGCACAAACAGCTAATAAGCATTTAGCTTTTCTTCTGTATTTAATTAACTTTTCGACACTATTCTTCCTACGCGTGCAAATCTAATCAACAGTTTTCTCAAATGGCAACCGGTTGCTTGTTTTTCAGAAAGGACTCTTATCCTTGCAGTAAAGAAAACATCAAAACTCACTTCACTTGACCTAAATGCTTCCATCACAAACTCAAAAGTGGTCTGAACTGGATTCTTCCACTTTCCAGCAAGGAAAAAAAAAGGGGGAGGGAGAGATTCGGTTTTTGGACATATTCCACTCTTTCTTTTCGAAAAAAGGAGGGAAAGTAGTTGCTAGCCAGATCAGCTGGGAGCAAGAGAGGGCCCAGAGAAAGAGGGCGAATTCCCGAGGAAGGCCCCATCTTTCCCCTTTGGGTCCCCAAATGTCAACGATTCCCCAACCTCTGGGTGACCTCAGCACAGTCCTGCACTGTTTTTCCTTTTGAACAGGGACATTGACAGGGTTCAAGTGCCATCTGTTTGAATTTTGGGGCGCGGGGACCCTACATCTTGGGGCTGACTTTAGGGAATCAGAAATAACAGCAAACGACTCAATTCCTGCAGCCAAACAGTTAAACGTGATTTTTTGATCAGCTCAAATAACGTTACTGATGTATTTTATATTTAATGAAACATTTTGATTAAGTTACATCCTTAATAAGGTAAAATAGTTGAAATAGATAACTAAATGAAATATTTATTCCCGTTATTTTTATTAGCTATATACGCGCACATAGGATAATTGACAGTATGTCATTCTAATTTATCAAAATTAGAATGACACTGTAAAATTGTAATTTACATTTTGTATAATTTTGAGAAAGTAATGTTTATTTTCATTATTTTGCCATATAAAATATGGCAAATGATACAGTTAAAAATTTCGAATATTGATTTTTCTTCCGTACAACTGGTGAATTTCGTCGATTTTATACATCGTTTCTTTGAAGAGGGCTTAATATATCAGGAATTCATTCACCATTTATATCTAATTATCAAAATTAGTGTTAATTTATTTTAAAAATATTTAGAAAATAATCGATAGGATTTTCCCCACCAATTAATTTTTCTAAATATTCATACTAAGAGAGCTTCTGCTTAAATTTTGTTCTCCTATTAATAAATATCTTCACTAAGCCGAAGTAAAGATGTATATTTGAAAAAAGCAAAATCATATTTAAACTCAAAACTGTATTTGTTGTATCCGTCATAATATTATATTATATATTTAACAATAAATGTGTAAATTTTTGAAAAAGAGAGAAAGAAAAAAAAAAAAAAAACGCCAAAAGATTTTAGCAAATTTAGCATCTACATGATTAATCGTATTTAATGCGAAATTGAAACAATTTAAAAAAAACTAGATATTTATATATTAGAAACATATTTTAATTATGATGCTTTTTCCTATTATGACTTTATTGTTACATATCACAATCAATGTAAATTAATCAATTGGAAAGAATATTTCGAAGAATTAATTTACCA
>JAPMOR010068142.1:141951-166158 GCA_026543865.1 Argiope aurantia | reverse complement strand
AAATTTTGTGCTAGAAAAAATTAGAATAAACCTAGAAAACTCCCCCAAAGAAAATCTGTCTGTCTGGTTATTCGAATATAATTTAACTCGATAACTACAAAACGAAGATAGGTAAATATATAAAACTCGATACACTGAATTCACATCTATAGGCTAGATACTTATCTAGTTTCGACCGTCTGTCGGATGTTCATTCAGAAATATGTAAATTCGCTAACTAGTAGTCACAGTGACTTAAATTTATCGAAATGGACATGCGGTTTTGTGACTCAATGTCAACTCATTTTGTGTCACAATTTTATTTCAATCGGTTCGGGAAAACGCGTCTAAAAACAAATTCTTTTTTCGGATACTATTGTCACATAGGTACTCCAGTGTGGAGTACCTATGTGACTAACTCAATTACACACACAAGAAGTAGAACTAAACCCATTTATTAACTCAACTCTGAACTCGGAACACAGTGACTGACAGATCTTCTGCTTTTATACCAGCAGGGAAAGTTCCAGATTACTTTTCTCGGGACAGTAAGAAAAGTCCAGAACACTTATCTGGTAAACTAAAGAAACGTTCAGAATCTTCTGGAACATGAAATAAAGGAAAACATAAAATCAAGGAACTAAATATTTACACAAACTGTGAATCGCATTGTCTCTAGCGGGATTCAAACTTACGATCTCTTGATTAAGAGACCACTGCTATGACCATTCGACCATGGAGAGTTGGCCATGGAGTTCAAAGCTGCATGATTAACTGCATGCCAGGGATGAATCACCAAGTAACTCACAAAGGAGGACACGATAGATTCAGTAAAAATGCTGAATTCACGTTAAAAGTTAATATTTCTTAAAACTATTGTACCCCAATGCCATGCAAAGCATTTTCTGGGATGACACTTTTATTAAAGATTATGCGAGAAAGTTTTGGAGAGACCACTTCCGATGATTTTACCCTGCCTTTAGTTTTTCAACCTTCGCTATAGATATGTATTTTGAATTACAGAAACCATTCAAATGGGACGAGCCTACAATTTTATAGAATTTTTAAAAATATACATAAAAAATATTTTTTTTATAAAAATCACAAAATTTAATTTTTATACGATCCCCCTTTCATTTTAGCTGTATTTATTTTAAGTTTGCTTACATTCCGATGAATATAATAAAAAATTTTTTCACCTCTTTAGGACAAAAACTGACATAAATATCTTATCTTAAAGGCTCAACTGACACAATTCATAAGAATTTCGAATATAGGTTAAATTATGTTGATTGGTTACTTACATTAAGTAGAATCGATATCCTAAAGATAAAAATAATTATCAAGGAAGAAATGAATAATTGGGCAGTGGAAACCCTCTTTGCATAAATGACTAAGAGGGGTATAATGAATAAAAATTAGAAGTTTTAAAAATTAGAAGAGCACCGTTGTCACATGTTTTTAACAAACAAACATAAACGAAAAAATCGAATTTTAAGACGAAGTAGATATTTCGTAAATATGTATGTCAATTTTTGTCTCACAGAAGTCAACTGTCTTCTATTTTATTCGTCAAAATAAATGACAAATATATTCAATATAAACATGGAAAACGTAGAAAAAATTAGATTTTGTAATTTTAACAGAAATTTATTATGACATATCTGCCTAAATCATTTAAAATATTTTGTATTTCAAAGTATATGTCTGCGACTGGCGATTGTGAAAATAAAGATATCATGTTGTAAAATATACATATTTTCTAAGGAAATAACTGTTTCAATTTTTGTCATATAGAAGTCGTTTTCTTAAAATTTTATTCGTTAAGAAAAATGAAAAATTTATTAAATATAACAATAGGAAACATAAAAATTAGATCTTGTAACTTTTATATGTTTTTTTCAAAAATAAGATAGCGTAACTAATGAACTCATTAAAAAGATTTTGCATTTAAAGTATATGTCTGTGACCGATGATTGTGAAAATAAAAATAATTATGTTGTAAAATATAGCGTTTATTTATTTTCTATTGTAAAAAGGTTTAAGAATTTTTTAAAGTTTTTGTCCCGCCTTGAACATAAAAAAAATATATTAATAAAAAAACGCCGTTGTACAATAACATGTCGATCGAAAAACAGCATATAAATAATATACAGGAACACCTTCCACCAAAGATGATGAAAAAATAAAATAATAATGAAAATGAAATCTACGATCGCAAATTTCAAGTTATCATGTGAGAACATTATTATTTTTAAGTCATTATTTATCTTAATTGATTTAAGTCATTAACCAGTTTAAACCGGTTACGAGAGCTCCAAAACTTTTAGCCACCCAAGAAAATATTTGAAAATGAAAATTTCCATTTATGCTTTATTCATTGCCTACGCGATTTTGAGCTTCAAAACCCCCTAACCAAAACAACAACATGTTCTCACATGATAATAAATAAATAAATAAGTAAATAAAAGTAAAAAAAAAATCTAATACCCCATAACTCCTCCCCCCCCTCCCACAAATTTTAATACAAGGCAATAATAAACATGTTAGGTATACCAACAAATGGTTGCATAAAGAATATCCCATTTCGTGGTTATAAGAATTAAAATGAATTATATATATATATATATATATATATATATATATATATATATATATAAGAATTACCGTCGCTATATATTATAAGAATATATTATAAGAATTACCGTCGCTACATGTCTTCAACAAATAAACATAAACTAAGATAAAATTTTCTGAGAAAATATCTGTGTCTTATAGAAGTCATTTTTCATTTGTTTCATTAGGAAAATTGAAAAAAATATTGAATATAACTATAGAAAACATATGAAAATTACTAATTTTTATATATTTTTTTCAAAAATGCATTAGTTTGATTACTTAATTCATATAAAAGATTTTGCATGTACTATATATGCGACCGACGATTATGAAAGCAAAGATAGTTAAGTTGTAAAATATGCGTATTCATTTTCAATTGGTAAAAGGTGAAAGTATTTTGTAACTTTTTATTGCTCTTTGAACTTAAAAAAAAATCTTTAATTAGACGCCATTTGGCAATATCGACTGTAATACAGCGTATAAATAGTTTACAGAATCATCATCCAACAAGAATGATGAAAAAAATATTAAATTAAATACCATTTTTCTTCATAAATTTCCGTACAAGCCAAAAAACAGGTTAAGTATGTCAACAAATTCTTACATAAAGAATCACGGATTTCGGGGTTATAAAAATTAGAACAGCAGAGTCGTCACATGTCTTCAACAAACAAACATAACATCAGAAAAAATATATGTGTCATTTTTTGTCTTATATAAGTCGTTTTTTTTTTTTTCAAAAATTTTATTCGTTAAGAAAAGTGAAATATTTATTAATTACAATTATAGGAAACTTATAAAATTATATTTTGCAATTTACATATATTTTTTAAAAATACCATAACATGACTACTTAACTTATTAAAAAGATTTTGGATTTCAAAATATTAGTGAAATTAAAGATAGTTAGATTGTAAAATATATAGTACCAGCTTCTTTTCAATTATTAAAAGATTAACACCTTGAGTGCCGAATCACTCAACTTCATACTCAGCAAAACAAACAGCAAAACTTCATACTCAGTGCCGAACTTGATGCGAGGAAAAGAAGTCAATGTTTAGTTTATTTATAATTGTTTTATCTTTTTGTTCACCTGTGTGAATTACCAGTGATCCATACTTACTATCAAATTACATATTTCTCCTCCAAACCTCTGTGACCTCTAAAAATTAAGGAATAGCACAAAAGTAAATGTCTTATTACATATTGTTCAGAATCAGAGACATGATTCAAAGCAACGAACGTGCTTTTGCAGCTCCTTGAACAATAAAAAATAATATTTAATTAGGCACCGTTGTGCAATAACATATCGATCTCAAAACAGCGTATAAATAACATACAGAAACGCCATCCAACAAGGATGGCGAAAAAAGAAGCGGATAAACATGCTATTATGTCAATAAATTAAATAGCCTTTTGCATAAATAATACCCAATTTTAAATTTTCCTTCGAAAATTTAAAAATTGCATTTTCATTGGAGAGTACATTTCTGGATCATTCTCTTGCAAGATTAACTGCAAGTTTGTCTAGATGAAACGCAGTCAACCACGTAAAGACCTGCGTCCTCTAATTGTATAAATTTTACCCACAAGGACAGATGCGTACCAGTCAAAGAAACAATCAATCAATGATTTTTTTTTTTTTTTTGTGACAACCGGTTGGGTGACTGATAAAATCATGTTTTGGAAGAGGTCCCAGCATTTAAACTTTATCTACAATGGTAAGATTTGTTGAAATTCAATTCGATTTTTTTTATCAGTCTCAGAATCGATCTGGATAATTTTCACATTGTGTTTTATTAGAGATAAATTGTTGTTCAATGAACTTAGATAAAATTATATGAAGAAAATCATGAAGAAATAATATTTTCTTAATAATGTATCTATGTCGAAATAAGTAAGAATATTTTTTTCTGTAATCGGATATCCAGAATGTGAACCATCTTTTTTTTGGATAGTTCCATATCTATATTAGATATTGAGTTCCATTCGTTTTTGGCACGTTTTCTTTTTAATTCATTTACTTAATGCGAATGGCTCGAACAGAAAAATGCTTGGTGTTTTGATATGCCATATGGGTTTTTGAGTTTTAAGAACAAAAAAAGAAATGAGATCAGTAACATTAAAATACTTTATTAATGGCGCTTTATAATTTCAGAAATTAGTAATTATGTAAAAAATATTTATCAAGAGATTTTGATCAAGAAAGGTACTTTATCCATAAATGGTCTAAAATTTAAGATTTCCAAGCCCGATTTGAAATTTGTTCATTTCAAGCATATTAAAACACAAGTATAATATGAAAATTTCTTATATTTTATGAATAAAAAAATATGCGAATTTTGAAATGATTATTCAATAGATAAGAGAACAGTGATCCTCCCCCACTAATCTATTTTCGGTGAAGCAGCTCTATTATGCTCGCCCAAAATATAAAATAATAAAATAACATAAAATAAATAAATAAAAACTAGTAACTTAAAAAATAATAACGTAAAATAACAATAAAAAATAAATATAGAAATATACAATAATATAACATAAAATATATAATTACATAACATAACATAAAATATATAATTACATAACTTAACATAAAATATATAATTACATAACATAACATAAAATATATAATAACATGACATAAAATATATAATTACATAACATAAAATATATAAAACATAAAATAAAGTATATTAAGTATGCATTAAATTTTCTGTAAAATACGTCATTTTTCATAAATAATAAGTTTGATCTTTCTCACACCCACACTCACGCACAGGCACATGCACACACATACACGCGCACGTACCCAAGTACACATGTGCGCATCCAGAAATTTATGTAAAATGCGTTTGATGAATAATGCCTTGAGGTAACAGGTACAATGAGTACTAATTTTAAATGTACTTTTATATTTCTCATATATGGTATTTACACCATACACACACGCACACACACACACACAAATTATTATTAATAAAAATTTAATATGAGCGAGACTATAGACACGGTTATGTTTTTTGGTCATTGATTCCGGCTTAAAAAACTTTTATGCAGATTTGCTTTTCTATTGCCCGTTTTTTTTTAGAAATTATGTCTACACGTTGCAGACAATTTGCTTTAGAAAACGAATGGCGGTTCAGGTAAATTGTCCAAAAGTTTAAAAGATTTAAGTGTCAAGTAAAAGAAGATGTGTGAATATATAATTTCCAACAAAGCTATTGAATTTAGCTGAATGAAATAAAGTCTCAACTTATTGCAGGAGAAACAACTGCTGTAACATAGAAAAAAGCCTTAAAAAAAGTGGGAAAGAAAATTCTTTCTTCTCATAATTATGCTAGTGACAATTACTTTTAAAACAGAAATTTATTTTTAATCTTAAATCATGAAACCTTCATATTAAATAATCTTTTATTATAGAAATTTTTGACTGTGTTCATCATCATAAAATGATTTATTTTCCATCTAAAGCAACCGTGCATTAAGATGTTTTTATATCAGCTGTACCTTCTTCCTTTAAACATTTTAATCACTAAATATTGAAAGAATATTTAATAGAAAATCGATATAATGTTACCGTTTTTAAAAAAATTATTTTGGGGATCAAATTGATGTTTTAAAATAACTTTCAAAACAACCTCACATGAACAAGTAACAAAAATGTAAATTTCATAAACAGGTGTTTCTTCCCAATATATTTAGATATAATAAGCTGTTATAATTTAGAATGGTTATAATTTAGAACGGTTATTCATTTTTTTTTTTTGCATTCTAAATTCTTGAAGATTATCGAACGCAATGACACGTTAAGATTTATGTTTTCAGTCAATATATTTAATGTCTATTAATCAAGTATATTTTATATTACAGAGATTATTTTAGTTAGAATATAAATTAACAATTCTATACATTATGTTTAAATCTTTAATATAAGAACCTATAAAAGTTCTTTGTTTTTCTTTTCCGGAAAATTACAGAGAGTAAATATTTTCCCAATTTTAAATGCGTAGAAAACAGATGTACTAATCATTTCCCCCAGAATTAATAACTTGAAAATCTAGCGAAGAAATAATAACAAAAAAGATAATGAGGAAAAAATATAGCTATCAAAAACCCGTAATTCATTTCAAATTGACAAGGAAATCAAACTTTTAAGTTCATGAAAAGAGCTAGATATATTTGCATGATAATTGCGTCAACATCACAAATTCAGTATGGATAAAAAACATATCAATAATTTAACAACAGGAAAAAACATCTTTATAAAGAAGTAACTATCTTTACTTTCTTTTTTATATATTGAATGTATTTCTGAATTCGATTATAATTAATGCAAGCTCAATAAAAATTCTCGGTTGTTTATAATTGCAAACATTTATTTCTACAACTAGATGAAATATAATTACGAACTTTGAAACGCATCAAAAATAAGAATACAGACGTAAACGCTGTTGCCACAACTCACAGCAAATTTTAACAGAGCAATGAAAAAAAAAAAATGTTGAAACGCATACGATTCAAAGGTGATTAACAATTTGCGTCAAGAATAATAAATACAGGAAATAAACAATGGCGAATTTTCGACTAGGCAGCTGGTGGGAAAGGGATCGCAGATGTTCGATTTAAAGAAAAATGTTGTTGGCTTAGTTGTTAAATGGATATGTAAAAGTAAATTATTTGAACTCTAGCATATTAAGATAATTTCAAACATTTTGTCAAATATAATTAGTTAAACTCCAATCTGCTTTATTACATTTTCTTATTATTATTTATAAATTTTGAGCAAGTGTTTAAATAATACTGTCTTTAAACATGGATGCCAAGCAATCGTGGAAACCAAGTAATTATGAATGAGTCAAAATAAATAAATGAAATCGTATATATTTTCTCAAAGTTACGGAACTAAAAAAAATAATCTCAAGTAAATCATTAACATGATGTTAAACCAGAAGTTTTTAAGTCAAATATGACATGATATTTATAAGACTTGATATCAAATTATGACATGTTGTTAAGTCAAATTTGAAATTAATTGATCAGTTTATTAAAAGATGGGTCTCGTAACTTGCACTGCCTAGAGTCGTAAAATATCTAGATCCTCAACTGAAAAAGAATTCAAAATGATTTAAACATATGACAAGTAAATCAAAATTATCCCAACATATAGCATAGCCATTATTATTGGTGAATAGATTTATTTTGTATTTTATAAATCTCTCTGCAAATGCTGATTGCTGAAAAACTACAAAAAATTTATCTTTTCATATTTAGATAATAAGCTTATTCTCTCACACTTTAAAATTCTGTTGTTGTTTCTTATGCACTTGTCACAGACAAGACCGCTGACGAAGTCAGTGATTTAAACCGAGTTTATGCAGTAGCTTATAAAAGTAAAGGTCCCTGAGCACCCGAGGGCAGAAGTCTGACTTCTAGCTCAAATGAAGATGATACTCCCACAATCGCTTGCACAACCCCTTTTTATAGTGGGTCTCTTTCACACACATCACAGATAGAGCATAGGGTGAAGAAAAATCATGCCCGAACCTGGGACGCCCAGATCACGGGGAAGATGCGCTTTTTCTTTTGTTTTAATGGATGTTAAAAACATATACAATTTACAGTTCATTAGCAATTTAAACTTTCTGAAATACTGTTTGCAGATCTTACTTTAAAGTAGATAAGAAATAATTAATTTATAGATTTGAGTAAATTTTAAATATAAGCTATTTTTTTAGATACTGAATATTTATGAAATACATTTCAGAAATTTGTAATTTGGGTAATATTTAAGAATTTATTGTAATTTGTAAACAAAATATATTTTTAATTGTAATAAAAAATTTAGTTTAAATGGGTTTTTCTTTAAAAAAGCTTATTCTTCTAACGAATTAGATAGCAAAGGCAAACATCCTTGAAAACGGGTTTAACAAAATCTATTTCAATAGTTTTTCATAAAAATTTCAATAATTTTGATTAGAATCTAAATATTTTAATTATTTTATAAATTTTCTAAAATGTCTATATTGTAGATAGAATATTTTCATGTCAATATGCCATGAAAAAGTAACGTCCGACTCTAATTTTTTTTTCATTTAGTGTCATGAGAGACATTATTTTTACTTTAGGCTAAAAAAAGCCTTGCATTTGCCTATTACTTAAATAGTTTTAAATAAGATTTCTAAAAGGTAAAAGGTTGTTTCAGTTTCTTTAAGTAGTTACTTTAGGCTCCGTGAAACATTTCCGGGTTTTGACATTTAAATCTGTGTCATGGACGATTTCAAAATAATGATTTTTTTCTTCTTTGAAGTATTATCTGAGTGCTAGAATTGCGTTTACTAGTAACCTGAAAAATACACGCGATCGAATTTTGAATATATTTTGATTATTTAATGGTAAATTAAATATTGAGAAGATAATTTTGATCCCTACCGAGTATTTTTAGCAATCATTAGGTCTGCAATGCTCGAGTTCTTCCATAAATCAGATTTTTACATATTTTCTGATGCAAAGAGAAGGTAAACTTCCATGCAAAAAAAAAAAAATTCTGAAAGACATAAAATTGTATTAATGGATGAAGTTTTCTTATTAAAGATCTCTGAATTTTTATTGCATTCTGTATTCTTATCGTTTGTTTTTTGATAACTAATGATGTTCTAATTTTGGAACGTAATCTTATCATATAATATAAACAAAGAAAATAAATGAAATTGACCATTTTTCAGACCTAAAAAAGAACGGATATTTGGCTGAGTTTGAGGAAATTTGGAGGTGGAAGTTATAGATCGATTTTGATAAAATAAATTTGGGCACTTGTCAGTTGTAACGGCGACTAAAAAGCACCAAGGAAAAATTTCACCAATTTGGCGATTTTGTTCGTCAAACTACATAGCATGATTCGCACGTTCATAATAAATAACAATGCACTTGAGTATATTTTTATAATTTGACGTAATTCTTTCTTGGTGCTGTTTAGTCGTACTGGCGTTTTTTGGCTGAATTGTACTTAAATCTAATTAAATTCAAGAAATTGAGTTCTTGACATTATATAAAATAAGTAAGCAGGGAGAAATATAAAAAAAATTAGAAATTAATGAGAAACAACCGTTTTTTTGGCATTTTTTGCTCCTTTTAAATCCCATATACCCTGAATAGTTTTGAAAAATGTAATCACTGAAGCGGAATTTTTATGCAGTTTTAAAATTAGAAAAGAAAAAGAAAATGTCTTTTCTGTAATAGAAATTTAATTTCATACAAACTTTTCCTAATTAAAAATATTTTGTTTATTATAACACTTTCATTGGGATTTAACCACCAAATATTTCATCATATTTACCTATCATTCTTTTAATTTCGTTTCTGTACTTTGTTAAAATATCCCATATTTTCTCATAAACGTTTTCAGTCAAGATTTTCTTTTTATATTTAAGTATGAAAAGATTGCGTTCCTGTAGCTTCTGAATGTTAGATATTTAGGTTAGAATTTTGTTTTTTTCCCATTCTAGTAACAAATTTGTTAAGTAATGCATTTCATGTGAATATTAATTAGGGGGATGGCTGTTATCAGCTCTTTCAATGGATGAATTTAGTTCGGCTTTTAATAGAAAAGAAAGTGGTAAAAGTACCTATAGATATTAAATACTGCTATTAATTTATGTGTTTTTGATTAGCTGAAATATACAGGTGATTATAATTAAATTTCTCCTATAAACAGCATCCTACAACTCAAACGGGTGAACGGATTGCAACGAAATTTTGTATCTAGACTATACACAAGTATACTCACAGAATTTTGAAAAAAAAATCCAAAATGCCCACTAGATGGTGCTTTTTCCAGAAAAACCTTAAATGTAGCACAATTAACTACCAAAACGGAATACAGAAACAATATTAACCTTTATTGACTAGTTTCTGATCACTTTGTCATCGAACCACATTAAGTAAAGGTAAGGAAAAAATAACATTGCGCTGTTTGAAAGAAAAAAAAAGTCCAGTTTTCAGAAAGAAGAACAGATTAGGACGAAATTGCACAAGAGGAGCAATTATTAACCGTGTCCAGGACGATGTAAGGAAATGTGCTCCATGTGACCACCCTCATTCACCTGCAAAATTTTTAGTGGATGGACAGTGTGTTCAACAACAGATCATAACTGATCAGTTGTGATGCTTCGCACACGAAGAATTATGGAGTTTCCAGCTTTTCTCGTTTTTTCATTTTATTACTCATAATACTTGTTCTGGATTGTTAATATTGTTTCTGTATTCCATTTTGGTCATCTATTGTGTTAAATTTAATGTTTGTCCGGAAAAGGCGTCCTCTGGTGGACATTTTGGAACTTTTTTTTCGAAATTCTGTGAGCTCATCTCGTGAATAGTCTATATACCAAATTTCGTTGCAATCCCTTCACCCGTTTGCATTGTAGGATGCTCTTTATAGGGGAGATTTAATTATAATAACCTTGCATATCTTCCAGTAAGTTAAATGATGCAATTACTTTAATAACCATTATAATCATCTGTGAATTAAAAAAGAAAACTTCCTAGTTTTTTTAAGCTAACAATATCATAATTTTAGATTTAATATTGCAATTGATTAATTGTAAAGTTTTCTCCCAACATTGTACTTTGAGCTTATGATAGTTTACATTTTAGAATTATATTTCTAACCGTTCAACTTTGTATTTCTAACCGTTCAACTTTATATTTCTTACCGTTCAACTTTCATAATTTTCTTGACATTGTCCTAGAAAATCCATCTGATGGATGCATAGTGAAAAGTCCAATGGACGCAATAATGGATTACAAAACTTTATTCTACAAGAAAATGTAAAACACAGGTAAGAAGCAAAACAAAACAGAAATATACCCGAAGACACCACTTTCAAGATCAACAGGGCTTATTCAAGCAATCATTATTAGACAATTCCAACAACATAAAACAATCAAAGAGAACTAGCAGGAGATCACTCAGTCACTACTTCTCGTGCATGTTTCTCTGTTTTTACAGCTCATTCACAAAGTATTAAAGGTCATTGAAGTGCCCTATATCTTTATTCCCAATAAAGATATCGCCAAGATTTCCATATATTGGATAATCTTCTAAGTTTATTGTCAAGGTCGGTGGTAAATGACCCGGGATCCATTCAAAATCCATTCTGAAAAGAAAAAGAAAAAGAAAACCTCTCTCATTTAGATATTGACTGTGCAGGAAAAACTATTACAGATTCGTAATAGTTTTTTTAACTGCGTATTTAGAAAGAAAACGAAAATTTTGCTAATTAGATTCTTTTCTGATAGTTTAAAAAAATATAAAAATATCAGATTTATTCATCATTCTGTTATAATTAACAAAATTTCCATTTATTAATATAACCACTTTTTAATCATTTTATATGTAAAACTTTCAACGGGTATTTCATTATCAGGAATTAGTTTAAATATTTATGCCATGTCGGTACAAAAAAAAAAAAACAACAGTTAAAATACAAAATATAATATTTACCAAAGTCAAAATTATTTCTACGGTATATTTTTCATAAAGATTAATTAAAATTATATTTCGTTCATGATTAACTGCATGAAAAACTACCAATAATTTTAACTAGATTACTATTAAGTTGAAGCATCAAAAATTAGTTTAAACATCAATGCATTTTCTTTGCACTGAGCAGCTAATATTGAAATTATCAATAACTTTTCTGACCTCATAAGTAAACTTTTTGATTCATTCGTCAAATACTCTTCCCAAACCTATAATGATTTTACAAATCTGCACTAATCATTACCTAACTCGTCTATGAGCCAAGGATGAATGGATGTCAATCTTCACAAATGTCTCGGGGCATATGAGCACAGAAATATTAGACAGAGGAGCACCGTTTTTATAAAAGATAAAAATGTTGAATGGAAATTGTTAAACCATTTAAGATGATGAAGATATGATTCTTAGAAACACGTTAAAATTTATTTTAAATTAAAAAAAGAATGCAATTACACACTCAGTGAATCGCATCTAATATTTTGTATAATCTTTTGCGCAATATTTCACTCAATTAGCTGCAATTTTTCTTGAATTTTAGAATCGGAAATTAGAAGGAGATACAGAAAGATGTTTATTTTTTTGTCACTTATAATACTTTCTTTGCCTTTATTTTGTATATTATAAACCATTTCGTTTTAGAATAAAGAGCAAAATGTGCACTTCCTTCTGAAGTTCACAATATTTTCTCTAAGCAAACTTCATATATTAGAAAGATTTTGGTAACAGAAAAATGTTTATCTTCTTGATATTTACCATATTTTCGCTGCATATGCTTGCTATGTTGAGAGTATTTCATTATTAAATTTCATTTATTAAAATTCTGAACGAAAGACGTTCTTTTTGATATTAACAATACATTTTATTCATATCCTTCGACATTAGAAAGAATTTTTACTAGAATAGTATAAAATTCTTATTTTTATATGAAATGACATGTTTTTTTGACATTCACATTACTTAATCTGCATATATTCTTATAATAAAAATTATTTGATATTGGCATAGAGAACAAAAAGTTATTAGCCGTTTTCTCATTCACAATACTTTCTCTGTGAATACTTAGTTCATTAGAAATAATTTTATATTAGAATGGTGAGCAGATAGAACTTTGCCGTTTTAACGATTACAATACTTCTTCAGCGTATACTTCGTACATTAGAAAGTATTTTATCTTAGAATAAAGAACAACAACAACAAAAAAAACGTCTGTCTTTTTGAGATTCATAATATTTTCTTTGTATATTCTTATATTAGAAAATACTTGATATTGGAATAAAGAACAAAAAGATATTCGCTATTTTGACATTCAAAAACATTCACTGTATGTACTTTGCATATTAGAAAATATTTGAAGTAATACTAATTATTTGAACAGACGCATATTTTGTTAGAAAAAAAGTAATATAAACTAAATATAAGGCTTACATATGTTTGTCACATTATAACCCAGTTTAACCTTAACGCAGACATTCAAGCTAATCAATGAATATTAGAATACAAAATTCGTTTAAGAATCTCATTTTCTTTCTTAAAATGCATTTGAAAGAATTTTCAGTATGAATTTGACTCCGTAAACATGTCTACATTTAAATAAACATTTTTATTATTAATCATACTCGAAACACAAAGATGTGGCTAGAAAGTAGGAAGTTGGTTTATGTGCTAGTTACAGAAGAACGATAAATACATCAAGGATAACTGATATTTGAATATTTTTTGTGTTTTCCCTTTCCATACCTTTAATTTAAATTTCGACTCTGAATATTGCCTAATACGTCTGTAACCTTAATTAGAAGTCATGGTTTCATGCACAAAATGAAAATAAAAGATGCTAATTCCTCAGAAGAAGTTAGCGCAAGTGATTATAATCGAGTGAAATTATACTTTAAATTGACCAAATACGCAGCAAAATTCATTCACTGTTACAACATGATGTAGACATAAGTGTAGAGGAATACTTGTATGATTACACATACACAAGTTTTTGATTTATTTAAAAGAATGGAAGAAAGATAAGAAAAAACGGATGAAGACACATCTCCTGCTGGCTAGATACATCTTTTTGATACCAGATACATTATGAACAAGCACATGGATTGGCTATATGAATATCAAACAGTCAGTCAATAAATATCCGTATTACTTTACATGAATAAATTAGGAGAAAATGGAGACAAGATTTGTGGAAAGAATGAACCATGGCTTATTCACCAAGACAATATATTTTCATTCAGACATTTTACATTCAGTATTTATTTTTTACTTTTTCATTCAGACATACTACAGAGAAAGTATAGTAATTGTCAAAAAATTCGAGTCTGAGATTTTGACGAATCTCCACATTTTAGGACTTATTTAGTTCGAAAAACACATTTTTGGAAAATGTCTGTCTGTCTGGGAAAATAAAACTCAAAAACGCTTTGAACTAGGCGGTTGAAATTAGGTATGTTGTCTTTAGGCCAATTTGGCAGATTTATATCAAATTTTGAGTAAAATCCATTCAGATAATATCTATCTGCCCGGCTGCTCGAATATGAGTTAACACGATAAATACAAAATGAAGAGATCTATTATATATATATATATAAGATTCGTACACAGATTTAACATCTATAGTGTAGACATATTAACATCTATAGAGTAAATTCATGCATAGATTGACTGTCTGTGGATCTGTACTTTCAGAAATAAGTAAAAGCGACAACTAAAAACGCAGTGATTTAATTATATCAAATTTAATGGGGTTTTGCGACAAGTGCAGTTTTGTATCAATTTTTTCAGAATTAGTGGAGAAAAACGTGTCTAAAACAAAATCTGATTTTTGGATACTATTAAAGCATTTAAGGGATTAAACGCTAACTAATTCAAAACGGATTACACGATAGATTTTGTAAAACTGCTTAATTCACACCAAAAGTTAATATTTTGTAATATGCCAATAAGCTTTCTCTATCATGGCAAGTTTTTTAGATAGTTTTGGTTATATTTTTATTCGTTTCTTTATATTTTTATTTGATTCAGTTACAAGAGATTCGTCGTACAGCTACAGTTCTATTCAACAGTAAAGTTATCCATACAATCTATAATCAAGTCGTAATAAGAATAATATCGATACAAATAGAATAAGAAGCAAAAATAATAAAAACGATGGAAGGGATGAAAGAACTTTCAGGAAATGGCTTGAAGCACAGCTTCGAATGTCGAATATGTTTTACAGAAAACTTTAGAAATCAACTAGAGTATTGATAATTATAAAAAATGAAAAAACGGTTTAAAATATTTGTTTGATTATTTCGTATTGATAATTCTTGGATAGAAATGATACAATGAATAAATTAAATTCCAGTACCCAGAGATCATATTGTCAAATGATGATGTTATACATTCAAGATTCACGTGAGCGAATTCGGAGAACACAATACGGCCACAGAAAAGTAAAATCAAGACATCTTCACCAAAATCATGCCCTAGCCCATAATTTAATATGAATTGAGACGTTTTTTGATGTTTCTTGATGTTTAAGACTTTGAATAATCGTTGTCGAATATCAGCCCCAATCATCTATTTTCACCTTCAATCAGTGCTTGTAGGAATAAGATATGGAAGTTCAAAAGCAAAGAAAAAAAAGGGATAGTAGTGAAGAATAACTTTTTTAAAAATGTTCTAAACACTCTTCCGATTATACGATAGTTTTAATGGAGAGGTATAACGATCGAGAGCTTGGATAGTTGTAAAAAATAAAATAAAAAAGGTTTTTTCACTACTTGTTCGGTAATTTTGTAGTAATTCCTCTTTATTAGAAGGAACACAATGTTTAAGTTAAATTCTAGTTTTCAATAACAGTCAGCATCACTATTACACAAGTACTCTTGCTTTTTTACGTGAAGCGATAAGAAGAAAATGCCATGACAAAGCTTGGCGTCTTTACTAAACTTCCCAATTCAATATATGTCAAGATATTTTTTGCAAACCATGGAATGTTCGACGTAAAGCATCGTCTTTTCACCTATTCTTACCCTGGATATATGCGTCATAAATTTTACAATCAACTTAGCGCTAAAAGAAACAAGATTAGAGAAGGAAAAAAGCGATGAAGAGGATGAAACAGCCTTAAAAAAATAACCTGAGGCATTGTTTTGAGTATGGGATAATTTTAATAGAGATATTTAGAGTTTTTAAACATCTGTTCAACTATTTTGTATTCACACCTTTTGGCTAAAAATAATACTATGTTTAAATTAAATCCCATCTTTTATTACCAAACATAAAGCAATTTCCTTCTCTTGAATCTTCAAAGTTCACCATTTTCCTCTTCTCTAAAGCAATTTTTGCCAGATTAACCGAAACTTCCCTGAAGGAATGCAAACTGATAGTTGCTTAATTCAGGAGGAAAAACGTTTTTCAAAACGGTCCGGTCAACTTTTTTTTTCGTAGGTGTCATTCAATAGACTGCTCGTGCGATGCTGATGGTCAGATACCTAGTAATATGGCGATAAGTACCGAGTGTATAAAGTGTTAGACTTCAAGACATTGTGCCCACTTATCTCTGTAGAGCTCATCGAATGACTGCGCTTGCAAAAGCATAACTTTGAAGATTATTAAAGTACCACTTGCTGCTGAAGGTAAGTACTCTCTGATTGACTTTTTATATTATAATGGTCCAAAGCAAGGTTCCGAAGTTCTGATCTATTGAACTGAGTTCAAAACAGTTTTGACACATCATTGCTATTCTGTAAAATACATTTTAGCAACATCTATTGACAACATTTTTATTTGTTTGGTGAGATTTAAATAAAATTTAGAAAAGCTTAGGTGCTTCAACAATTCCGAGCTGTAACAGCACATTAGATTTTCAAAACAGTCTATCAGTTTCTGTTATTTTTCTGTGAATTGTATATTAATTTTATTTCACAATTCTAATTCTGTGAAAGAAATTTCATGAAAATTCACTGGCAATTTTTTAATTAATTAGGTGAGAATATAATAAATTTTAAAAAATTTAGATGCTTTAAAAGTTCAAAGCTATAATCGCACAATGGATTTTCAAAACAAATTATCAGTTTCTAAGCTATTTTTTCTGAAATTCATAACAATTTTTTCATGCCATTCTTGTTCTATAAAAGAAATTTCTTCAAAATTCACTAGTAACTTTTTTATTAGGTGAGATTTAAATAACATTTTGAAAATCTTAGACGCTACGGTACTTCAGTGTTAAAATGGCATAATGGACATTCAAGGCAAAATTTCTTAATATCTGAGCTATTTCTTTGTAAATCACAGCAATTTTATTGCACCATTCTTATACTGCAAAAGAAATTTCCTGAAAATTCCCTGGCAACTTCTTAAATAATTAGCTGAGAATTAAATATTTTTTAAAAACTTAGACGCTGCGGTATTTCAGAGTTAAAATGATACAATGGGCATTCTAGGCAAACATTCTCTGTTTCTGAGACGTTTCTCTATAAATCACAACAATTTTATTGTACTATTATTATACTGTAAATGAAGATTCAACAAATTTCCTTGGCAACTTTTTAATTAAGTAAGCGAGAAAATAAAATTTTGAAAAGCTTAGGCAGTATCATAGTTTAAAGTTAAAATGATAAGTGAACCTTAAAATCTCAAATTCTCAGTATCTGAATCCCTTATCTGTAAATCACAACAATTTTACTTTGCAATTTTCACTAGTAACTAGTACTGAAAAAGAAATTTCAGCAAACTTCATTTTAACCTTTTAATTAATATGGCGAGTATTAAATAAAATGCTTTGACATATTATAAAACGTTTCGCGCATGTGTATCTAAGTAATATAAAATGGTTTTTCTCTTTGATTTTTTAATTAGATACTTAGGACAGTAATTTATTCATTGAGCATCAAAAAATTATCATTTTTGCTAATTGCTTTTTTTGAAATATCATCATTAGTTTTTCTTAAATATATTCAAATAATTCTAATTACTATTTTTGCAATCATTTCGCTATATTTGCTAAATCATCTATTAATTTTTTTAAAAACATTTTCAAAAATCCTAATTTCAATTTTTGCAATCATTTTGCTATTTTTGCTAATAATTGCTTTTTTTTTGCTAAATCATCCATTAGTTTTTCTTAAAACCTATTCAAAAAATTCTAATTACCATTTTTTGTAATGATTTCGCTATATTTGTCAGATTATCCATTAGTTTTTCTTAAAGAATTTTCAAAAAAAATCCGAGATATGATCAGCTCAAGCCCTTCAATAAAAAATTTATGCTCACGAATGATTTATTTATGCAAAACTCTATGAATGCACAATTTCACTGCATAAAAGAAAATTTTAGCAAAAAATGTGATGTTTATGGAATATTTTCAAATGTGAACTATGAGAAGGAATTTCAAAATGCTGTTACTACGCATGACATAAAATGTTTATAAAGCGTCTTATGACACTTTTAGAAAATGCTTAGGAATAGAGATTTGAAAAAAAAATTTTAACATGAAGATGGCTGGTTTTCTTTTTATTAATAAAATATCAAGCTAAGGGAAAAACTTACGATTTTGATTGATTTTATGCATATCAATATCTATTGTGACAGTCGTATCTTGGGAAAAGGCATCCAATTTTTTTCTTCATTGTTTGCAATCAAACAGTTCAAGGATTTTAGTACGCACGTGTGCTGAACAAATTAGTGTCTGATAAATGAATCAAGGCAGAAAGATAATGTATTTAATGAAGATAATATCAAGATTTATTTGCGTTTATTTTCAAATTCTCTTCTTGACTCTTTTTTTATGAAGATATCGACCTTCCTTGCAATCCTTTATAATGCCCGATTAGATCAAATCTCGATATTAAAATAACCTTATCTTTTATTCTTTTTCGAAAGACGCATTTTTCGAGTATTATTATCTTTGCTTAAAAATCTTATTTTAGATGCAAATATATTTTTCTACATTAAAAAAAATAAATTTTACATTCTCTTAAAAGTTTACAAATTTTTTTCAAAACAAACTTTCTGTTTACAGTATATTTACAACTAAAGTAATGAACTGAGTTTGTCCTCAAAGAATCATATTTCTTATACTATTATACATGATTCATCATTTTTTTTAAAAAAAATTAGGTTGAAAGTGATTTTAAAATATAAATAAACTTGTTTGGTTAGGTTTTTAGTATAACATGTTCACTTTTCAAATTCATTCATTTTTTACAAATTAAGTACAAAGAGAATTAAAAACGTAATATATACTATTTTAAGTAATAATCACTGCTTAATAACGTTTCTTTACTATGCATGTTTCCTCCCTTTGCATTTAAACACTTTTGAAAAGTAAATTTGAAGTGAATTTAAAGTTTGATTAACCGTATTTTGATATGTCGTGTTTCCCTTCCCTCTCGAATTCATTAATTTTTTTTTTATTTTCAAAAAAAAAAAAAATGGGTTGAAAGTGAATTTAAACCATAGTAAAATCTGCTAAGCCTGCTCACCCATGATTCATTATAACTCTATCACTACTACAAAACCCTAAAAGTCCTTCCACGAAATTATGTCAGGTATTGTGCTATCCACTAAAATCACTACAAAATGTACTACAAAATTTCTTCCTTTTTTTTTAAATGATCGATTGAATACCTATGGGGCATGTTTTGTTCTTTAGAAACATATTTTGTGAAACACAAAGGTTTTCTTAAAAATCTCAACATAAAAGTCCTTAAAAACACGAGCTGTCAAAATAGTTTTTGAAAGGGTAGGAAATTTTTATTATCTCTGAAGGAGATATTCGGAAGTTCCAGTATCCTGATATGTTTAAAAGGGAATAATATTAGAAATGATTGGGATAACGTACTTTTTTCTTCAAAATATGCCTTTTTAATTAATTATTATAACAAGATACATTGGATGCCTCTTCAGTAACATTCCTTTTCCTAACCGTTACTCTTAACCAATTATTTAACTGTTAATTATTTAATAAAAATGTTTTTGTTAATAATCTCTAACTTTGACATTTTTAAAGAATATAACAATTATATATTTAGATTTACAAGCTCCCTTATTATGTTATGGTATTATTTTATTTTAGTCACTATTATATTTATTATAAACGTGTATTTTATTTTCCCTTATTTATCATCACATTAAATATTTTATCATTTCATACTCACTATTTAATTATTTAATAAATTCAATAATATTTTATTAAGTTATTAAATCCTTAATGATAATATAGAATATTAATTTATTAAGTTATTAAGTTATTATTATTATTAAGTTATTATTAAGTTAAGTTATTTATTAGGTTATTAATTTATTAAGTTATTGATATCTTGCTAACAAAACAAGAGAATAAGAGTATGAAGAGAATTAAATCACCACCTGAATTAAACTACAAATCCATTGTGCATGTTCCCTTTAAAAAAATCTAATTTGTTCAAACTGGTAAATAAATGTAATGGAGTCCTGAAATATAAAATTCTTCTTCTTCCTTGGCACTATGGCTTAGAATTATAAATGGTCATGACCGTTCCAGTTAGCTTACGCCATCGCTGCCTATCCCACACCACAGATTTACAGTTTCTGGTGCCTAGCAGGTTGAAGTATTTTTCAACGTTGTCAAGCCATCCAAATGGTGGCCTACTTCTTCTGATATCTGTAGGCTAGCTAAATTGTCAACTTTCTTGCTCTGTCCCTTAATCTTTGTAAGTTTACGAGTCACCTGAAACAATAAGTTTTAATGATTTTAATGGTGTTTTGTTCTTTGAAATTATTTTGTATTGCTCATGGTTGTAAAGTATTCGCCATACTCTGTTTTCGTTTACAGCATCATAGATTTTTTCTTAAAATTTTCCTTTCAAATACTAGCAGTTTATCTTTCGCTGCCTTGGTTAGCGTCCACCATTCACAAAATAAGTGATCGAATCAGGTTTTTTTACACCACACATTGACTTCTCTGACCCGCCTTGAGGCATGGGGATAAAATCTGAATGACCAGACAGCTACGACAGCATTGGTGGAAACGGCGATTGAGTTCAAAGGGTTTTCACAGGCCATGGTATAGAACCCTTCAAGCGGGAAGCATGTTCTGTCATTAGTAAGGGGTCGTTGACCCCACAGAATTTATATGCCCACACGGGTGACGAAGACCAGCCATCATGCCTGAAGCTTCTCATCCACAAATCTGAGATGCCACCCCGTGAGAGAGGGTCTTATAGATAATGATTTTTGTTATTTGGTTCAGAAATTTTGATTTAAGAACTTTTTTAGACCTTAAAGATTATGCTTGCCATTGTAAGCGACTACTGATTTCTGGATTTATGTCATTATTACAAAGACTTGCACCTACTATGCTAAATTGACCTTCTTTGAAAAATCCTAAAATTAATATTATTTTTGCATGCTTATGTGTTGGGTATTTTATTTATATGTCAACAGTTTTTATAGGGAAAGCAGACTTTTTCTTGTTTATATCTATCTGTTTTCGTATTCTTATAGAATGTTCATTTTTCAATCCTCAATGATAACGTATTCTCAAATATCATCAATTATCCTCACGACATTCGCTGTTAATAGACATCATAATATATCCTTAATTCTAGGATCTTGTAAATTCCGAATTTCAGTTAATGGATATAAATGTGGAACGAAGAGAAAATCAAATGTTCTAAGAGAATGTGTGTGTATGCCGATGGCTAAGATCCATGTGTAGAGGAATTGACTTTCTAAAGCCATCATGGCAGTTAGAATTAAATGGTCTCAATACGACGCTAAACAATTGCCTACATAGATAAATTCATACTAAACAAAATTGACATGATAAATGGGTTAGTCATATCATTGACTCTCCGACCCACTCGAAGGACACGGATAAAGAAAACGGAATAACCGAACCGCCGCAACAGCAATACTGGCAGGAACTGTGGTTGAGTCCTAAGGGCCATCACCGGACACGGTACAACCCTTCCCGAAGAAAGTACGTCCCGTCATCGATGGGAGGAGTCAGATCCCCCAACGTTTTGTGTACCCTCCAGGGTTTCGAGATCCAACCACCATACCGGAAGCATCTCATCCTCATTTCGAGGTGCTCATCCCCGGGGGATTCAATAAATGGGTTAAGAACGAATAAGAGAAATGCCTCTTTATTACTAGGGTTAATGGTAGGAGGATGTGGATTGAACGGGTCATCGCGCAATTTCATGTACAATTTTTTAAATATGGTGAATAAAACTAAACATTTTCAAAATGAATGACCGTAAAAGTAAGACAAGATGTTTTCAAAATATATATAAATAAATAGGACATATTTGTATTTCAAAACGAGAAGCATGCCAAATAAAATATAAATTTTCAAAATATAGAAAAAAAAATTCATATTTAAGAACGCTTTTTTTGGGGAAAGTCATTAAGATAAAATAAATAAGATTATAACACATTTAATTCAACTATTTGGCAGTTATTAATCCCAGAGAATCAAATGGTCACTAAAAATAGTTTCTTTAATATTTTCAGACTTAAATTATGGTTAATTGTTTTTTCTCTACGATCGCTGATGCAAAAAAAAAAAAAAAAAAAAAAAAAAAATCTATTGAAATACAAATAAACTCAAATATGTAGTTAAACCAAACATTTGACGATTAACTTGGTAATAAATAAGACATCAATAATTCAAAAGGCTGGTAATATTTTGAATAATGAATGATCTTTTTGATACATTCGAGGATATAAGCATTGCTACATCTTTTCAGCTCATGAAATCAAAGTTGAATACAGTCTGAATGAAATTATTTGCTCTATTTAATTAAAATTCTACAGCTCTTTGGAAAATATTTTAAAACATACATATGATTAGTATTAATGTACTGAGTGTATTCATGAATCTTAATATTAATTTTCTTATTCGTAATAATCTATTTTTGTTTCTAAACGGATTCAACTTCTATTTATTAGTTTCATTTTGTAAATTTATTTCTTTTCTCTCTTCAAAATTTGTACTATGTTCTGTGAAAGTTTTTCAATTTTTCAGATCATGATTCTCCCGTAAAATATTATATGTTCTCTAATCATGGGTCAATAGATAATTTCTAAATTATTCTTGAGAGGCAGACAATTTTGAATGCGAAAAAGCTTTCAATGAAGTAAAATGTAATTTTATTTTGTTTTTATCAAAAAAAAAAAAAAAAAAAAAAAAAAAAAAACTTCTTAAAAATTATGAAAAAATTTATGCAGTCTCTTGATTTTATTAATTAAATCAAATATACTTGGCACTCTAAAATTTTAAATAAAGAAATCGTTGTTTTGAAGTTAAAACTAACCGAGTTATGAAACTTTGAATACTATTATCTTAGGATAATCAATCAACCATTTAATTTTTCTAAATTAATCAGAGTTGGGGAAGCTCTGGGCACAGATTGGCGTATTTCCATCAAAACGGTCAATGGAGTGTTTTAAACGCGTGTTATATTTTAAAAATAAAAATCATTATATTTAGATTTTCTTAATTTAAATCACCTTTGATTGTGAAAAAGTGGAACTTTATTAGTGTCTCCAGACTACTTTATTAAATCTGACTCATTGAGCCGAGGGTTTGTGCAAAAATTAAAAATTCTATAATTTATCAGAATAGTTATTGACTTAAATTACATAAAATATAATTCTTTTATTTGATTTAAATTGTATTTCCTATTTGATGCTTATACCTTGTATTAAGGTTAGAAATGAGCTGTTGGGCTTTATTAGAAAGGATATTGTGTGTATATAAACCATGCATGCTTTAAATAAAAACTGATTGACTGACAGAAGCATTATTGAATTATTAGTATGAATATTTCAGAAGTTTGCCTGAAACTTATTCTTCCATTTACTTTTTCAAAAAAATAGTTTGTTTCATGTTTATTTTCATACAGACACGTGCTGAAAATGTAATTTTCTAAGTTTAGTTTGTAATAAGCATTAACTTAGCCTTTTTATCTAATCTTTTGCCAATGTGAGGGAAACACGTGGACAAAAGATAAATTTTTTCGTGCGAGCATAATGTTTTCGTTCTGGCTTATTTTTATTTATATAAAATACTTTGTTGGAAAATATTTTTAGAA
>JAPMOR010068142.1:130028-141941 GCA_026543865.1 Argiope aurantia | reverse complement strand
TCCATTAACATTCAATCATAATAAATTTTGGAAACACTTTTATTTTTCTCCTGTATACTCCGAATATTGGGTGCTTAGAAAGCAATTTTGATTTTCCATCATTTAATTTTTTGATTCTACCCATCTTCCGATTCCATTTTATGATTAAAATCTAGGTGGCTCTTCCAATTTCCTAATAAAGTAAACCTACAGTTCAGATTAAATTAATTCAAAATGATTTAGAATTTTCTCTCTTTGACTGGCAAGATCTAAATGTCATAACCCTCTACAAATATGATGCTTTAACTACACACTAAATTTCATTTAGCGTCTTCATTTCAGTCTTCTTACTTGTTGCATTTTTTAATTATCGTGTTTGCAGCTATATAGACATAATTCCATAAACCTGCTTATTGTTGAGTTGTATAGTATAAGTTTTAGATTCCACAAAAATTAGATATTAAATTTTTTTTGAAACTTTCGATACTTTCTCTTTGTATGTTTCGTTAAACAAGAAGATAAACAAAAAATGAACGATTAAAAAAAATTGTTTCTTAAGAATTGTCATTCGAAATTTTTGTTAGACATAGTGTAGCGAAGAATAAGTTAAGTATTATTTTAAAGGAAAATGTCTGTTCAGCATCATAATTGAAACACGGAATGCGGTTGCTTTATTTTGATGAATTATGTCTGTTCAGCATCATAATTCCTATGAAAAACAGAATATTGTCACATTGTTTTGATGAATAATGTCTGTTCAGCATCATAATTCCTATGGAAAACGTAAATATTGTCTCCTTATTTTCATGTATAATGTCAGTTCAGCGTTATAATTTCAATAATTCCGTTATAATACAATATAGTGGTCCCATTTTAATGGATGACAGTTCAGCATCCCAATTTCTACAAAATAATCCGTTCCGCAATATCTGAGGTCGCACGATTTAATTTCCATTGAAAAAGGATCAGCTTATCTGGTCACACCATCAACGAGATCAAAAAACACCATTTTTCCACAGAAAAAAGTGTTTTTGCTGACATTGCCATTTCTAGTTTCTTTGATATGATAATAATATGACGAGTTGCGATGTAAGAATTCTCGATACCTTAATCAATGTTGATAAGGATTTGCATGGCTTTTTCTCCCCATCAGCCCAGTGAACTCATTTACACGCCAGAAACAACGTGAGATAGTATGATCTATGACTATTAACTTTAACTGTAGGATTCGAAGTAAGTTTATTATTATTATTACGGGAAATCTGAATTATTTGGTAGTCATGTAAAAAATATTATCACCTCTTTCTTTCTTTGCAAAATATGTTTTTTTTTAAGTTTAAGAAGCTAGCCGCCTTTGGAGACTATCGTGTTCGGCCAGATTATTGGTTTCTTAGGGTGCTAAGCGATTAATATGAAATGCTCTTTGTAAAATTTCATTTTGTCATTTGATCTTTTAAAAACATGAATTAAATTTCATTTATCTTTTATAATTTACTATAGCTATAAATTTAAAAGGAAGAAATAAAAACGGATGTGAAATTCCTGTTTTGAAGCTAATATCCAAAGAAAGCAATTATGTTTATATTAATTATTTTATATTGAAAAACACAAAGAATTGATGAATGCACTTTAATTTCATTAAAACATTAAAGACATTATTACCTATTGCATAATAAATTTATTAACAAATATTTAAAATTAAAATTTAAATAAAAAATATTAAAAATAAAGAAACAAATTACATGACAATAAAATTTAAAAAATTCAAAAGGTAATTTTTTTAGTTGTAAGATAATAACAATATAGGAAAATATAGTCATTGATTTCCAACAGCTTAGTTTTGGTCATTTCTCCTACACTATTAAACTTATTTTAGCACTCGGTTAAATTTTCTGTTTGTCTTCTCTTTCTTCATTTCTTTATTTCTTTTACATCTTGTATCCTCTGACTGAAGGGAGTTTTGCGTTACAGGCTGAGCCCTTCCCAGAGCAATTCTAATAACATTTTGCAGTCCCATTAATTAGAGAAAGCTTTGAATTAGGTTCAATTGTAAAAAAACATTCACACACACACACACACACACACACACACACACACACACACACACACACACACACACACACACACATATATAACCAATCTAAAATAAGAAACATTTTGAAAACGAAACTAAAACTAAAACGAAACGAAATAGTTTCGGAATCGCAACTAAAAGTTATTTCTTATTCAAATTAAAACCAAAAAAGGAACAGGAAAAAACTTCATAGTATTTCGAGAGCACAAATGCAGCTACTTCTAAAACACAGATTAATAGGAAAATCAAATAAACCAAATGAAAGTTAAAAAATAAACCAAATAAAAAAAGAATCCGGCCTGAAAACGTTTCCAAGGGTCACCCTCAGGCAGGGATTCAAAAGAAGGGATTTTTTTCTGTAAAGGAATGCAGACAAGACAGTCTAATAATGATTCCTCGTGACCCGAAAATCCCCTGAAATTAGGCCCAAGATATATACCATTTTAACAGAAAGTAAATTACAAAACAACAAATGAGAAGAAAATAACCACTAATAAGTAAAAATACAATAACAGAATAAAAACAAAATACCATAAAATAACACTTAAACCATTAAAGAAAAACAAAAAGGGAAGTACATACCATCAGCAGGCAAAGAAATTTTAAGCTATCGATTGTGATTCTCGCTTTTTAAAACCACAAAGCAAATGTATTTAAGGTAAAAAAAAATTGTAGACACCCAGCGTCATTTATTGAGTGATCTAATATGCAAGAAAAGTTCTATTTTTATTTAAGGTAAAGGATTAGTCCCAAACCATACCTTGTTTAATTAAAAAGTTGACATTACAGTAATTTCAAGGAAATTCATTTTTAATTAAATTTTTCATGAGGTTATTTGATGCTTCAATATAGGAATTTTTATTATTGCAAATCCTTTTAATCCTGTAAACTTGTGAGAAAATAAGATTTTTTTGCGAAAGCTAGAATTCTTTTATCTAATTCCTTTTCCCCGGTGTTCTTTAGCATATAAGTTGCGTTAGAGTTATATTCATTAATTAAACGTTCTTCATAATAATATTTACAAATTAAACAGAAATTATTTGCTGATTTATCTATTACTGTAATAACAAATTTCTCTTTTAAATTTTTTATTTCGTTTTTTAATGTTTTGCTAAAATAAATCCGACGTTCTTTAGATTTGTTAACATCAGTTTTCCTTTTTATTTTAATTTCCTCTAAAATTCTCACTTTCCATTCTCCGAAATCTTCCGCAGGCCAATGGTATTTTCTAGATAATTTAGCAATAAAAATATCCAAATCTTTACTAATATAAATCAAAATTTTATTATGGTTTATTTTTTCTCTTAATCTGAATTTAGTTCCTCTTTTCATTAAACCTCTTAAAGAGTTGAATTCAATAATTTTTAAATTACCTGTAATAATATGACCTTTATCTACATCAATAAAATCTTTAAAGTTTTCTTTTTTACAGTAACAATCTGTAATATTTATTTTATCTAAATTTTTGCTATAGTAATTATAATTACAAATGTTTTTCTTTAAAGTTGAAGTATAACTACAGTTGTTTTATCTGATAGAGGAAAAAAAATATTATTATTATGTATAATTTTGGGTAATTTTAGATATTCGAAGTAAATATCCAAGAATTTAATCACACAGAATTCTTTGTAAACATTTTTTTTATTATTAAAAAGTAAATCGTTTTTTCCAATGTTAAGATTACACTTAATTAGATGTAGAATAATACATTTTGTATACGAATTTTTAAACTCTAAATTCTCGAATTTATTATGTAATAACCATTTAGTTTTATTATTTCTAAAACCAAAAATGTATTTCCTAATTTTGTGAATGTTTTCACTATTGTATTCCAGATTACAGTAATTTTGAAATTCCTCAAATATAATTTTGAAAATTGCCCCCTTTTCCTTTTCCTCTTTTAAATCTTTTAGAATAGTTATCTTTAATAAGAAAATTTTTAAATATTAAATTTGTTATAAATGCAATTATTGTTTAAATCTGCGTAACCTTTTCCATTTAATTTAATATTGAGATCAAAAGGAAATAAAGTTTTAAGGTTACAAATATAAATGTTTTCAAGACCAAATCTTTTGCTTAATTCGTTAATATTGTCTTCTAGAATGTAGATATTTATATTATTAAAGTTACGGTTTTGAAAATGTTCCAGTTCAAAGTCAGTAGTCCTATTTTTTATGAAGTTTTTAATATCGGATCTATGATTCGGTTCTAGTTTGGCCAATATATTTTAGATTACATTCTGAACAATTTACAATTTAAAAGATAAATCAAATTTTTGTTTTTACAGAATACTTGTAGTTTTGAGTAACTAAATTACTACTTTATAGCATATTTGCAAAATATGATTAATTTAGGAAATGAAATTTTATTAAAGAGAAATACATTTCGCTTATGAAATATTTCTATTTATAAACAAAGCACTTATCAACTCGTAAAGAATAGTAACAGATGTAACTATTCATTAAATAGCACTATATAATCACGTTTTCATTTGTCAGCAAAATATGACTTTCTAATAATTTTTTAAAAAATGTTATCTTATTAAAAAGAGTTATAGTTTGTTAAAAATATTGTATGAGTTTTCTTTTATAAAAAATCTCTTAATATTTCTTCAGATATTTATGTTTATATACATTATATTGCCTATTCATAGTATTATGTTGCATAGAACTTTTTTAGCTTAATATATTTTGCATTTTGCAAACTTTAATCATTTATTACACAAAACTACAGATTTTGTTCTTCCATGTTCATTCAATCATATAAATTAAAAATTTATTTTCTCTTCAGGAAAATTTTCATTCGCAGCGAACTTCGATAGTGAACATTCTGTTCTTACTAATAAATTTGGCTTTTCATCCTTTATTTTTTTCCTCTCATAAAAGATATTTTCGAGGCGTATAATCTTATCCAGTAGATATATGTCTTCCAATGTTCGCCTGATTACAAAAAGAATGTAAAAATCACAGATATTGTCTGCATTCCAGACCTAAATTTACTTTTCTTAAAAATATGAGTGGTCATTGGACTAACCCATTCTTTATTCAAAAATGAAAGTAAAATTTAATGATCGAAAACTCTGAATAAGGCAATAATTTGAAATAATGCCAAACCTTTTCAATGCAATTGTCAGATACATACAAAAAATTTAAAAGCGAATCAAGTTGAAAAACAAATACCATGGTTAAGTGTTGTCCAAATCAATGTATTTAATATGAATATTAATGTATTTACTAGAAAAATTATCTCTTATTTTAAACAACTAATTAAAAATTTTTTTTATTAGGAGCAGTGTTTCATAATAAAACAAGAAAGTTACAAATTTTTTTTACTCCAATATGCTTTCCATGCAATAATTTTTCTATTTAAACCTAAAATTTAATGTTTATAGTTTTTGCATAATAATATATCTTTATAAGTAAATATTATTAATAACAACATGTTAATAATAAAATAAAATGGGTTTACTAATATACTCTTTAGAATACTAAGATGCAGAGTTTAAATAGAAAATATGGAGCCGAAACCAAAATGATGAATGTATGAGTTACAAGAAATAACTTGATTTCCAAATTGAGCAATACCTCAAGAATATAAACTTTTAAACACTAATAAAAAATAAATAAGTGGATAAATAAATATAATTAAACTTTTTTTCTTAAAATATGCCTATCAGTGACTTCTACATTTACAATTTTGATCCGATATCCATATTTTTGATAAATAATTATTTTCTAAATTCTTGTATACTAGGAAAAGCATATTTTCAAAACTTCAAAGGCATAAGTTATTATAAACTCACTTTTATTAGAGTAAAAAAAAAGTAAATTTTCCAAACATTTTTTTAATTCTGTGTAGTTTTCAGTCATTAATTTTTAAATGAGTATTCTAAACATTATGGTATCTAGAACCAATTTTTCCACCTTCTTCTTCCAGACGGCACCACTGAAATGGAACCAAAATTTAATTAAAATTCTGCTCAAGATTTTTGACAAACTTACTGTTTTGATACTGACATCAAGGCAAGTAGAAATAAACAGATTGACATGCATTTATCTCTTTGAGAAATTTCGCCTAAAATTTAAAGTAGTTTTATATTTCTACTGATAAACCATCAGTAGAATCATGGTCAGATATAATCCATATAGTTTAGCGTTCTGGAGTTACAAGAACGGCACAGATACAAAGACTTTCTAATGAAGAATTTTGGTTCGTACAGTAATTTGGGATCAATTCATGTATGAGATTTCATCCTCCAGTTCATGAAATTTTTTAATAAGTGCATTCACACACCAAAGGTCACATTACATGTAAAATTATATGTTTTTCTGATTCAAAGAAGTTCATTAATAATGGAGTGTATTGATATATAGAATGCCTTCTGTTATCCCAGTTGATTGGGGATATAAGCATCTTGGATAACAGGAAAACTACGCTAATGCAGATTAATTTTAAATACTGCAATTTTTTTCCGAAATGATTTATTGAAGAATATAAAAATAACTCTTCATTTTCTATCAAGTATTTCCGACGTAAGACTTGTGCAATTGCTTCTCGGATTCTAAGGGAAGAGAATACAATACATCTGTCATATTATAAAGATGTTAAAGGAACTGTTTATGATAAGGCGGGTAGAAAGAAAAATTATCACTGATAAGAAAGTTCGCGACTGTCTCTGAGTTTCGATATTTTTCTTTTCCTTTTTCTATTTTTCCAAGGATTCTATTAGTGTTTGTTCTCTAAAGAATATTTTCTCCCATTACATTTGTTTTACTTTTCATATTCATTTCATTGTAATTTTTCTCTGACATCCATAATTTTCATAAATAATTATTCTCTACTTTCTAGCATACTAAGGAAAGCATATTTTTCAAAATATTCATTTGTTTTTAATATATGAAGTATAAATGAAGAGGAAGTATCTAATCGTCAAAATCTTCAAAACCTCGAGATTTTAAAGAATCTCAACATTTTAGACCTCTCTAAATAAGGAAAATGTATTTTGGGAATTTTGTCTTTTTCTGTGTGTATAGGTTAATTCAAAAGCGCTCCGAGCTAGATGAATGAAATTCGGTATTTGCTCTTTACATCAAATTTATAGATTTCAATTAAATTTTAAACAAAATTCATTCAGAGCAAATCTGCCTGTCCAGCTGTCCGAGTTACTTGAACTCAATCACTACAGAATAAAAAGAATTGGATAAAATTTAGTGCACGTATTTAGCATTTAAAACTTAGACATGTATCCGATTTAGAGCAAAATCCGTCAATGCATTGGTCGACTTTCTATCTGCAGTTTTGCATGTATGTAAATGCAATATTCCATAAACGGAAAAACTTAGGTAAATGAAACTTGGTATACGGTCTTGTTACTACAATTATGCTTCTGCTTCAAATTTTAATTTCAATCGATCGGGAAGAAAGGCGTTCAAAATACATATTCGATTTTCTATACTTGTCTATTAGTCATCTCCTAGTTATTGCTCGCCAATGGCGCGCGGATAATAATACACAAATGCCTATTTTCTTTGTTATACTTTGAAACATACAAATCTCATTTTTGAAACTTTGAAAATAAATATTTGAGCATTTGTTCATATTTTAACCAGGTACACGATCATATATGGGAATGGGAAGAGAGATAAAATCTTTATTAGAAAATATGCGAGATAGTTTTGTGAGGTCTACCCTAGCTGGTTTCTTTTCTTAAAAATGAATAAAAGTTGTCACATCATTAAGAATCAAACTGTGTTTTTATTTAGTTTAGCTCAATTATTTATAAAATATGACTTATACCCCCCTCCCCCCTTCAGATAAAAAAACAAGGGGTGGCCAGGGAATTTTCTTAGGATCATACATGTTTTGTTATTCTGAGATCCAAGATTTCTAAAAATTAGGAATCATTACTAATGCAGTTATACCTTATAATTACATACCTTACATTACATTACCTTACATGTAGCTATAGAACCCATATTGATTGCTGTGAATGTGCTTCTCAGTATTTAAAGTGAAATGGACTATCACTCACATGGTCTTGTATTACCAAAAAATGTTTTACTGTGTACGCAGACAAAAATTTCGGCTCCCTTTTGTCTGATATTTTTTTTCTTTTTATACTTGTTCACAAGACAGTCAGTTTTGTGCAAACTGTACTATTCTTTGAATAATCCAGTATATTTCGTTAATTAATATACAGGTTTAGTTAATTAATAATCCTGTATATATATCCTGTATATAATAAATTAATAATCTATATTATTTATCTATATTAACTAATATGCAGTTAAAAATATTGATTGTTTGGTGTGGATTTTTTTGGGGGGGGATTTCGATGTTATCGGGCGTCTGGCTTATCAGGATTCGGATGCGTCTTGATTTTGACTGTGGAGATAATGACATGTTACCTGTGTGCACAATACAAGCAGGTAGATATTTTATTTTATTAAGTAGACTGTTGGATGTTGAGTCCTTCACAGCACTTTCAATCAAACGACAAATGATTAGTTTCGATATTTTTTCATGATTTTCTCGATCTCACTAATTAGTTTTTATATTTTTTTCAGAGTGATCTTATTGTGAATCGACTATGACTTGGCAGGAGAATATTAATGCAGAGGAGGAGCGTTGCATGGAAGAGGTGAGTCCTAGATGTAAAATTATAATTTTTATAACAAAAAAAAAACTGTTTCTTTAAAAAATATTCATTTATTAATGTACTAAAATGAAGAGAACCCGTTTTTTTATTAAAATTTTTTGAGACATAAAAACAACAAATAAAAGCTTATCACCTTAATAGGGCTTCTCTAAAATAATGAAATTTTTAATCACATTTATAAAACATTATGGTATTAAAATTTTTAATTTTTATAGGTTTCAATGCATCTTCAGATAAAACTAATCAATAGAATGTAATTAAGTAACTTATAGAAATTGTGAAACTCATCAGAAAATGAATGCCGCGAAATATTTAGAGATATTTAGTTGATAAGAGCAATTTAGAGAAAAGTTTAATTGATATGAGAGATTTTTGTGTTATCGGAAAAGTAATGGAACACGATGAAAACAAGGAAAGTAGAAAGAAAAATTTCGAAAAAAATTATTAAGGATATATATTCTACTTTAAAAATCCAATAAACTACCGTGGAGTATAAAATTAGTGCAATACAGAAAATTATTATGATGTACGTGTTTAAATGAATGAGTACACTTTCATATCTAAAACATTTCCTTGAGAAAGCGAAAAGTGCTTTAATTTAATTTATCTTATTAATTTATCTTATCGGTATTTATGCTTGAAATTTATTCTTAGAAATGTATTTAAAATAAATCTATGTCCCATTGCATCATTTTTTCAATACCAGCGGATTTGATTGGATTGGATTTTTATGGCACAAGACCGATGATATGAATATATTATCACACGATTAAGTGATAAATAAAACTATGTTTCCTCCAGGCTAAAAGATCGATAAAAACATTTTCTTAAAAGAAGCATTTATAAAAACGAACGAAGCTTTAAATAAGAAAAAAAGTGTATGGCTAAAACAATAAGACTTTATAGAAACTTTAAAAACAATTATATTTATATAAAATGGAGTTAATATCTCTTAAAAATTCGAGAATATTTCATTGAGGTTGTTCTCCAACAAGTTCTCGCAAATCCAATGATAGTGAATTAAAGAAATGCATACGATAAAAATTAAATTTGGGGCATTCAATTAAAATATGTAAAACTGTAAGATCAACTTTAGCACATCGGTATCCTCTCGCCAAACAAAAGATGTTTATGAGTTAGGTGGGTGTGACCAATTCGTAGTCTAGTTAATTTTACATAAGTCCATCGAACCGAAGCAACAAACCACAATCTAACTGTCGCTATAATATTATTTCCTGCGGTTATGTTTCTTTTCGACTGAATATTATTTCCACCTGTAAAATTTCGATGTACTCGAGCCTTTCTGTTATTAATCGTCTTCAATTGTTTATCGGATCCTTTCTATTTCTTCAAAGAGGTATATTAATTATAAATGTGTCATCTAATAATTTCAGAAAGGCACACACATTGACTACACATATGATTACACATATACTACTAAACATATACATTCATATCACAAATATTTCACTGAGAAAGCAAAAAGTGCTTTAATTTAATTCATATTTTAAATTTATTGTTAAAAACGTATTTAAAATAAATCTATGTCCCATTGTATCATATCACTTCGTAAACATTTTTTAGTACCAGCGGTTATGTTTCTCTTCAACTGAAAATTACTCCACCTGTAAAACGTCGTTGTAGTCAAGCCTTTCTGTTAATAATAGTCTTCAATTTCAGATCGGATCCTTTTCTACTTCTTCAAAAAAGTATACCATTTGCAAATGTGTCATCTAATAATCTCAGAAATACTCGCTTCTCTTTTTAATCCTACCTTTTGACCACCCCCATTGATTGGGAATTTTCACGACTCTATGTACAGGGGTGTGAGATGATGTCATAATATACATTATCATTATATCAAGTTTTGCGTTTCATATTACATCCGAAAAAATCCGATTATGGCAAAATGGCGATATTTCTTTATCGACTAAGACAGTAATATTTCTTTTAATTAATATTGCACGAAAACTTTCTAATAATCAATTTCATGGATAAAATGGCACCCTTTAATAAATGGAACATTTTATAATAATGATTAAAATACAGAATGTTCTGTTAAAGGATCAAAGAATTCATATGGTTGTTACTGAAAACCAAGAACAAAATTTGCAATCGAACATGGTACCGCAAACCATGTTGGAAGGATGAAAATAAGGTCCGACGTCAACGAAAATAATATCCGCAAAAAGATTCATTTGATTATTTCAAAAGCTGTTGGATGTGTTGACTATTGACGTTATTGCACAATCTGCAATAATGTAAAAAGATTTCCTGACGCACTTGAATATGCTAGGTATGCTTTTGATGACTGCCATAGTAAGGACAATCAGCATTATAAGATCTTCCTCTGTGTCCTCCTCATAAAGGAGTGATTTAAAGTGATCCCATAGAAAAAAAATCACACAGTTTGAGATCAGGACATACTTGGAAATCAAGTAATGAGTCCCATGCGTCCACTTCACTTCCTTCCGTATGCAGCATCAAGGTAAATACTTATCTCATGGGATAAAATGTGCATATTGTAGGAATCACATGCCTCCCTGCACGGCACTTGCCATACTCAGCAACATTTTCCGGGAAGACGTGTTGAACACTCAGCATATTCAAATGCTTGCTTTCAATTATATATATTACTAACTTCTTATTAAGGTTCTTATGCATGATTTCATGTTCATTATCCTCATAACAAAGGAGGGATGCGCCTAATGTAATAGTGTCACATGATACAATATGCCATTAAAAACTTAAATGCCTGGATTATTTATTCCAGAATGAACAAACGTTACTATGATGTAATTCCAAATTCTTATTCCCCATAAAAAATTCATTAGATAATTAATAGAAACTTCCTTCCTTACCGTTCAATAATGAAAGAAATTCATGCGATTAAATATTTCATGAAACAATGAAAACGGTTTTTATTTCATTGAAACAATAGAATTTATTGTCGAAATACTATCTAAGAAATATTTAAAAGAATCTATTAAAATTATGAAAAAGATTATAATAAAAGTGTAATTGAATTAATATCACTAAAATTTTTTTTTTATCTTAAAATTGCACAAAAATCTAATTGGTGCTATGGCATTTCCGGGAGTTATCTAGGAAAGAGGCAAAAATCCCCGGTTAATTTTTAATTAATTAAAATCCTAAGAATAATTTATATATATATATATATATATATATATATATATATATA
>JAPMOR010068142.1:90131-129928 GCA_026543865.1 Argiope aurantia | reverse complement strand
ATATATATATAGGACGTAGGACGCCCATGTTTTTATATTGTGAACAGAATAATTAAAGTAAATTTGTTTGGATTTTATCTGACTTATGTTGTTAGAAATATAAAACCCTTGTAAAGGGCTCATATAGCTCAAAGGGATGGAAATTGAGGGAGAGGATGAAATTTTTTTCTCGCAATAACTTTAATAATATTGAAGATAGAAAAATAGATTAAATTAGCCAAATTAGAGCCTCTTTAAGATGAACAACTTTTGTATTTATAATATTTCGATAATTGCAATATCTTAGAAGTTAGGGGCTGAAAAGTTATTTTCAACCCTCATTTTCATTTTTTCTTACATCAACAGTTTATGTTGTCATATAATAACTTGATATAAAGGAATTCAACTCTGCCTTCCAGCTTACCAAGATGAATTTTTGAAAATTATTTTCTGAAATAGCATACTGAAATGCCTTCTTCATTTAAATATATTATACTTTAAAAAGCTAAGTTAAGACAACAATTACAAAATTAAACAGGAGATATTATCTACTAATATATAGCATAAATGTTTTTACATTTTTGTGGTCGTTTTATTGTCAGAAACTCAGTTTCAACTTTAGCCTTTCAGCCATTAAGTCAATTTCAAAATTTCCTACACTTTGTTTTTATAAAAAACTATTTGTAAATTTATAAATCAATTAAAAACATTCCTGCATTTTTTTATAAAGGGTGTTTGTAAATTTGAAAGTCAGTTAAAAAGTTTCCTGTAATTTTTATAAAAGTTTTTTATGAATTTGACATTGAGGGATTTGGGGAAAAAAAGAGAAAACATGGTTCTCGTCAAAATTTATGAAAGGATATTCAAACCAGTTGAAAAGGAAATAGTTTTATTATAAAGTCATTTATCCATTTATCACGTTTCCGTAATCCGTTTATCACGTAAAGAAGAGCAAAAGGTTATTTGCAAAATTTTTGCTACTCAAGGACATTTAAAACAGGTTACATTAAGAATACTTTGTGGGGAAAGAATAGGAAAAATTTTCCTATATCAATCATACAAATAACGTAATTATGATGAAAAATGAAAGAGGAAACGACAGCCAAGAAAAAAGATGGGTTTAAAAATAGATCGAAGTGATTTCATTGCAATTTATTTTCTTAATGAAACGTTCTCAGAGATAGTGACGTCAGTTCAATTATTTGAACAAATAAAATAAAAAAAGAAATGAGGCATATTTTGCTAAAAACTTTAAAAATATTCAAATAGTTTCTGTATTTTTTTTTAAGAATTAATCGAAAAATTATTTTTGTGAATATACAGAGACCAACTTCTGTTTCAAATCTCTTTGATGAGTTTTCATTTTTGAAAAGCAAAATACTTTTCAAAGCAAACCCAAATTTATAATTTTTGAATTAGCGTTTAATATTTATTTGAGGAAAAAAGTACTTAACAAATTTCTAAATTTTTCGAAATAAATACACGTTGTATTTGGTTTCATACATATTTCATTTTTTTTTAAAGAAAATTTTTTCAGATATGACAATTAATTGGAAAAGTAAGTTTCTAGCGTACATAATTGTACGTTAGAAGCTTAAGAAACCCATTCTTGTACGATAATTGTACAAGATTGGTCAATAATATGTCAATGAATTTTTGCCAATTACAGAAGTACTAACTTATGATCTTTAAATCCTTCTGAGTTTGTAGAAGTGGGTTTAAAAATAGACCGAAATAGGGTTTTTTTTTGTAATTTATTTTCTTAATGACGCGTTTTTAAAGATAGTGATGCCATTTCAATTATTTTGAAATTCTTTTGCTTTTTCTCTTTAGACATTCTCGAAGAAATTCTTTCTTTCTGTTGCAGTTTTATATTTTAAATATTTCCTATAAATATTGATGAAGGAATCATCTCCATAATTGACTACTTTTGATGGCATATTTCTTCATTTAAAACCTATGCAAATCTAAGGAAATTCAGCTGTCTGATAGATAGGTAATTCAGATGATGAGTCGATTGACACAACATTCCCAGAATTCCATATTTCCTTGTTGAAATTCTATTTCTTAAATGTATTACTTGATTGCTGATAAAGAGAATCTACGCATTTGGCGATTTTGTTTCTGCGTAATTACTCGAATAAATAAGTGAAATGCCATTGATATATCTTTTATTATTATGAAAAGTTTTCCAGGAGTCTTTTTTGAATTTTAAATCATTGAAGCGGTTGTGCAGTAATCATTCATACTTTTTTTTTACTCATATATAAAATATCAACCGTGATTGGAGTCATCTGTTCAGCCAACTCGTCAAGATCCGCCAGACGCATTTAGAACACTAGAAGACACATTTCTTCATTTCAGACACATGAAAAATAAAGGTAAACGAACTGCAGTAAAGGTCAAATAAACGTGGCTTTTGTCTTTTAGGCAGTTAAGTATAAATAATAGGTGTGTAATTGAGATGGTAATTCGAATACTTCAACATCTATAGATTCCCATGATTCCCTCGTTTGTTTCCCTTCAAGATTTATTAATTGATAAAAAAGTAAATTTCAGTTACTTCTGATATGATAAGAACTCAACAATTTCTCAATCTGATAAAAAAAATCAACTATTTCTCAATTTGATATGAGATTAACTATCTTTTATATATAGTTCATTCATTTAAAGGTAATTTAGATGGAAGATGAAGAAGCTATGTCAGCATATTCGATGGCTTTCTTGTTTTTATTCTTTTTCCCTCTTGAAATTGAAAGATTCTTAAAATATCTCTTAGATAAAAATTGGTTGCTTTTAAAATGATTATCAACTGGTGCCAAAGTTCTTCAATTATTATATTATTATGATCTTATTATTTTGATTTATTTCATTAACGCTTTCTTATTGCGTTGGGAATATAGAGCCATTTATTGCTTTAATTTCATGAATGCGATTTTATCACCTTTGAATGTAACTTCTATCTTTTAAAAACTTCAGAAACAACAAATAAATATTCATAAACTGGTTACATAATGCGGACTTAATAATCAAATTGATTACCAATTATTAACTATTATAAGTGCAATAATGAAATTGTGCCAAAATATAAGGCTAAAAATAGGTTGGTGCAAGTTTTTGGCACATTCTTTTATGAATTAAATATTCAATGTTTAAGTTTCTTATTTCATTTCAAAGTATCTTAATTTTTTAATTAAACAATCGATTAAGAAATCAAATTAAATTAATCTAAAAGCTAAATGAATTCATTTGCCTATATTAATTTCCATCTTAATGACATTTTTATATTCAAATACTGCAAAAAAGGGTCCATTACAGTGTTATAATGTCTTTCGTAGTTACAGAATATAAATTAGAATCAAGTAAGACTATCTGAATCACATCTTCAAACTGAAGTTTCATTAAATTAAGACGTTGTAAACAATTTTAAGCATTCTTTACTTATTTACCAATCAACTGAATTAGGGTTTAATTTTTTTAAAGATTTTATTCCATAAGTTAGCATCAGATTTACAAGATGAGCGCAAAGTCTTCCTTGATTACAAAAGATTATCACGAATAAATAGCTGAATAAAACCTTTATCATTGCGTGGTATTATAATTAATTTCTTAACTGTCAAATGGATGGCTCAGCTAGTCAATATATAAATAGTAAATTTGAATCTGCGAAATTTGTAACCCTTGATCAAATTTGAATCGAGGCCTTCTATGAAGCTTGCAATTGCTGTTTATTTATACAAAACTATGTGAAGTAATGGAAATTGTGAAAGGTCGGATAACTTTTGATTTAAGATAATCCAAAATTTATACGTTTCCATATTTAAATTAATTTTTGCCGTTTTCTCTTTAATGATCTGCTCTACAGATGTTTAGTTTCTTGTTTTTGTTTTGCTGTAATGTATATAATTCTTTCCTCTGAAAGGAAAAATACAAAATAAATTATTTATCTCCTTTCAGTTGAAAAATAGATTGAAGAAGGATTTAACCCCAGCTTTGTTGGATGACGAAACTTTGTTTTACCGTTTCTCGAAAGGTGAGAAATATCCATCTTTTCTGTCAATTTCTGTCACAATTATTAATTATTAAATGGCAACTAGCATCATTGAAAAAAATAGAAGCCCCATAAATGGATTCACTTCAGGAATTTCAATAAAACATTGCTTACGGAAACGAAGATATCTTGATCACTATATAGTTGATTCTATTGAACTATTAATCCCTGCTTGTATACCAATTAATTTGGTGAAGAAATAATGAACAAAATAAAAGATTACCGGCATGAATGATGAATTGTAATAAATAATTTTCAAATAAGAAAGCATGCCACGCTCATGCCTATTTGGCAAGCCTTAAATTGTTAGGTCCATAGTCCATTAGATCTTGCACTCATTCACAGTGAAGGTTCATGCGTGCACTTGCACACCATTTACTAATATATGTTTTTGTATTCCTTTCCTATCTACATTTCAATTCTACCTCGAAATAGTTCAATGTAAACATAAACCACAGTAGATCTATTATCTTCAAGTGAATTAATAATAATAACAAGTATTCAGTCATATTTTTAATTTCAGAATAAGCAGATACAGTCTGTGCTTGTTTGAGGTTCGAACTCGTAACGGTAGGGTTCATAGGCAAGTAACATAACCACTAGACAAAAGTGATCACTCTTGTCAGGAGGTTATTATCTGGCTTATGAAGTTACCAGCGCAAGTCCATATTGTTCCAAATGAACAGTAACATTTGGCTGTCATTTTTTACTTTAACTTACTTTTTTAGTTTTACTTTACTTACTTTTTTAGTTTTAAACCAGTATCAGTTCTTTAAAAATACACATTGTACAAGTATCGTGGATATTGATTAGTTAAGAAATTTAATTTATCTTATCATGCTTATTTCCTATTTATTTTTCTGGTATTTCTGTATTAATTCCGTTATTTTGCTTCTTAGCTCGAGATTTCGTGATTGCTGATGCTGAAGCTATGCTTAGAAAGGTAAGTTGGTTTATTAGGTAATTAATAAGTGATGTGGATGAATGATTAATAAGTGAGCGATACACCAAAATGAGATGAATGGCAGCGAAATGTATTGCAAGTGGCTGAAATTGTCAATTCTTTTTTCATAATACGAAGACGAAATAATGTAATCGTTAAAAAATTCGAATTCGAAATTTTGTAGGATCTTTACGCTCAAGATCTCCTTGTTTCCGAATAATATATTTTTGAAATTATGTCTCTCTGTATGTTACACAATAACTTAAAAACATTTTGAGCTAGGCGAATGAAATTTAGTATGTGATTTGTGAAAATTTGTAGATTTCTATCAACTTTTGAAAGAAACGTATAGGAAGACTGAATGTCTAGAATCTGAGTGCAAGTGAGCATGATAATGGCAAAATTTAGACATCTTTAATTATAAATTTTTATATAAATTTAGCATTTAAAATATAAAATCTTATTAAATTTTGAAACTTGAAAAGTTTTTTTCGGGATTTAGTCGACAGTTTATAGCTCTATGATTTTTCATAGATATAAAAGCAATGGGATAGACAAGCGAAATTTCAACATCTAAAGTACATCTCTTTATGCGATTATAAATGAAATCGATCAAAGGGTTGACTCTCTGTCGGTCTGTCCTTTCACATGCACGTAAATGGGGTAAGAGAAAATGCAATGAATTAAGTAAAATTTTGATGTGATCTTTCTATTAAAACTTCAATTCTGTGAAAAAAAAATATCGATTTGAAACAGTCCAAAAAGAGTTTAAAATGTATATTTTTTACTGCAATACAAAGAATAAAATTCTCATATGCGGAACGAAGTTGATAAAGAGAGATCCGATAATTTAGAGATTTTGTTAAATATTCACGTTTCAACATCAAATTACCAAAAATAATAATATTTTTAAAAGTATAGTTATTTTATTTTTAACGTGATAATTCAAAAATACAATGGAATAGAAGAATACAGTTTGGTTCATGGCGTAAATACTAAAACTGAATCAATCTATGGACTGCCAGACAATCTACTCGTCTATGTGGATGTAATCACATAGACTGACTATTGAAAAGTATAAATAGCCAGAAGTATAAAATTTGGTATTAGATTCTATCAATTCTATTATAGATTTGTTTCAAATTTTTGTGGAAATCCTGTATGTTTACATGTTCAAAAACACAACAATTTGCGTAAATAAAAAAAAATCTGTGCGTGGTATTCACCAGCATTGTAAATGTAAAAAAAAAAAAAAAAAAAAAAAAAAATGTAAAAACAATCTTTTACAGAAAAAGGAATGCAAATTCAATTTTCATCATTATCATTATCATCATTTCATTTCATCATTATCATTCAATTTTCATCATTTCATTTCACAACACCGAAAACGTCTTTCAACGCTTAAGTATAAAAGAAAGTGAAGGGAGAATCCATTTTCACTGGTTGATACAGAAGCGATAGAGATGCGGATGCGTTATTAAATATGACCAATAGCTGCAATAAAATCAAGAATTTGGATACTGGATACTTTAAAATAATTAGTTATAAATTGAGAAAGTATTCTCTTTGAAACTACTTTTCTTTTGCAGTTGGGATTCATAAGTCAAATTGACAACGATGTTGTCCACTTGACCATGGACATCATCCAGGGGCTACTTGGCCACATTAAATTTTTCTCGTCACGTGGTCACCGCCTCATTTCAAAAACAGCCCATTGATCCAAGAACAGTAGCCGCATGCATTGTTCATTATCTGCACATGGCTTTCTTTTTGAAGTTGTTTCTTTAGATTTTTATTTGCTAAAATATATCCTAAACTTTTTTTGACGTTTTCTTTTTTGTAGTATTGTACTAACTGAAAGTACGTTTTGAGAGGGATTCACAAATCAAATTGACAACCTGTTGATATTACTAGCTTGCATCATGCAATAGCCCATTTCTCTTCAAACACTGCGAAACATGTGCGTAGCTATCTATCCACGAGTAATAGTTGCATGCATGTTCTACAAAAACCATCTTGGAATATTTTTAAATTACTTTATTTGGATGTTTACTTCATTTGGATGCTTTGAAGATTATTTTTGATACTTCTTTTGTTTGAAGCAGTAAAAGGACTGTAAGTATACATGAAGAACGTTTTACATGGTCGTCAAATTGACAACCACACGGGTATTGTTTCCTTCATTGTGGATGAGTCGTCTTTGCCCCAAGGTCAACATCGTGCAATAATCTATTGATTCTGGTCATTGCGAAACTGTCAGAATGATTTACTAGCAATATTAGTATTAGCAATATTACTGCATATGGGTATCTTGAAATGTTTTGAAATTACTTTCCTTCTTGTTTAATATATTTGAATGCGGAGAAACTATTTTTGGCTCACTTTGTATATAATAATGAACAAGTGGATGCAACATGCTTTACAGGGCTATTAAATTGACAATATCAGATTGACCATGGGTGAGTCTACTTTGTCACAAGGTTAACATCAAGCAGTTGTCTATTATTTCATTCCAGCTTTTGCGGAACCTAGTAGAAAGCATTGCTGCACACCCAGCAGGATGGTCGACGAGCAATGATCGTATTCGAGTTCTGCATAGGAAATTTTGAAATGTTTTGAAATTACTTTCTTGGCTGTTTATTTCATTTAAATGTGATGAAGGCTGCTTTTGACCTTTTTTTGCTTCTAGCACTAAACGTGCTAAAGATGCGCATAGAGAATGTTACACATAATTGTCAAATTGACAACTTCATGGAAGTTGTTCGGTTGAGCATAAATGAGTCTTCGTCACAAGTCAAAATTGTGCTGTAGTTTATTAAATCTAGCCATTGTAAAACATGTTCATAACTGCCAGGTTGATTTACGAGCAATAATCGCATACGAGCAATAATCGCATACGAGCAATAATCGCAGTGTTTTGTGTATGGCTACCTTGAGATGTTTTGAAATTATTTTATTGACTATTTATTTAATTAAAATGTCGCGAAAACTGTTTTTGGCGCTTCCTTTGTTTCTAGAAATCAGCAAGCTGAGTGTATGCATAGAGAAAGCTTCACATGGCTGTCAAATTGACAACCTTATGGAAGTTATCTGGTTGAACATGGTTTAATCTTCGTCACAAGGTGAACATTATGCTGTAGTTTATTATTTCATTCCAGCTATTGCCGAACGTAGTCTAGCCATTGTCACACACTCAGCAGCTTTAATGCCCGTATTCAGTGGATGTTTGAAATTATTTTCTTGGATGTTTACTTCATTTAAATAAGTTTATGACTATTGTTTGGCTTTTCCTTTGTTTTCCGAAGTAAACGAGTTGAGAATACGCATAATGGCTGCTTCACATGGCTGTCAAATTGACAACTTCAAAGATGTTGCCTACTTGACTATGGGCGTGTTTTCTAAGTCACAAGGTCACCATCCTGCAGTAGTCTATTACTTCATTCCAGCCACTACGAAACATATCCTCCGCCATTGATCCTTGAGTAATAATCACATTCATGTTCTGCATATGGTTATTCTGAAATTTGTTTTTCAAATTACTTCCTTGGATGTTTATTTCATTTCATTTCGACGGTTGCTTCTGATGCTTTCTTGGTTTACTTCATTTCATGTTTACTTCATTTGAATAAGTTGATGATTGTTTTTTTTGGCTTTTCCTTTGTTTTCAGCAGTAAACGAGTTGAGAATACGCATAATGGCTGCTTCACATAGCTATCAAATTGACAACTTCAAAGATGTTGCCTACTTGACTATGGGCGTGTTTTCTAAGTCACAAGGCCACCATCTTGCAGTAGTCTATTACTTCATTCCAGCCACTAAGAAACATATCCACCGCCATTGATCCTTGAGTAATAATCACATGCATGTTCTACTTATGGCTATCTTGAAATTTGTTTTTCAAATTACTTCCTTGGATTTCATTTCCTTTCATTCATTTCATTTCGACGGCAGTTTCTGGTTTGCACAGTAAACGAGTCGAAAATATATATGAGGAATGTTTCACATAGCTGTTAAATTGACAACCTTTAGAAGTTGTTCTGTTGATCATGGAAATACGCAATTATCACTTTTTCGAACAAAATTTAGGCTTCCTTTTATATTCCTGTTGTTGTTTACAAGGAAATTAAGCCATTTGTAATCGAAGTATTTGTTTTGTTTGTATTTTGTGTTTCTTTTTCTCTATATTTGACTTTCGTTTACGAGATTCAGCCTTATCACTTAGAAAATTTTTATTCCTACAGTTGTTTACAAAGAAATTATAGTTATCTGTAATCGCTACAATTGCTTCGAATTACTTTATTTTTTTCAATTCTGTTTCTCTCTCTCTATTGTTATTTTTTACGAAATTTAAACTTATCTCATAGAACATTTGTTACTATAGTTGTTTACAAAAAGATTATATCCATCTATAATCGGCGTAAGCGTTTTAAACTATCCAGTATTTTCGATCTGTCTCTATGTTTGATTTTTCACAAAATTTCTCCTTATCTTAAAAAAAAAAAAGGATTTTCCTTATATGTGGAAACAATTTCTATAGGTGTATATTTATTACAGCCTCACATTTCATTTTTCTTCAATCAATCGATTATAATTTTGCGAATTTTTATAAAAAAGACAAATATCAAGAACAAGGAAAGGAAAATAAAATAAAAATGTATTTTGAAATTCATTAAAATTTATTCAGTATTAATTATGTTAAGCCAAAACTGTAAGTACTATTGTTTTAGAGTGATAATTAAATTTTTTCAGAATCGAGCAAAACCTGATTTATGGGTAAATGAATAAAAGCACTATATAATGATGTTATGAGATATTATGATTGTTTATTTTGATGCTCTTCCCGCGAATGACACGACGGGGCTTCTTATTTATTTATAGCTTATTCATTGAGTAGAAACACTGATGAGCCCCCCCCCCCACATCTATTCTCGGTAACTATTTTATAGGCGTTCATCAGTCCTCTCCAAAGATGTTGGGACTGAAGTTTAGGGGCCGGCATAGTCGCATTTCTTATGCTTGTATACCTGACTTAAAACAAAACATGAAAAACTAATAGACCTCGGTTGATATTTACCTTTGCCAAGTCATTAATGACTGTTAGAGCAAGGGTAGTTATTGTTCCTTCCCCTACGATTCCATTATTCCACAAGTTCGGATCTGGCTCTTTGAAATAATATTCATTGGGCATACATTTTGTATATTGAAAATTGGAACAACTTGGGGGCTATTATTTAATTCCTTTTTACTCCAAAACCGAGCATTTCCACATTCATTCACATTGCAGTAAAGACGAATTTCCCTTTCCTTACTCATTTTCGGTTTGGATTAGAAGAATTAAGAATTTGCATTTCAAAATTCATTCTTAGTGTGGATTAGACGGATTTTCACATTCATTCTTGGCTTGGATTAGATGAATTCCAGCATTGATTCGCGGTGAGGGAATAGACGAAATTTCCTTTCCACATTCATTTTTGAGTAGATTGGACGAATATGCATTTTCACATTCATTCTCAATATGGAACAGAGGCGAATTTGCTGACGATATATTGCTCATCAATGATCTGCTATATAATATGTATACGCTAAGAATACAGGATATGCCATGCATTAAAGTTATATATTATTAATTTGATAATCGCAAGCGTGTAAATTTGCTTCAAAATGCTGGGAATCTGGATGATATAGACTACATAAAATGTGCAGCTAATTCCATCCATGCCTCAAATTGAAGCTCTTAGAGCCAATATTCAAATTATCATTCGGCACCAAGTGACAATTGATGCAGTTAGTATTTTTTGACTCAATTACTTTAATCACAGTAAGTAATAAGCAATTTTTGTTAATTCATTTAAATACACTGAGCATTTTTATGCGAATTATTTTAATTACAGTTGTTACAGCAATATTCAAGATTTTGAGCAATTTTTTAAAGAGTTTCAGGTTATATTTTTAAATGTGAAAAATCGAAAATGATGTATCTGGTTAGGAATTTTCTCTTCAATATAAAATCCTCATGGTTTTTTAAATTAAAAATTGATAATATTAACAACTTCGTTCGTGGAAATCAAAATTTCAAACGTGCTTTTTGTTGTTAAATTTTTAATTTTTTTTCTTTTGGAGAAATTCAGATCTTTAATTCGCATTTCCTTTTGCTTATTGGATGAATGGGTCTGTTGATGAATGGATCATGTGATTTCAAGATTACATGACAAAGCAACTGCTTATTTCTGTGATGCAATATCGCATAAATTGCCCTCTTACAAGATGCGCAACGAGAAATTTTTTTTAATTTCATGCTGTCCATGCGTGCATCTAGTGAGGCTGAATGATGCAAAATAAGAATGGCATACCATGTAATACCTAGCTGTAATCTATCTTAATTTTTATTTTCTTATACACGAAAGAGAAGGCATTGTAATCGTCAAAAGATTCAAACTCGTGATTTTAACAGACCTCCATGTTCAAGACCTCTTTGCTAGAAAAACACATTCTTATAGTTATGCTTGTCTGGAACACGATAACTCTTTAAACTTTGAGCTAAACTGATGAAATTTGAGACATAGAATTTACGCTCAAGTTGTAGGTTTTTGTAAAATCAAATTTGGAGTGAATTCCACTCCGTGGAAGTTTTTGTCTCTCTGTCCAAGGAAGTGTCAACACGAAATTTAAAAACAAAGGACAAAATAATCGATATTTGATTCATAATTTTGTACGCAAAAATATTGGCAAGTATTGAATTTCGGAATAAATACATCAATGGCTTGATCTGTCTGCCCATTTCTGTATTGGTATGCATATAAAAGCAATAACTCAAAAATGGAAAGCTATAAATAAAATCTGGTATTTGATCTTGTAATTAAAATTTTATTTCTGTATCGAATTTTCACTACAATTTGTTGACAAAAAAATCTTATTCTAAAGAAATATGTTTGAGTATGTGAGAGTATTAAAATTAAAATTACGTTGAAATTTTGGATTCAATCGGATTGTAAAAGACCTCCAAAATTCATCCTCGGTTCTCTTCATTCTACTAAGAAGCGTAAATTGCTTATATGTGATACTTTAGTTAGTAATCTATTTAAGCCCTTGGAAGTTCATAGCACTGATGAAGATCCAGAATTTTCACGTATGTGGGGAAATAACGTTTTTTTTAAGGAGTATGCGAGAAAGATTCGGTGAGTATACACCCTCTGGTTTCTTATTGTAAAAACCACAATCAAACCACTAACTTAAGTACATACCGTAGACAATTCCTAAATTAATTTTCTTTATTGTAAGCAATTTCTAACGTAATTTATGCGTCACCGAGCACTTTTACATTTGCACATGAAGTTATCTTTAATTTAAAGCATAATCCTCTTCAAAAAGTACAGATGCTATCTGTTTTAGTTTAAAACTATCAGATCGAATTGTTTATTTTAAAACGGAAACATTTGTTAGTATATTAAATTTAACTTTTACTCTAAAACGATGGGTTTTTTAAAATTTATAAATATGAAGAATGTTTTTAACAAATTCATATATTAAAAGCAAAGTGAAGTGCTGTATCCTCTTTCAAACAAGAGCCTCTAGTCCTAAAAGTAAGGTACCGGCTTTGATAAGGTTTGAAATTCGGATCTTCCGAAGAACTGCTGTATAATAGGGTAGGATGACGCTAATATAATTGAGACCATGTATCATCCCGCTGGCGAGGTGCAGAGGTGTGGAGAGACAGTGTCAGCTCACGTGCTTTTCTAGCCATTTGAGCATGTTTTAACTTTACAAAGTCCATTTTAAAATTACATTTTCGTTGCTTTAAAATGCTTTGCTAAAATATTTAAAATAATCTTACTAAATTCCTTTCAGTACTCTTGCATATGAATGACGTAAAACGCGTTTTCTGTGAAGGCTCGAGAGGAGAATTAAGTATACATCAGCACCTCTTCTGTTAAACTAATTTCGAGTATATTCGTTGTTTTAATGCCCAGGCGACATTAATATATTTAATTTCTCAGTGCATGTAATCCAATGAAGTGCGCTCAGTTACCAAGAACAAACAGACCATCTGACGCACAACTTCCTCTTGATAGATATTATCCAACCTTTGATTTACAATTAATATTATGTCTATATTTGTATTTATGAGCTACAATATAAGGTCCAAGTGAATATGATTGACCAAATGACAGAGTTTCCTGTGAACTGATTTCGTTTGGAATGTATATTTATTTGTAATATTTGCATAAAATCGGAATGTAGATTTTATTCACCGAACACAATACATTTTTTATGTGGCAGACATAATTCGTAGAATAGTTTTTCTAGACTTAGGAAAGACTGAACGGTACATAATCATCAAAACCTCAAGGACAAATTTTTTTGCTGATTATAGTATTTTGCCATTCCGCGTTTCATGTTCGAGAAAATTTATATATTTGGACCAATTTTAATAATAACAAACATTGCTAACTTCACAAGGAAAATTTCGAAAATGCGAAATTGACGGCATTTAATAAAAATTATCAACAAATTATTATTCTATTTGTTTTCAAAATCGTTTTTACCAGGGAAAACCAGACGAATCCTCTTATCAGTATTCATAAAAATTACGAAGAATATTATAAAGATAAAAATAACTTCAAAACAAGCGGCACGTGTATTTAGAAAACATCATTTCCTTTAATCGCTCGGGGAAAGGAATTAAAAATCATTAAAATGATCGCAAGAAAGAGGAAAAATTGTGACTAATTCTTTTTTTTGTACCATTCTGCTGCTGTAATTTATCCTTCTTTCTTATTCTGCTAGTATGGAAAGAATGTTAAAAATAAAAGGAAAAAAAGCACTTCGCTACTGGATGAGTTCCTTAGTTATTCTTAAATTTCGAGGAAACAAATTAAGGCTAATTCATTTTTCTTTTTTGGATCATTCTCTACTGTAATTTATCCTTCTTTATTATTCTGCTAGTACTGAGCGATTTAAAAAAAAGAAAGAAAAAAACTTCGATATTATATTTCAGATACATGTCTCTTAGGCCTTTGAATTATTGTGTTCTGCTGCTGTATTTTATTCTTCCTTTTTATTCTGCTACTATGAGGCGAATGTTTGAAAAAAAAAAAAAAAACTTCGTCGCTGCATGAATTCTTAAATTTCAAGAAAAAAATTACGGCTAATTTCTTTTTCTTTTTCGGATCATTTTCTACTGTTAACATTCTTTATTATTCTGCTAGTATGGAGTGACTTTTAAAAAAAAGAAACTTCAGCATTATATGGAATTTGTATACAGAGTTTTCAGATACATCTCTCTTTGCTCATTGAATTATTGTATTCTGCTGCTGTAATTTATCCTTCTTTCTTATTCTAATAGTATGGGAAAAATGTTAAAAAAACCCACTTCATTACTGCAGCAGTTTTTAGTTGTTCATAATTTCAAGGAAACAGATTATAGCTAATTCATCTTTCATTCTGTTACTGTAATTTACCTTTCTTCATTATTCTACTGGTATAGATATAGATTTAAAAAAACTCTTTGATGTTATGAAATTTATATAGATTTCAGTTGCATGTATCTTCGTTCTTTGAATTATTGTGTTCTGCTGCTGTTGTGTTATCCTTTTTTCTCATTCTGCTAGCATGGGGCGAATATTTAAAAAAATATTTCGCCAATGCATGAGTTCTTAGTTATTCTTAATTTCAATGAAACAAATTATGGATAATTCATTTTTCTTTTTTGGATCATTCTGCTACTGTAATTTATGTTTCTTTATTATTGTAATAGTATGCAGTGATTAAAAAAAACTTCTACATTATATGGGATTTGTATACAGATTTCAGACACGTTTATTTACTTTTAGATTTATTATATTTGGAGCATTGAGACAAACTTCTCGACGGTTTTCATCAAAACTTCAACAGAAATCTACAACTATTAGTCTTAAGAATATACATGAGCTTCTTTCTTATTCTGCTAGTATGGGGAAATGTTAAAAAGAAGAAGAAGAAGAAGGAAAAAAAAAAAAAACTTCGCTCTTGGTTATTCTTAGTTTTAAGGAAAAAAATTTTTTTTTTGGGGGGGGATCCTTTTACTACAGTAATTTATCTTCTTTTATTATTGTGCTAGTATAAAGTGATTGTTATTTAAAAATAAAACTTCGACATTATATGAAATTGGTATACAGATTCCAGACACATGTCTCTTTGTTCTTTGAATTATCGTGGAAGGAATGTTATATGAAGAATGTTTTGTTCACATGAGTTGTTCTTTGAATTATTGTGTGACGGACTTCCTCTCTACGGATTTTATCTGAATTTCGAAAGAAATCTATAAATTTCGATCTTAAGATCTGAAACGTTCTATCTAATCTGAATCTATCTAATCATCATCTGAAATGTTTTACCTCATCTGAAATGTTTTTTAAATGACCTACCTCTGTATTACAATTGATCACATACAAAATATATTAATTTAAGTCATTGGAGTTTTTAATGTTATAGGCATAGGAGGCGCAGAATGTTACGTTAACACGTTTATATGTATGCGAACGCACCGATCATCAGATGGTTAAGCCATTTGACAAGCTAGATTCAAAATTTAAAATGGATCTAATTTAGATGATTAAACTGTGTATAAAATTTTATTTTTCTTGCTGTTTTTATCGTTTTACAATTATCGTGTTAATATATATTTGGAAAACAGGCCATATAGATTTCTTCTGGGTGAGTTTCATTCACAATTTGATGGAAATCTACATATTTGTTGTAAAAACAACATGCTGAATTTCAGCCCTCTTTTATACATTATAATTCAATGCAGTTTTGTGTAATAATATTGAAAAACTGATTAATGTAATTCTAAAAAAATGTTTTCGAGCTCGGAGGGGGGGGGATCAGAATCGTAAAGATTTGTCAATCATGAGGTTGATTTGTTTTGACAGTTACAACGCTTTTTCTTTTTATTCTTCGAAAAGAAGAAAGTTGAAATGCAACGGAATACAATTTTTGTCATTTCGGCAATGAAAAAATCTAGAGTTTCTAGAGAATATAAACATATATTTAGCTTTGTGCCCCTAACGATTAATTATAAAAGAAAGAAAAATATTAAATTGTTTCTCTCTCAGGCACATTTCTCTTTTGTGCAGATTTTACAAATTTCTATAACATGTAGATTTTATAAAAATAGAAAAGAGACTGATTTCCATATACAGAACTTACAAAGAGTAAATGTAAAAAAGAAAAAAAAAATCGACTTTCGAAAAAAAATCGTAAAAAAATTCGACCTTGATATTTTGTTGCATTTCTCTGCAATCGAATGAGCCTTTTTGACAAATTATCCATGTTTCTATTTTTGAACGAAATAACTCAGAAACACTTTGAGTTAGATATATAAAATATGGTATATGTTATTTACGAGAAATTTGTATATTTGTGTCAAATTTTGAGTCAAATAAATTGACAGAAAATCCTGAAAGGAAAACAGTTCTCAAGTCTCATCTGAAGAATGTTAGGTAGTTAGGTAGAAGAAACGTTAGTCTTAGAATCGAATTTCAAACAAAATTCGTCAAAAGGTTGATTGTCTATCAGTCTATACTTTCGTAAGGATTCAGCGTGATAGCTGGAAAACGCAACGGTATATGCAAATTCGATATGTGATATTGTTACAAAAATTGCAGCTCCTTGCCAAATTTTGATTTCAGTGGATGGGAAAAAAGATGTCCAATATGGATACTCAATTTTATCCTTTACATTATGGAGCTCTTAATGATCTTTTTTGAGACTCTAAAAATATATTCTGACCTATTCTACACGGGTTTGCTAAGGTTTCTATATATATATATATATATATATATATATATATATATATATTATTCTCTCGTATAAGAAGTACAAATAAAGTATTGTATTAAAAACATCGAACTCGAGATTTTGACGAATTTCCACGTTCAAACCTTAAATCGTCAAACATATATATGGTATTATGTCTGTCTATGAACGTGATAACTAAAAAACGCTTTGAGCTAGACAGATGAAATTTGGCCTTCGGATTTATGACCATATTGGTAGATTTCTTTCAAAATTTGGACGAAAAATCTATTTAAAAGAAGTTAGTCTGTTTGACTGTTTGATTACAAATGCTCTACAACTCCAAAACACAAAGAGCTAGATAAATGATATATCTGATATGCAGGATTAGCAGCAAAAGTATAAATTCTTATCAAATTTTGAGCAAAACCAATCAAAGAACCGAGTTTCTGTCTCTCTGGGTTTGATGCATGCAAAGGCATAAACGGAATGATTTAAATTAATGACATTCGGCATGGGATCTTGTGTCTACAACTGTAGTTGTGTGCCAATTTTTTTTCCCAATTTGTCGTTAAAAAGGTAAAAATACATACTTGCTCTACAGATTTATTAAAAATGTTAGATTCAAGTCAAAGATCTATATTTTGTAACTATTGTTTGCTAATACCAGGTAAAAAATTTGTGGCCTTGCCCAAGGCCCTTGTTTTTGCTTGGAGAATAAGACTTTAGGTGGAAAACCCGCAAGAAATTTCCAGGAGAGCATTTTTGCTTCTAATGCAAGAGGGAAGATTGAAAACATCACTTTTTGGAATATGCGAGAAAGTTTTTGGTGACCACGCTCGCTAGTTTATCATTTCCTAATAAATTGTTTTGGAGGAAATGTTTACGAAATCATAATAGCGTATAATATCATTAATCATGAAAAATAATTAATTTTGTCTATAAGGAAAACTGACATGACAAGTGTCATTCATTTTTCACCTTTGTTTTATAGAGAAAAATTGAAGAAACGTGAACTTCTATTCACTAAACTATAGATGAAAAGTTAATATTAATGATCAAAAACACGTCTTTTCATGAAATGCAAAGGAAAATTAATTCATATCCATTCATGATTGAACTGTGATATTTAAAAATATCTTCAAAGGGTATTCGATGCGCGATTTGACACTTTTTCGTTCATGTAAACATGTGAAAGAAATATTTAGAATTAGAGGCGGAAAATATAAGAACTGGAAGTTCAAGATTTTATTATTAAAATTCTTTTTTTTTTTTTTTTTTTACTAATCGTTTTACGCAATCTGTAAGTTCAATGGGACTGATGGTTTCTAAAATTTTAATTAAAAAGTTTATATAGCTTGGTCTCAACGGCCTCTCCAGTTTCTGATTTTGATACATATGCAGTGCGTACCATTTTAAAATTCTTCCCCCGTTCTACTCATTGTGCTATGTCCCTATTTTTTCTTTCTTTTACAGTAAAATTTAAACTTCATGATGAAATGAAAGTCAGATTAAGCTTTAACTAAAATAAAATATTTCCTACTAAAAATATTTAAAATTGGACTTATTTGAAAAAAAAAAAAAAAAAAAAAAACACCTTCCATACTGCTTAATGAAGTAAAACTTTTAGCATAACAAAATATAAAACAAATTATATCGAAAATATACTTTAATCAGAAATCTAAGGATAACTGAAAAAATAGCTAAATCTTCATGTCTTTAGCATCCACAGTGTTAGAGAAATGCCAGATGAATAATTTCTTGCGACCCTCATAATAATTTGAACCTCATAATGAATTTTAAAAATCCGTGCAAAATAGTTAAAAACTATACAGCAGTTAAATTGGTTCCGTTGAAAAAATGCTATGTTGTTTACTGCTTAATTAAGCGACAGAATTCCGCTTAATTTTTAATTAATTATAATTAAAAAAATGGTTCCAAGGTGCATATTCTAATCCTCCTAATTGTATCGATACGGCACACACACACACACACACACACACACACACACACACACACACACATACACACACACAGAGAGAGAGAGAGAGAGAGAGAGAGAGAGAGAGAGAGAGAGAGGAGTAAGCATAAACATAGAAGTAATTTTTGTTTCATGTTTTGTTCATTCTTTTAAATATCCAATATTTCATCGAAAGGTATAAAGATGGAACTCGATTTATTACTATATTCAGTGAAGCATACCATTAATGGTAGCAATGACATCAATTCCATCCTTTATTGTTCAATATGCTAACAGCCTTTGGCGACCATCTTGATCGCCTGCAAGATCGATTTATTTAAACTGTAATCGTAACATATTATTCACTTCTTTGTTGAAATTCGATTAAAATTTCAAAATAATTGGTTTGTTGGTAATTAGTCGAAATTTTTAAGAGACTTTATAGACATTCTGTATTATAAATTATATATTTATTTGAGTTTTTAATCGATTCATTATTTATTTTCTAAAATTTCTGAAAGGTTAATTATTTTCATTGATTTATCTTTACAGCATATCCTTTGGAGAGAGCAATACAATGTAGATAGAATACTGGTTGAACACAAGCCATCAGAAGTAAGGAGATTCTGCATTAATCTATGAAACATTAATTAATCAACGTACTTTAACTCTTACCGCATTCTCTATGACATAGTCCTTGATACATATTGTTATTCTTTTCCACTTTCTTTACATGGATTGGATAATTGAAATTTAATTTTAAATCACATCACACTTGGAGATTTAAAATTAAAATTAGTTAGAAGTATCCAGAAATTTAAAAATAAAATATAATAAAAAATTTACAAAGTAGTAGATAAGATTAAAAGCACAAATAATTCTAAAATGCTTTTTAATGTAAATAACACCTTACATTAATGTGTCTAAATGCCCTTTTGCAGGTTATTAAAGAATATGTACCATTCTATTTTGTATGCTATGATAAAGAAGGCAGTCCTGTTCTCTACATTGACTTTGGTAACACAGATATAAAAGGTAAGATTGAACTATTGATAAATACTAAAAACAGAATTTATGTATGATGGTCCTTTTAGAATCTATGGTCATAACTGAAATCGCTAAATCTCGAAAGTTTAGGACATTTACTTCTGAGTAACAATATTTTGATTGTAGCTAATACTTGATTTCTGACAGTCTTTTTAGAGTTATTTCACATCATGTATGTTCAAGCACTTTAGTCTTGAGACCTGAAATGAGAAAAGGAAGACTTCTTAAGTATGAGGTCAAGTGAAAACCAGAAAGGGCGGTCACTTGAAAGTTTTCTCACATATTCTATAATAATGGTGCTATCATCTTCCCGCCTGCATAAATTGTGGATTTTGGAAGTGACCTTAAATATGATGAGTGCTGAGATATTTACTTTCAGTTTATCCTGTATGAAAGTTGTATGCTTCATAGTATAGTAAAGGAACCCAGAATTTCTGTATTAATTGCATGGTATTGGCAAACACTAGTTTTGTTATATTGTTAAAAGATGCCCCAAAATTAACGCAAGATTTGAATTTGCCATCATTCATGCAGTAAAGTTGTGCCAACGCTATTAAAAAATCCATTTGACAGCTGATAGTTTAGGGTTAGTAATGGAGCGTTACACTAAACAACGTGTTAACGTAATAGTTGGTAAATAAAAAGCACAGTTTCTTTCTTAAAATTGTTATATTCTCATTGAATCGTAAAGTAAACAGTATAAGGTTATGTGTGGAATAACACATAGGGAAAATCACTTCCATGCTTTCTTGGCAGATTCGCACTCTTTAATCGAAATTTTCCATGACCATTTTGCATAAATTTGGTTGAATTTCGTTGATACAGAGTCGAATTTCCTCCTTCAATGCACGCGTGCTTGTGGGCATTTTGGTATAGACCTTAGATTTTAAATAACCTCATTAAAAGAAATCCACTGGTGTTAAATCACATGATCTAGGGGGCCAATTCTCAAATCTAGGGGGCCTCTTTTCAAAATGTGGCCTCCAGATATTCATTATTTTTTAAATATTGTTCAGCAATGAAAGCCCATAGTTCTATGGCGTAACTCACCATTTTTATTAACCTTAAACTATGAGCTGTCAAATGTTTTTTTTAAAACAGGGTTTCCAACACTTTTTTGCATGAAGGTGGAGAATTCAATTATTTCGTTAATTTTGGGGTACCCTTCATATTCTAAGGAACCAAACTCTTAGAAATCAGAAAGTTAATTGTTGTGTAATTTTATATGAATAGTGATTTTATATGGAAAGCAAACAACACAATTAGGGAACAAAAAGAATCTAAGATACAAATTATTGATAGATTGGAAAGAACAGATTATTGTTATTTTAACTGTAGTGCATTTTTTATTCTTCAAATTATAATGAATTATTAAAAACATTGTGAAATAGTGAATTAATTTATTGAAATAATAAATATATTTTATATAAGATAGTATCACTTAAATGAAACGAAAATTTAATGAAATAAATGTTTCATTGGCATTATTGTTGAATGAATAATAAGTGTATCTTCACTTGGAATAAACCGCTGAATAAAATTTCATAATTTCAGTTAATCAAGAAAAGAATGGAAAATCAGTTGGAAAATTTCAACTTTACGAATATGAATATGCAGAGTGAAACACAAATAAAAATACATAAAAAATGATAACAGCTCGGTTGAAATATGTTTTTTAATTGATAAAAATATTTTCTTCTTTTAGGAGTTTTCAATTCTATTAAACCAATCGAAATCTTAAGCCACTGTGTCTTCACTTTAGAAGGCCTCACGGAGAAATGCAGAGCACAAACTGCAAAGGTATGAAATAAAACAAATCTTTAATCTTGAATATCTTCTCAATAAAGCAGATAGGAAATAAAATAAATATTTATTATTCGAAATTTTTTGATAAAAACATTCTTTACTTGTTGGATTGATTGAGCATTCTTCATTGAATTTGTGCAGCTTTTGAAATGAACAAAAATTCAAAAGTCAGCTGTTAAAGTACTTCCACTAAGCAACAGAATGTATGCTGACTTCTTTCTTCCACATGACCAAGCCAACATCTTAACTAGAATGAGTTTGGCTTCGCAGTGTCGCCTCCTCAAAAGGATCTAGGATGAAAATTCGGAGATTGATTCGTCATCTCGAAGAAAATCAAGATCTGTTTTGATTTCTGGAACGCTATTCTCAAGAGTAGCACTTTACATCTACATATTTATTTTCTGTTATTTTTGTGTTTCTGCATAGCATTTTTTTTTTCAGTTTTTTTCTTCTTCTTATTTTTATTATGTCTTCATTTTTATTTTTTGTTAGTATTTTTTTATTTATCTGAATTTTGTAATCACAAACAAACTGTAAGTCTGTTTATGTAAATTAGCACACATTTTCAGTTTATCTCTGATGGTTTGCTTTACAAGCCAAAATTACTTCCCATTTTTTATTTTAAACAGCTCATTGATTTCAGTTTTCTTTTATCCAATATTAAAATCCCTTAACCAAATTTCAATCAATAAATGTCAGACGTCGAACAACAGCTAAAGGGATGGATAGAACAGGAGCGTCTTTTCATGTCCTTCTCACTTCTTGCTCATTACACTGTTTAAATAACCAGAGGGTTATAGTTGCAGGGGCATAAAGCGGTGTTGTGTGTTAATGTACTTACATTTTATAATTTTAATTAATGGTATGCTGATTCATTGTTTACAGTAACAATTCCCTTCCGTTGTTGCTTGAACTAGAAAGTCAGAAGAAAAAGATGAGGACAATTCGGCAAATGATTTGTGCTTGATGATCAAGTATAGATACTCGTAGATGTAAACCTTTATCACGTACTCCAACAAATTTGCACCAGTACATTTCGAAACAGTTGCATTTCCAACTGAGGTACATGTCGCATCTCTTTACAAGGTTTAATTCTGTGTTTTAGGCACCAGTTAAAAACTAATTTAAATCAATGAAATAAATCTAAGGTGTGACACAGAAAATTCAAAACATAGTGATAGAGCAAATCAGAGCCTTACTATTACTGAATTTCAAAATATTCTGAAAAGATCTGAATTCATTGAAAGAATCAAACCAAGCTTTATTGGCTTTTAATATATCAAATAAAAAGTTCCATACCTAGATTAAAATTTTATAATTTATTTTACTATTTTTGGCTACTAATATACCAAATAAAAAGTTCCTTACCCAGATTAAAACTTTATAACTTACTTTAATATTATTGGCCATTAATATATAACATAAAAAGTTTCATACCTATATTAAAATTTGTAATTCACTTTAATATTACTGGCTAATAATATACCAAATAAAAAGTTCCATACATAGATAAAAATTTTATAACTTACTTTAGGACCAAGTTACTTACTATTTCAGTATACTGAGAAAAAAAATGGTGATTTATAATTTCCTTGTCTTATTATGTCTTGAACTTAGATTTTGGTGAGATTTTTTTTCTACTTAACAATGATGATAACATATTCGTAGTGAAGAGTATTTGAAAAACAAAATTTAAATTAATTATATTGTTTTACTATTTATTTAAATTAATTATTAAAAAGGAATTACAATAGATTAATTAAAATTAATTATTAAACTTGAAATTAGGAAAAAATAGTTTCATCCCTAACAGCATCTTCTATAAAAGTTTCACGAAAAACGTGTCTTTATAAAAATACATCAATTTCTTCACTCAATAGGGTAATTCTTATTTTGGAAGAAAATAAACTTAAAAAATAATCAAGTACAGTAAAATTTATCTTATATATATCCAATTATTATTTTATATTTATTTATACCTTAATATTTATTCTTTCAATGACTGATAGTTATTTATTTTTCAGTTAGGAAGACCAGTAACAAAGACGTGTTTCATATTTAACTTCGAAAACCTGACGTTTGCAAATGCGACGAACAAAAAAAGTAAGTACTTTATATTTCCATTTTCCTTTTCCATTTTTTTTTGTCTTTTTAACAAAAATGTTTATACTTATTTGTTTAATATCTTACTTATTTGTTTGTGGTTTAGTAGCATAAGAGCCAATTTTCGTAACAACAGCATCTCATCATATTATTTTATAAAGTTATTTTTCATTCACATCATACGTTTTCTGACCAATGCTGTTAGTAATACGAAAAACAGCACCATTCTTTAAACATTACTTTGAGATGAATGCATTGAAATATCTTTAGCTATAATGTAACTGTAAACGAGTTATCCCCACCCTGCTTAATCACGCAGTGTTTAATTGAATGATTGTTGCCTTGGTAGTACTCAGAAACTATTTAAAGATCTCTAGAAACATAATGATCATAAAAATATAAATATTATTCGACTCTACATTTTTCTACTTACATTCTACTTACTTTCTACTACATTTTTCTATCTTTTGGATAATTTTTCTTTCTACTTGATGTATCTGAAGAAGCTTTCATAGGGGAAAAAATGTCTTTTTATGTTAATCCTACATAAGCGCATCAATGCATACTGCCATAAGAATAATGTCAAAATCTCTGGATATCGTCTCACACGCATGGTTTAAGCCGATTCAGTATAAGTTTTCATTGATATCCTTGTCAATTGATTATTAAAAAGTAAATGGCGAAATAATTGGGATACCAACAAATTAAAATACGAATAATTGGGATACCAACAAATTAAAATATTACTAAAGAAAACGATTGCCACTTCTTCAGTTAAAGAAATGATTACTGCAGTTAATACTTAACTTATTACTGCATTACTGGATTAATAACTTTTAATCAATACCATCTGAAAATAAAAAGACTATTGACTCATTATATATTTCTACTTTTGAGATATAAGTACTTGTTAAGTACTTTCAATGCAAACCATTGCTCCATCCAATGCCCGAAGGTGAAGAATTTTGAGTTCAAGAGCTTTGCTATCCTACCACAAATCCGGAAATCGTCTTTTGAGATACTGCCAATAAAGCTGATGACCTGCTGACGAATGGTCATCAGCTAAAAAGAGACCATCCTGAGGGGATCGTTCTATTATGTTGAGTTGGAAGGACGTAAAGTGGAAGAGTTGATTGATGGTCACCGGGAGATCTTTTTTATTATCTGTGGTATTAGGTGCGGTTACATTGTGCCAACCTGTATTTATATTCGCAAGACTTCGACTAGGACAGAATAAAATTCTACAATCCCTTTCTATTTTTTAGGCATATGAAAACGAAACTTAATTTCCGGTATACCTTTTTATGTATATGCAATTAATTACATTTTAATTCTGCACAATTAATTTTGTAACTAAATTTATCCTTCAATCAATATTTATTTAGAAAATGCATGCACTTTTCGGAACATTATACCATTCCGGTTCCCTTTCAAATGTTACCTTTTATCCGGTGGCTCAATAAACTGAAATTTTGAACAATCACTTTGAAAAAAAAAAGAAAAAAGAAATGTCAGCAAGCAAAGTAACATTGAACATAAATTTATATGTGCTACTGATTTATTCAAAAATATATATTATTTTTCTAGTGCTGGAGACTGCACTTTTTTTCGCCAAAATGTTCCAGGATAATTATCCAGAGAGAATCAAATCCATTTATTTCATTAACAGTAAGTTTATGTATAATGAATTTGTATTTTTCTTATTTCATCATGTTTAGATATTTATTAATGAATTTGTATTTTTCTTATTTCATCATGTTTGGATATTTATTAAAGAATTTGTATTTTTCTTATTTCATCATGTTTGGATATTTATTAATGAATTTATTTTTCTTATTTCTTCCTGTTTAGAGTTTCTATATATTTTATATATTCTAATTATTTCTTAATGTTCAAAAATAGTGTGTATAGTTCGAAATATTTCTGTTCAAATTTATGGCATACATTTACAATATTAGTTCAATAAATTAATTTTATTGATGCTACATTCATAGTATTTTTGATATCAAATGATAAGTCAAGATAAGCTACAAGTAAATTTTGGATATGAATGCGTTTACAATTTGAAAGATTGACAATACAGAGGGCTCGTTATTATTGAATTACAGTGTTATCATAAATAAAATTTTCTAATAATATACGAACCTCATCTTCATAAATGATGAAATTTTGAACATAATTGTAATTTGTGAAATATAATAAAAGTTCTTGCTATTCAACTGCATTTAAGACATTTCCTGCAAGAGATTATTTTTTAATGAATAGAGATTTCGTATTTTGAAAATTTGAATATTTAATAATAAATTATGCCACTGAGCAATATGAAAGAGAATTGAAATATCATTTTTTGCATCATTCCTGAGCTCATTTCTTTAAAATACTTGCATAAAAAAATTTTTTTTTGCAGTTTACTGGGAAACTAGCCCTTGTAATGCCCACCCTTTGCGTCTGTGACCCCATGTTCTATTATGAAAATGACTTGCTCCATTATTGCTGACTTATTTTTAAAGTTCGTGTTATGATTTTAGAATCAAACTGCATTATCATATTTTAAAAGATAAAGTATAAGGTTTGGAAATTTAATTACAACAATAAATATTGCATCTGTACAACACATGCATTAAGTTGCAATGCCTATAGTCAGAATTTAAATTTAATAATGACAATAATAATATTTGCATCGGGCACAACACATGCATTAAGTTGCAATGCCTATAGTCAATATTTCAGTGCAATTAATTTTTAGCAACACGGAATTAGTCAAATACCTGAATCAATAGCAAGAAATTCTTCCGATGGTTCAGATGAAATAGACTGTTGATTTAAAAATCTCTGGAAGATTCCATGAAATTGTTTCTCTATCTTTGAATTTAACCAAAGCAGTACCTGATTACGATTTGGGCCCATTGTGCAAGTTCCATTAGCAGTGAGAACAAACATTTTATCACAAGATTGGTAATGAACTGCTTCAGAGTTCTTAAATCAGTAGATCGTTTTATTCAAAACATCAGTAAAATTGATACAGATTCACGTATTTTATTAATCTCATATAGTTGAAAATAAGCTATATTGATAACTGACGACTATGTGGAAAAACTATAGGCATGATAACTAAAGATAACTAATATCTATATAGTATCATAAGCAATTTTATTGCTGGAAATATTAAATTTCAATCACTTGTAATTTCTTTTCAAACGGAATTTGGTTTATCCCCTAATTTTTTGAGAACAATCTAAATTCTTTGGTAAGTGCCCCTAATGAAATTTTACGAACTGACATAAACTGATCCAATGCCCGAACTGATAAATATATAAAAATTTCAGTTCGCCATTTCAGAAATATAGGGAAGTTTGCCTTATTTAATTAATAATAAATTTCTTATTCACAATTTTTGATTTAATGGAATCCAAATGCTTATTTACTATTATCCGTTTTTAACGGTTTTCTCATACAGTTTCTTTGGAATAGACTGATTTGAGTTTGTTGCTTGAAGAAGTCCTGCACTTCCATCATTGCTTCATATTTTGGACGTAAACATTTTCCTTGCAAACTTTTCTTAAATGTTTTAAAAGTGTGGCGATAAAATAGTGACAAATTTCTCGTAAGTCAGTTTATAATACGTTCTAACGGAATTTTTGTAAGGACTTTCAAGTACAAAGGAAGATAGATGTGTCGTTTCATATTATTATGGAGAAGAATCCTGCTCATTGGGCGAAGGCTAATACATTTGCTTTGAAAAGCCTTGCGAAGTTTCATGAGAGTACTGTACAGCTTCGCGGCTGAAAATAAATCAAAAGTTGTTTACAGTGACCACCACACTCACAGTTTACGGTACTGCAGATGTTCCTCAATAGTAAGAGATTGAACATCATCGGATGGATTTAATATCAAGGAAGAAGTGTGCTTGACTTGAGAACAGATTTGATATAGATTTCTGCTCTTCAAGGAAACCTTGTTCACAACTGTTCGACCCTAACAGAACTGACCATAAATTGTAATCATTTGATGGCAAAACCGTCTTTATGCTCTTCTGCCACTAAATGCCGCGCTACTATATGAGCATGTATCTTTACCATTTAAAATCACTTTAAATATTCTCACACAACCAATGAATTGGCTATTCGCGAACTGAAGTACGCTTCTCGAACTTTCTGTTACAACCCCGGATGTTGGCGTTTATATAGTTGGTTTAAAAACAAATGTTTCATATCTGCCCACAATTAATTTGGGTACATTTTATAAGAAAAAGCTTATTTTATTGCTAATTTAATTATTTTATTCATTGGTTTTCACTTTTTTGGGTAAAAATACATATTATAACCTGTGGACAATAAAAGTAATTTCCAAATTGTATTTTCTATTATATTTTCGTTAATCTGATCTAGTTTTATGAAAAATTATTTTTTACTTTCAGCATCCCTTTACTTTTCCCTGGCCTTCAATGTGATAAAGCATGTCTTAGCGTCTGTAGTTTTAAGTAAAATTCGATGTTACAGCCCAGGTATATTCTTTTCAATTATAAATTTTAACAAAACACAAATTTTGAAATTTTCTTTGTGCTTGTTTATTATTTCAAAAAAGTACTGCTTGAACTTTAACTGCATTTTTATTATGTTTATTCCCTATACTAGGAGTTCCAATGAATAATTTACAAGTTTAATATGTCAGGTATAGAGAAGCAAGCACTTTCTACTCTACTCTGTATCCATATCTCGTATACAAGGGAATTCTTTGCTTTAAAAGAATTGCGCGAAATATACTTCAGGACAAAATGAAATTTACTACAATCGCCAATAAATTGAATTCGATATTTTAACGAATCTCTACACTTCTGACTTCTCCGAGCCCTAAAAACACATTTTTGGAGTTATATGAATTTTTCAAACTGTCTATAAAGAGAATAAATCAAAAATGCTTTGAACTGGTTGTATGAAATTTTGAATTTGGTCTCACTTTGGTGATCACTTCTACTAGTTACAATAGATCATGGTGGTGCAAATAAAAAAGATAAAAAAAACATTAAAATAAGTAAAAAAAAAAAAAAAGAGAGAGAGAGAGAGAGAGAGAGAGAGAAAGAAATTAAATAAAAGAAAAGGATACGTGAGATTAAATGTACAACAAAGATTTAATGAATAGAAATTAATAATGATGTAATAGCCTAAGTAAGGGAAATGCAGCATGTAAGTTTTGTTTAATTTCAAACAGCAAGTCCTTTGGACACTTAATTATAATTAGTTCCAAAGTTTTTTTGTTGTTACTGCGTTTTACTTGACATACATATCTATCACGACAGGCAATTATAACACTCTTATACAAATCAATGATCAAGGAAACGTCAGGAGTTGTTTTGAAAACGGCTATAAATGGTCTAAAATCGTAAAAAAAAGAGAAATAAATAAAGCTACATAATTAAGCCCATTTCAGTCATAGAAAAGTTGAACTTTTTTTTTTTTTTAAAGTTACAGTATGCGAAACAAATTTTACTATGATGATTTTATTTACATTATAATGGTTTGGAAGGGAGGATAAACTACGGTTATTTGAAAGGAAGGACTAACTATGGTTAATTGAAAGGAAAGACTAACTATAATTAATGGACCAATAAGATGATAGCTATAATTGACTAATAAAACAGAACACCGTGCAAAAATTTAAACATCATGATTTGTGAAGTATATAGATTGACACAATGAACATGAGGCAATTCTTTGTTCATTTAGAACATCTTTTTCTATTGGAAATTAGGCATGCATATCTCAAAAGATACCGAAATTAGCCACTGACCCATGATTAAAGGCTGAATTTTGCATCGAAAATGAAAACAAAAGGAATATTTGAATTCTGTCATTATCCAGTGCAGCAGAAATTTCTGAGCTTTTGTGGAAATATCGGTAACACTGGAACATTTTGCATAACTCAATGGCCTATATGATTCCGAATCTGACTTGTATACTCTTCTGGTTTCGGCACTTTACTGTTTCTGGAAGGTGAAATGTCTTCTACGAATTCTAGAAATATTTTTATTCTGCATGTTGCAATGTTTTTCCCCACGGAATGAAAGGGTTTTTCGTAGATAACAATACATTGTTTAACAATTTTGAACTATTCAATTATGTGAGTATAATCTTCCGTCCCATTAAAAAAGGCTTTAATTTAGTAAAAATCGAATCTAACAATTAAAGTTACGGGTTTAAAATTTCAAAATTTTCAACAAACTTTTTTTATTGCAATATGTGCTCCATAGTAAAAAACAAACAAACAATAATTATTGTTGGAACGGCATCTGTAGCACGAAAATCATCAGCGCTAGACAGACTAAGAAGAAAATAGAAAACAATTGTGGTATGCCTACCAAAAACGTGAAGTTCCACAGATTCCTTTCGGCATGGCATGTGCTTTGGTTCTAGGCATCATCTGCCTGCATGCAAAGTGTCATCGTGGTTGAGTAAGTCAAGTAGAAAAATTTTGAAACGCAACAAACGTTTCTTTGCTGTTATTGGTTATTTCCTCTTTTCTTAATCTGTCTAGAGCTGGGGATTTTCTTGCTACAGATACCGTCCCAACGCTATTTATTATTTTTTGCTATGGAATACACATTACAATAAAAAAAGTTGGCGCTGCTATTTGAAAATTTTGAAATTTGGTCGTTGTTAGAGCTTAGTAGTTGTTTTTCATATCATTCTTGAGCGCCTACCTCAAAATACCTTAAACCGAAACTTTATTCAGTTCTTGTGAAAGGTATGATAGTTAGGTCTCATATATCGAGATAGTTTTTTATAATCACCTTGTATATATAGAAATGAATTGTTCATTTTGAAATTATGTTTCTCTTCATCCTCTATGAGACTTATGCCAAAAGCTCTCATGAATAATAATGCATGCTATTAATGAAATAGTAACTTTACTATTACTATTACTGAAATAGTAATAGTAAATAGTAATAGTAATAGTAACTTTCTCATGAGTGGTTTCTTTCAGACGACGATTGGCGAGGCGCTCTACTTGAAAAAATAGATGCTGAGCTATTACCTGCATTTCTTGGCGGAACTCGCACCGATCCTGATGGAAATCCTTTATGCCCCTCAATAGTAAGTCAAAACGATGATCTTTTTTTTAAAAATGTTTTTTTTATTATTTTTATTTTTTCAATATTTAATGTGCCAATAATTTTTTAATGAAAAAAAAAACCCTTCTCTAAAGTTATACAAATTAAACAATTGTCTTTTTTCCTCCCTTCAACTTAATTGATAAAATGGTTTGTAAGACACTTGTGGAGATTTCAAAAGGTTACAACATTTTGTAGTAAAAATCAAACAATTTTTTTGGAGGGGGGAATTTGCATAACATCATGCAACAAAAGTCATATGCAGCCGCTCTGAGGCAAAATTTCCCTTTCCTCGAAATGGGAAATTTCTAACTGCGAATTTTCTAAATAAGACTATGCTAAGCAGTTACCTGTTTTTCAAAAGTGCCTCTAACATGTTATGTTAGATATAGGGTGGTTCAGTTTGCTAATCAGCCTATGTTTGATGACCTGCGCCAAAAATCAATCTTCATACGACAAGTTGAGTGATATCAAGCTTGACATTCATTGATGTTCATTTCATATAAAAATGTATATGCTAATTTGCGCCTTTTCCCATATAATGCACGCATTTTTAGAAGACAATAAATCCGAACTTTGCACTTTTCTCCAATAACGTCTGACTTAAAAGTATTTTTTATTTAAACCTTTCGTATTATATTATACAGGGTGTCCAGAAAAAAAGTAGTACAATCACTTATTTTCTTAACTACTGATCCGAAACAAATATTCTCAACTATAAACTTTGATTTAATAAGATAGGTAATCATATAAATCTAATATGGTGTCTGTGAAATTGACTGTAAAACTTAAAGAAAAATTCTCCTTATATTGTAACAGTATTAGTAAATAAAATGTTTTGGGTTTATAATCATATATTTTCACATAAAGTGTTATTTTTTATTTCAAATTTGCATGAGCATTAACATTTCAGACTGGCCTTTTGTTATGCATTTTAAATATAATACATTTATTAGAACAGATTATTAAAAGGGCTGAATCTGAAAATAATGATGCGATATTAATTCTTAATAATTCTTTAAAAATGGTTAAATAATATATTAATTAAAGTGTTTATAAAACTAGTTCAAAATGAACATAGAGAAAAGTATTCTTCTAACAATACTTGCATACATGTGCATTACGATTTAAGCTAAATTTTAAAAAAAATCATCGTTTGAGGGTTTAATTTCAACTGCATTTTTGCTTTCTCGTAAACGTAGTCTGGAGAAAGTACATAAACCACCGAAAAATTCGAACTCCAGATTTTGACAAATCATGTTTTTGACCTCCCTGAGTTCGAAAAACACATTTTTGGAAAATATTTATCTGTCTGTCTGTGACAAAAATAACTAAAAAAAAAATCAGCGTCGGTTGAAATTCGGTATGATGTCTTTATACCAAAATAATAGATTTCTATCAAATTTCGAGCAAAATTCGCTCAGAGAAAGTCTGTTCTGTCCGACTATTAGAATATAATTTTACACAATAACTACAAAATGAAGACAGCAATAGAAATAAGATTCGATATACATAATTAACATCTATAATATAGACACCTATCAAATTTTGTGTCAAATCCAATAATGGATTGAACGTATGTCGGTCTGTACTTTTTGAAATACGCAAACGCGATAACTCAAAATCGAATGACTTAAACATATCAAATTGTGTATGTTATTTTGTGATTATAATTATAGTTTTATGTCCAATTTTTATTTCAGAATTGGAAAATACATATCTAAAACTCAAACTCGATTTTCGGATATGAATGCCAGGAATTAATCGCCAAATGAAACGGTAAATTCAGTAAAAGTATTGAATTCACGCCATAAGTTAATATTTCGTAATTATTGTACAATAAAGTGGTACCAAGTAAGGAGTACCACTTTAATTATGGGATATGCAGGAAAGTTTTGGAGAGACCACTCTCTTTGGTTCTTTGAGTGATTGCTTGATCTTCTGCTCTTGATTGATTTCGGTTCTTCTATTTCTTGACCTGGACGAAACTAAATTTAAGATCCGGTTCCCTACAAATCTTGCACATATGTAGGTTTCCATCGAATGCAGGGATAAGAAAAAAAATCCCAATTCGTCGTAATTCATCATTCTCTTATTGATCTGGAGTAAAAACTGGCGGAGATGAGGGAATATCTTATCACATCGCCATCTGCATCATTTGATCATGACTTCGAAATGAAGAAATTCGTTTCAAAAAGCTTTCATGTAGTTTCAAAATAGGACGTTAAGCAAACTAATACTTGAAAACAGAAAGAAGTATATTAATGTTTAAATATATTAATATTTAAGATCAGAATTTTCATTTTAGCACCAGGCTGTGCTAACCTGGGGACAATTTCTAATCTTCCAAATTGCCCTTTTGCTGATGTGGTGTTGAGATTTGGAGATTAAGTTGCCGAATTATTCATCTTCTTTGTTTTTCTTATCAGTATTTTAAATTGCAACATCGCCACAAAATAAGCCACGTTAGAAATCGAACCAAATTTCATTAGCCTTGTTTTAACCATTTAAAAGATTATTTTTGCAATAGTATATTAACATTTTCTGACATTATGGTTAATATTGAAAAAAGAAGTTCATTTAGCTTATTAGATAAAAAATATTTCTTTATTATTTCAATTTGTTAATAATTAATTCACAAATCAAGACATGTCGTTGTGATAAGAAATCGATGCGTTGCTGAGATAAGAAATAATAAGAATTTCGGCATTATAATTAATACAGAAAAATAGTTCATTTGAGCTTATGAGATAAAATCAAATCTTTCTGTATTCATAATTAATTCACATGTTCAGATACGTCATTATGGTAACAAATTAAAATATTTAAACTTTTGTTACGCTGAAAAATTCAAAAAAAACCCGGCCCTATTTGTAATAGATATTGTACGATATTCATCTGGAAGATATCGTAACAATGTTGTTGGGCATTTTGTGCTAATAAGGGTCTCAACTTCCTTCTAAGTATTAGGCTTTGGCATATAAATATGTCAAAGGAACTATGATAATCATTAATAATTAATTTGATCGCTAAATGTCTATAATATTTTCGGGTGCTTCTAAAGTCATTAAGATATAATCATCGATGATGAAATTGTTAGCCATTTGAAAACTGATTAATATGAGGATAAGTGTATTTCTCATTGTGCAGATAAGGTAAATAAAATATCTTGAGATTTCGTCTAGTGGAAAGGTAGCATCTAAGACTTTTGAGAATGATTTACTTATTGGCTTTATCTCTCTTAGATCCCTCCTACTCGAAAAGTGCCCGAAACTTTCTACCTGACAAACTCGGCGAAGAAACTCTCTCGTTCGAAAGACGTGAAAAAAATGACCGTGACTCGCCTTTCCAAGGAGACGTGGAGCTATGAAGTGACGGAGCCAGGCTCCTACCTTGAATGGGAATTCGAAACCAAGACTAAAGATATCGGGTTCGCCGTCCTCTACAAGCCGAACACTGACTGCAAGTCCAGTGAACTGTTGCCCAAAACGAGGATAGATACTTGCTATGAGCCGGAGAAGGGTTTCCTCAGATGTGACAAACCAGGAACATGTAAGTACCGCTTTCCTTGAAAATGTTGGGCATGAAGATCTATAGAGTAACTACAATGTTATTTGCTATGATCATTAAAAAAAACACATAGATTATAATGAAACAAAACATTTTATTTTTAACTGATATATACAATTTAGTATATAATAAACATCATTGCCACTCGAGGCCCTCATATCGAGAAAGACTGTCACCTGCCATAGCAGTAAAGTTTTCCCTCAGTAGTCCATGTAAAATTACCAGTCGAGGAATCTATACTCTCTAATCCCTTACACTACTTTTTTCATCTTTATTCAAAAGCTTTTATTAAATTTCATTTGTTTCATGCTTTTAAAAATCGAGTTTTGTAATTGTTTCTTCCTTATTAGCACAAGATATTGTATGATATTCCCATGACATCGTTCGATCTTCTGAATGACGACCAATGTTGGGAAGATATCGTAACAATGTTGTTCAGCATTTTGTGCTAATAGGAAATTCATTCATTTCCTGTCAAGTTGGAGATTAGAAGTTTTACATGTTTCTAAACTTGTGGCGCCATCTTATAGTTAATTTGAAAAATAAGATTTGTTTTTAAAATTCCATTACCTTTATCATAATAAATTAATTTAAAAATAAAATGTAGGTAAGTATTTTAAAAAATCCTCCAACTTTTTTGCTCAATAATAAAAGTTTGTTTTTAAAATTTCCTTTATTAATTTTATTTAATACATTTTTATTTAATTTAATTTGGTTCATATTTGTAAAGACGGAATTTTTAAACTATTTTTCACTCATTTTCATGATGTACTATTACTTCGGAATTCTGTACATTTGTGTATTCGCGATGAAAATACTCTATTTTGAAATTTTTAGTGACTAATTACCTGTAAATTGTTTGATTTATTTAAATTATTATTAAGTATAAGTGGTGCCATGCCATAGTGAATTTCTGGAGAAACTGATTATAAAATTCTGTATTATTTATTGTAGTAAATTATAAATATATATAATATATAATATAAATTAATTAATTATTGTATAATATTAAAATATAGGAAATATTTAGTTATAAATTTAATGGATTTTAGTAAATATTATATACTGTAAATAAATACTAATCTTGTATCTTTAAAAATTTGTTTAGTGAAATTTTTTCTTTAATAATTATTTCTAATCAAAACTAATTAAAACTGCTTTGATTACATTTTTTTATTAAATTCCAGACATCTGTGTATTCGACAATTCGTACAGCTGGATCTACTCTAAGGAACTCTATTTCAGAATTAAAGTAAAATCTCCACGGGAGGTAGATAGCTGCACATGACCCTCTTTTCATCTTTTGGAGATCATTTCGTAATAAATATCTTCTGTAACCCAACGGATGAATTTGTAAATATGACTTTGTTGTAACCTAATGGATCATGTCAATGATTTTTTTTCTTTAAATAAAAATACGTTTTGATACAGGGTCTTTTCATGTTACTTTTAAAACTCATTGTAATTTTTTCTTGGCAGATACCCATATGAAAACCTTTTCTTCTTATCATTTTAGTAAAATTATCGTTTTATTAAGGTATTTTGCGATTTATCATCACTTTATCAATGATTAATTTCGAATCATTTTAAATTAAATTTTTTTTGTTAAACTTTGAACTAGGGAAAAACATGTTTGCGCACTTACGTATTGTTTTTACACCATAAAACCTCAAGTCAAACTAAACCTAAAACTCATGGCTAACAAATTACTCAAACCTCAAATTTCATAAAATAGGGACTTTCGAAGTTCAAAACATGAAAGGATAAAACAAATAGGTAAAAGCAAGATTTTTTCACCTTATTCAGTACGTCGAGTCATTTAAAGTATGTGGTGAAATTCAGGATAAATTTTAAAAAATGTTACATAATATCTATATTTTTGAATTTTTACATAAGAACAATCTATCAGAAAAACAATAATACATCAGTTAAAAACCAAAAATGATTCTAAAATTCATAATTTTCTTTTTATCATACGAGAACATGATGCTGTTCCTGGAAAGGAGTTGTTTGCGTTTATCAGAAATAAAATTGACCAAATATAAATATTGCCATATACCACAAAAAAATAATAAAAGCTTTGCGCTTGCTCTTTTTATTTTGAAAATAATTAAATGCACGTTATCCAAAATTAAATAACTTGAATAAAAACTAATTTGCGTTTATTGGTTACATTATTTAACGCAATGTCCAACAATCCATTTAAGAAAATGGATCGTTGGTTCAACGAAACGGTTATGCCCAACGATCAATTTCAGAATATAACCGAAATTATACTCTTTTTTAACTTTTTGGCTGCATTATTTTTTAATCTTTATCTTTTAAGGAGGTTATGAGCGTTTAATTTTTGCTTTTGCTTTTTTTTACCTTTTAAAATAAAGCAAAAGCAAATACATTAGAAAATAAACTAATCAGAGAAATTATTATAATCTAAAAAGAAATCCAAGTAGGTTGGACTCGGAGAAATATGAAAAAGAATTTGCTTTACAACTAAAGCGTAAAAAATGGAAAGAAAAGGTAAAACTTTTAAGATTTCATAGCTTTTTATATTTAGATTCTGAATCAGAATCTTCATTTTAAACATCTTATAGAATAAATGAGAATATTTCTAGAGAGAAGTTGTGGAATAAAGCTTATTTAATTTTTTTTTCATACTTTAGATGGTCCGATGGATCGATGCGCGATTTGCATTTGACTATGATTAAAAAAAACTTTATGAATTGTCAGTTTAAAGAACGTATTACAAAATTAAAATATTGGTAATGATGTGAAAAAACAAGATATTGTTTCGAGAACGAGGTTTATATATATATATATATATATATATACAGAGAGAGAGAGAGAGAGAGAGATGGCCAAAATTGTGGACACTTTTGAAAATCGTTATGTTTTCTAACTTTGTATGCTTATAGAAAATGTTACTCACAAAATGCATACTCTTACATATCATTTCAAAGAAAATTTGATGCTGCTTTCAATACAAAAAACAAAATTCAAATATTTTCAATACAAGAAAGTTATTCTTACTTTAATCTGAATAACAAACACAGTGATGAAGTGGATTGGAATTTCTAACTTTCCTGACCAATCACCGTTCTTATTCTGGGAACCAATAAAATGTTAATAACTGCCAGAAGAAGATGACATCATATTTAAAGTTGGAACGTTTCATTATTGTGCTTTTTTCTATAAAAGGAAGATTGTTTTTTATGCAATGAAATCACAAGTAAGAAATTTTGTTAAGCTTTTTAATGTTTAGTATTAATTATTATAAATAGTTCTAATATTTAGTCATGAAGCAATGCCATCAAATAAAAGAATATATTGGACACCTAGAAAGGGAACTAAGCTTATTGTGTTACATGAATGTGATCTTTCGAATGCTGAAATTGCAAAACAAGTGGGTGGTTCAGTAACTGCAAATAACGTCCGAAAGTTTTATTTACGATACTAGGAGACAAATTCAATAAAAAACAAAGCAGGAAATGGCTGAAAAAGGTACACCACCTGTTCATGACAGAAGAATAAAAAGACTATGCCTCCATGATCGAAGAATGTCGTCAGCGGCCACCAGAAGTGAATTGATTGATGCTGGCATTTATGTCAGTTCAAGAACAATCAGGAGAAGATGATTAGATGTTAGACTAAGAGGTAGAATTCAACGAAAAATTTTACAGCAGTGTATAAAAAGATTACAGTGGACAAAAGAACACATTAAATGGCCAGATGATCAGTGGTTACAAGTTATACGGAGTGATTAAACAAAGATATTTGGTAGCGATGGCGAAAATAGGTAAGACATAGAATAGGCGAAGATCTACATCCTGAGTGCATTCAGGCAACTATGAAGAACTCAGTTAGCATAATGATTTGATCATGCGTGTCAACAGATGGTATTGATCTCTTTCATGTAATCGATTGGACATTAAAGACAAGAAAATGCATTGACACTATTCTAGAGCCAAAACTAACACCTTCCATCAGTGATCTCTTTCCCAACAATGCATAATTTATTTTTCAGCAGGATTCAGCTCCTTGCCATACAGCAAAAATATCGAAAGTGTGATTTAGTAGAAAGAGCATTGAATTGTTATCATGGCCAGGAAACAGTAATAAACTCAAAATTATTGAGAACTTATGACACCGTTTGAAAACTCTTATATATATAAAGCGTTCATCAAATAAAACAGGATTAATTGAGTCTATAATTGTTTCCTGGCATCCCTCAACAACGAAGAAAGCGATTAAAACTGCCGTCAGCTCAATGAAACATCAGTGTGAAGCTGTAATAAAAAATAAAGGCACCTTACTAAGCACTGGTAACTCACTGCAGTCATCAGCATTTAATGTATCTCGATAATTATTGCCTCTCAACTTTTTTTGTATTGAAAATATTTGAATTTTGCTTTTTATATTGACATCAGCATAAAGTGCCCTTTAAAAGGATATGTAAGTGTTTCCATTTTGTGAAACGTTACATTTTCTATAAGCATACAAAGTTAGAAAATATTAAAATTTTCAAAAGTGTTCTCAGTTTTGGCCACCACTGTATATTAGGAATTAATTCGTGCGGTTTTACAAGAGATGGCATAACTAGCTTATTGTCCCATAGTTTCGTTTGCTCAAACATGCATTTAAAACTACTGTGATTGCGCATCTATTTTAGTATATGCCATTTGGTTTAAGCGTTTACAACAACAATTTTTATTCAACGGAAAATGTCAAATTTTGTGCCTGATAAAGTGTTTTTGCTGGAGTTCTTCATTACTTTAACATGAAGAAAAGTGCTACCGAAAGTCATCGCATTTTGGTGGAAGTTTATGGTGACCATGCTCTAGTTGAGCGAACGCGTTAGAAGTGGTTTGCACGGTTTAAAAGTGGTGATTACGGCTTGGAAGACCAAGAACGACCTGGACAGCCTAAAAAATTTGAAGATTCTGAAACCTGGTGAATCTATTAATGGAGAACGTTATCAACTTCAGTTGATGCGTTTGAAACAAGCTCTGACCAGAAAACGACCAGAATAGGATAACAGACATAATAAACTTATTTTTTAACATGATAACGCTCGACTACATGTCGCAAAACCGGCAAAAAATATTTGGAACATGTCGGATGAGAAGTGTTACCCCACCCGCCGTATTCATCAGACATTGCTCCTTCAGACTACTACTTGTTTGATTGCATGAATAACGGTTTGCTTGGACAGCGGTTCACTTCTTCAGAAAATATTGAAAAATGGATCTCTGATTGGATCGCTTCGAAAAGTGAGGAATTCTTTCGACACGGAATTCGTAAATTGCCTGAAAGATGGGAAAAAGTAGTGGCTAGCGATGGACAATATTTTTGAATTACTTTTGAAATAAAGCTTTAATTTCTTATTAAAAACCGCACGAATTAATTCCTAGACCGAATTAATTCCTAGTATATATATATACGAATATACGTATATATA
>JAPMOR010068142.1:0-82400 GCA_026543865.1 Argiope aurantia | reverse complement strand
AAATTCAAGAAAAATTATTTTATGATCTTTTACACTCTCTATACAGGGTGTTTATTCAGTCCCGGATCCATTTTGATATTTAATGACTCATAAAATAATGAAGATGTAAACAAACTTATGGCATTTATTGATGGAATAACTCATATATTTTCCTTTTCAGGTTTGAATATTTTTACTTTTGTAAATATCGTCTGCGCGTGTTTTTAATTTCAGATAATTTCATTTTCCAGTCTAAATATCTGTACTTTTCTAAATATCGTCTGCTTATTAATTGCATTTTTCTCTCTTTTGTTTTTGGCAACTATTGAAATGTTATGTTTACTTTTGATGTGTTTGTTCTAAGTAGTACTTTTGTATGTGATGTTTTATTCGAGCGGATATTAAGGAGAATGCATACACCACAAGAGAAAGCACAGATTTTATGGTGGTCATAGAGTTAATTTCCAATCAACTAAATCACTGACTTAAGACTTAAATCAATCATAAGACTTAAATACCGAGCGATTCTGTTTGCAATACTCATATTCAATAATAATAATAATTAATAAATAACAATAAAGATGATTAATAAAATAAAACGCTTGGTTTTATTAAAAAATATCTTTATATTAATTGCAATTTCGTCATTTACATTTTTAATTAAAGTTGAAGTTTTACCGGAAATGGCAACAAATTAGCAAAATATATATAGTAAATTGAACGAAACGATCTAAACAATATAAGTTTGGTATGACTATCAAAATTTGAAGATTAAAAATGTTTTTTTTTGAGAATCTATTAAGAGACCAGCTACTTAAAGTATTTAATTGAAAATTGTTGCTAGCGGTAATACTGGTCGAACCGGCTGGTCGCCAAAGGTGGCTAGTATATATATATATATATATATATGCACGTCAAAGTACAATCAACAAGAGGGATATTAATTTTCATAATTTTCTTCGTAGTTATCTTCGGGAGGAGTGGAGACCCTCCTATTGATATTTTAATGTATAGAACTTTAAAAAATAGAGATGAGAATCAATAAATATATTTTAATTTTTACTTTTCTAAATTTCCTTACTATTGCAACAAAGATTCATAAAAAAATTATAAATTTACTGCACTACTCTATAAAGAAAGTCGAATAGGGATTAGAATCTCTAATTGGAAACGACCGAGTATGATGATTCTTTAGGCATTATTCATCTACTTTTTAAAATTTTAATCGTTTAAATTTAAGCATAAAATTAATTTTTTTTTCATTTAGCATTGATAATGTGTATTCAGCAAACGCATTTTATACCATTGCATTGCATTTGAATATAAAATTAGGAACAGAAACAATGAAGTATGTTATTGCAAACTGTATTTAAATATATTTAAAAATTTCATAAAATTAAAAAAACTAATTACATGGAAATAAAATTAGCACCAGTAAAAGGTTTATTATTATTTTTTTCATAATATTTAACTTGAACATTTTTTTGCAATAATATGCGCCAAAAACATTAGAAAAACTGATAAACGACTGACAAGCGACCACTGTTGGCGAATTTGGGTTTATGAGCTATCATATGAAATATAACATAATCGCACTATTGGTTGCCTTCGTATTTTTTATCCCAAAGATTTATTTCGGAAACAGGGGATGAAAAGAGACAAGTAATTATACATAATATATCTATAGAGTCAAAAATTTTGATAGAGGGAAAAAAAAAAATAAAAAAAAAAATGGGGAATTCGGTAATGCGATTAGGGTAGGTGAACTGTTCCTTTATTTCTCCGCATATATAGCTAAAGCTAATATTTTTCAATGTTAATGCATTTATTTACGGCCTATAGTTTGAAAAACAATTACAGATTTCGCTAGCTAAAATTCCTACAGATGGTTTAATAAAAATTTAACATGCGAATTCTAGAAATATATATTTAATATAAAGTAAAATCAGTCTTTTCCGTATCTAAAAGTCGTTGTTGCTGGTTAATTTACTTTTGTGGCATACAAGCCATATTTGTCCATAATGTGACAAAACTTCGTTGGATTTTATGCAAAGAATCAAAATATTAAAAAGGACAAAATAAGTCTAATGAAAAAAATGAATATGTTTTGAAAATATAAATATCGAAATGAAGATTATCACATTTAATATTATCTAAGCTAAAGTAGTAGATCCAAAATGAATTTCTCTCTGCGCACTAAAATCTCGACATTCATACGTGATGTGTTTCATAATTCAAATGGAATTGCACTTTTGTGCGTTATCAGAATGCAGTAAGTATTTTTGTTTGCCAAATAATCATAAACTTCAGCTGTTTATTAAAACCATTTTAGATCAAAATTTCGGAAGTAGAAACTTGCTTTAATTTGCCAATTTACATATACTTATAATTCAAAATGCAAATTTAATTGGGAAGTGAATCATGAAGAGAAACTTTCTCATAAATATTAAATAATGAATGAAAACTTTTTTTCCATAATAACATGTTCTGTAAATTCTCTTATATAATTAACCAGGAAAGTAAGAACATTTTTTTTACCTATTAGATATATAGATGGCAGCACAAGCGCAGCAGACAATTTTTCAAAGCAAATACACTTGGTGAATTTTAGTACATTTTGAATATTTAAAATTTCTAGTGCTATTAGCTTCGAATGCCCAAAAACATTTTTACGATATCTTCACGATATTAGGTGATGTTTAGAATTGGGTGGTCGAAGAACGTCATGGAGATACCATGCAATATAATGGGGGGATTTAAAGAATGATAATTTCTCCATACAATAAATTCCAGCATTTTATAAAATCGCAAAAATACTTATTGGATTCATCTTGATTTTTTCTTTTCAAATCGATATAGGTGAATAAAATAATTCGAATTTTGTATCATCGGAAGAAATAGAAATTTGCAACATGAAAGCAAATGGTCCAAAGATAAAAATTAATTATTCTTCTGCAAAGAAATACGAGTGCCAGCAAATATGATAAAAGACTGAAAAGAATTAATTTTGACCAATCCTGTTTTTTCTAAAGTTGATAAGAAATTTTTTCATAAAGAGTATTGTACGGAGTAAATAAAAGATTAATCATAATTAATAAATAGTTGAGTCAAATGTGATTAAAAAAATCACTGAATAAGCTTTGTTCATCATCAGTTCATTTATATCAACTAATATTAATTTTTTTTAACTGAACAACAGGCATAATTGTTTGAGGTCTTGTTGGAGTACAAATTTCTGTTCGAAGTTTATTTATTTGCATAATAGACAAATATTGATCTACATCAGATTACTACACAATCATAGGAAGAATTAAAATTTTTATTTCTTGGAAAAAGAAATATTTTTCATTCAGCAGAGCAGTTGCAGCGCTATAATTTTCCGTCGCATTCTTTTAAAACTATGAATCATGAATTTTAACCAACATAACGTTTTAAAATCCTATAGTTTATACTGTATTGGGGAAAGATCTTAAATATCTTTTTAATATATTCATATTCGAAAATTTAAGAAGTTAAATAGTAATTCCTTCTTGTAATAATTTACTCATATTGGTAACACATGAAAAATTGGAAGATATGATGTTAGTGAAATATTCTTCAAAGATTTTATTTTAAAGGCAAAATAAATACTAATATGCCGATGCGCAGGAGAATTCATGGAGTGCTTGAACTCAAAAGATATAAACAACCTGAAACTGTTATCAATTTAATAAATATCACTTTACAATACAACTACTCAACAAAATGGTATTGCCTTTAAATCAATACAGATGCATAATAATCATATTAGTTTAATTATAAATTAAGATGCAAAATAAAATCACCCTTATTTTAGTTAAATATAAAGATGAATATGTGTGTATGTTGATGTCCTGTAGGCCAAACCGTTTGATTTAGGGCTACTAAATTTGGCATATATAAGCTTTGGGAGGTGTTAATATGGCATTCGGAGCAAGGTTTTTTTATATATATGTTTCAACTAGTTTAAACTCAAGCGAAATTTTGACGTCTTTTAACATTTGGATATATAATAGCATAAAAAATGATTTCCACATTATCTTAAAATTTAGATTTTTGTTTTTTACTGAAATTAATTGCTAACAATCCTGCCAAATAAGTTTTTTTTTCTGTTTTTAATTTTAAAAAAAATATTTGAAGCATATTTTACAATAATATATTTTATTGCTGAAATGAAATTCAAACCGTTTTCACTGTTGCCACTAATATTTCATGCTGCTTTTCCTTTCGTTTATTGAGGATCAAGATATGAAAATATTATGTTCCGTTTTTAGTAAGTTTCAATGAAATGAAGGCTTTTAATAAGATTTTTAAATTGATTTAAAGTTAATTTGTTAAAATGTTTGAAGAATTTTAATATTTAAAACATTTTCTGAATACAGAATTTAGCAGTGATAAATTATTTTTTAAGTGCGTCCATTTTTAAACATATCAATTATTTTCAGTAATATCATAGGATGCATAAAGATATGGAGAGAAAATTAGAAATTAGTCAACACGAAGAGGAAAATGGTGCAAGACTTTTGAAATAATATATTTCTGCAGAAATTTGTTTATCCGATATTATTTAAAATATAGACCAATATTACCCTAACTGAAATCGTGGATTAACCGTATTATAAAAAGTTTTTTCTGTTTTTATTTAGCAAACAAATTTTTAAGAAAGTCTAACAATTCAAAAAATAATATACATATGAATTAGAAATTTTAATTAGTTGTTCCCGTTTGCAAACACGTGCTTAATTGTAATTCCACTTAAGCACGAAATGCATAGAAGTGTATAGAAATTTGTGCATATATGTAGTCTTAAAAACAATTTGCTGAGATAAAAAAAAAGAGCAAATATGTTGCCAAATTTATAATTATTTATTTATTTTTCTTGATTTAATTAAACAGTAATAACGCTCAACTTCTTATTTTAAAATTGGTTTAATACCTAAAACCTTTTGATTTAACCGCTTTCTGTCAAATTTATAGGCTTTTTTTTATTTAAACACCGTAAATCGATACGTCAAATACCACCTCACTCTGTTATTCATTTACTAAGATTGCAGATTCATAGGCCTTCTTAGATAGACAACTCTGCAACTTAAAGCAATAAAATTTCTGCTGTGTTTTCTTTCCCCAATTTTATGTATTTCATGATTATTCACCTGATTCGAAAGTAAAACTTTTACGAGTAGTTTCTATGGGCAATAAAATACGGGTAGTTTCTAAGGGCAATAAAATACGGGTAGTTTCTAAGGGCAATAAAATGCAGGTAGTTTCTATGGGCAATAAAATACGGATAGTTTCTGTGGGCAATAAAATACGGGTAGTTTCTATGGGAAATAAAATATTTTCTTTATAACCATTCAAAATTGAAGAGATATTTGCAATGCTTTCAATAAAAAAGTGGCTTTGACCAAAAACTGGCTCACGATCTTTTTTAAAAATGAACGGAAGCGAGAATGAAATTACCATAATTAAGGAGATAATATATTAAATTTTAAGACGGTGTAAAAACGATTTACATTATGTTATTAGAAGATAAAGTGGAAAACACCAAAAATTTGATAGATTTTTTTTATTAATTTATATTTTAGTTAATTTTTAGACTTTGAATTGAATCTTTCAACTGGATGGATGGGATCGATACACCCGGGATTTTGAATTTCCCCATAGCCAAAAGTGTGCTGGTGTCATATCTGGTGCCCGAGAAGGCCATGGAAACGTGCAACGTGTACTAATGTTTCTCTCTTCCCCGAACGACTCTATCAGGAATTAATTGACTGGAATAACAGTGTAACTTATTACTCCGTCTTGCATAAACGTAACAGAAGAAAGCGGATCTTTTTCGCGCAAGCATGGAACTAACTTTCCGCGCAGAACTGTTAAATAACTCTGAGCAATTAATGTCACCGTTTTCACCCATTCACCCATTTCAATAAGAAGGGTCGTAAGATGAAGGAACCTGTGAACTCAAACCACACTGTGACTTTGGAGAAATACAGTGGTTTCTCAGCATACACTCGTGGATTTGACGTTGCCCAGATGCGACAGTTATGTGTACTAACGTCAACATGGAGTGAAAAATGAGCTTCATCTGTCCAAAAGATGTTCAAGACACAAGAGTGAGCTTGTTCAATTTTGGAAAGAGCCCATCTTGCAAATGCTTCTCTCTCTACAGTATCAGATGCTAAAAGTTCATGGCAAGACTGTAATTTGTATGAACACTGATTAAGAACTCCATGAAGAATGTTGCTTATCGAGGATGAAGAATGTTGGTAATACCAAGCGTCTACGAGTTTCTCGTGCACTGCTAGTCCCTGCCGCAGTTTCGGAAGCTAATGTTTCCATTTCGGTGACAACACGCTCCGAACGTGTCTGCATTAGACTTGGTCGTCCGGACCTTACATGATCCTCCAGCTATCCAATTTCCTCAAATAGCTGAATAAGCTTTATAAGACCTGCCACTGTGAAAGGTCTTTCCCATTATTCCCATTTTTTTTGTTGTCGGAATTTATACAGTGCAACAGTCGTTGATTCCTGGTTCAGGTAAAACAGTTTCACCAACAAAGCTTTATCTTTTCCACATAGCATCTTTGTTAACTTATATAGCATGCAACGGAGAATTGATTCTGGATTAAGAGCATAAGTATTTATAATCGCCTGTCTCATTTGCATATTTCCAACTAAGTAGTTCCTACTAGCGTCACCTCCCGGCTGCTTTTTTAATTATTTTTTTTTACCTAAAAAAATTCCGTTATTTATCGATGCCAAATCTGCAAACTGTTTTTTATTTTGCTTACTTTTACGAGTTTTATGAATTTTTAAACTTTTTATGGACTTTCTGCCCACCTAGCATTAAATTTCAAAAAGATTGGTCAAAGTTGTAAAATTGCATAAAAATGAGTACATTATATATATTTATATGTATTTTCATATATAGAAAGATTTTGTAAAATTTATTTCTTCAAATCATACCAAATCATAGCCTTAATACCAATGCGGTATTTTTTTATTGCTTCTTTATGTCTTTTTTAAAAAACAATTTTTGAGCTTCATTTCATAAAGTAGCATTCAGCTGATAAAATTAATTCACGTTTTTAATGCAGCTGAAAGAGAAAACAATCTCATAGAATTAATTATTTTTGCACGAATTATGAATACCAGACTGATTGTAAATTTATCCAAATCATAACTATGGAACGAAAGAAACATGAAAACTCTTCGCTGAGTTACTTCATTTTTTTCCTTTTTAAATTGAGAGTATTGTGTTTCGTATTAGACTTCTTTAATAAAGGATAAACGAAATATAATGCCTTTAGCAAGAAAGCGAAGTTTACGATAATGCAGGAATACGTAGATTACAACATGTATAGATAAAATTTGTTTAGTTATAATCATTTTCCCGCAAACATCAGCACTAACTACATTAAATAATTAATATATTTTGAAGTAATGCACACTATAGAGCATTTTAGGATAGTAATAATCATTTGTGAATATTCAGCAAGTTACACAGTGTCTTTAGTATGATAATACATACTTTTATTTGACTAGTTTCTTGCCAGAGAAGAATGATAAAGAATTTGAGCTAAAACAAAGATGCTAAGCTCAAAAGTTGTCAAATAAAATATAGTTTGATTCGGCTTCAAATAATAAGTGGTTTACTTAAATTCTTTTTTTTCAAAAACGTGCTTCTATAAATTTATGGATGTTTTGCTAGGCCGTGAGGGTTACAAGGGCTTAGATTTTTATTAGTAGAGAGATTACAAGAGACTTTTGCATTTAGTGAAAACAAATTGCGTCCTTTATGTAAACTAAACGTCCAATCGAAACTAAAATTTTATACAGAATTACAATTTAAGTCTCAAGATCGTCGGAGCATTTTGATTCGCAGTGTTTAAACACATACGGAAATACAGACCTATAGATGGTGAACTCCTTGACGAATTCATGCAAATCTATAATTTAAATCTTAAATTTGTGCACAAAATTTTATCTGTTTATTCATGTTGTGACTTATGGCACTTTACTAGCCAGTTGAGAGCTATCTGTCAGCGACACTAGCCAGCTGACAGCTATCTGTCAGCGACTTAAGCCGAGTGAACGTCTCTTGTTTTTTCAGTAGCACCAACTAGGGCCAAGAGTACTACTTAACTACTTCATGCGTCACATTCGCTTCCACAACCCCCTTTTTTACCGGGCGATACATTCACACACCTCACAGATAGGACACAGAAGAAGAACAACCATGCTGGAACCCGGGACGCCCAGATCACGAGTAAGACGCGCTATCCTTATGCCAGGACGCCATCCTATTTACTTATTTATGGTTTATAATTACTATGTTTATTTGCAATCAAAGACCTATGAAGATATATTTCCTATGAATAGATTTGGTAGGACACCAAATTTCATTCGTCGAGAACAATGCAGTTGGAGTTCGTTGTGTTCACATATCGTTCAACATAATTCAATAACATTTTAGAAAGGGTACAAACGTGGAAATTCATAAAAAATTTCGAGATTAAATATTAACTATTATTATAAAACTTTCTTTTTGTATGCTTTAGTATACGTAAATTAAAAAAATAATACGTAACTATAATTAAATTAATAGTATATGCAACATTAAAAACAAAATTATTTAATTAAAGTTTATATTGTTTCGCTAGAAATTCCTTCTTTGTTATGATATTTCTTCTTTGGAAATATGTCCTCAATAAGTTTTATATATTGAAACTGTTTTTAAATTTTAGTCATTCAGAATTCGCCAACAAAGTTATTTTATTCATTAATGAGCTTAACTATGTGATGCTTAGTGACATAATAAACGTCACCATCCATATCATTTAGTGTTTCATTGTTCTTTGTTTTGAAGCCCCATTCTTTGTGTGACGTATTTTACATGCAGAATGTCGTCACCTATCATATAATTAATTTAAAGATAAAATTATTATTAATAAACATGCATTTGAATGAAAACTGATGTTTCACTTTTTCGATAGAGAATTGTCAATACACTTATTTATCAATGCGATTTTCATGAGGTTTTTAGTTTAATAATTATCTATAATAGGGTTAATACCAGTCATTTCATTAAATTTTATAGAATTCAATTAAATTCAGAACCTTTCCAAAAAGTTTTTGAATTTTTCTCAATTTCTTTATTTATTATTATGACTATTATCATGATTTAAATCTTTTGGACTTTTTATCGTAGCTGGGAATGAAAGGGTCGCGGTGTCCTGGTGGTAAGGTCTCAGCTCGTTAGCCGTAGGGTTTCAGGTTCGAGACCTGATTCCATCGAAGAACCGTCGAGTAAGGGGGCCTGTTGCACGTTAAATCCCTCAGAACCAACGGCTTTCCGCTGGTGTGGTGTGGAGTGGAGAGTGCCAGCTGAGGTATTGTCCTCGCTATCTGACCACGGTTCAAAATTACGAGGTCCGCGCAAAATAGCCCTAATGTTGTTTTACAACGGGACGTCAATGTCACTAAACTAAACTAAACTAAACCTGCGAGAGTAATTCAACATCTCAATTGTTATATATATATATATTTAACAAAAGCTCGTTTAAACTTATAAAATAATGGAAATTTCATTGATTTCAATTAAATTTTGAGCCATTCCAAAATATTTCGGAATTTTATGTCATTAATTTCTAAAGATGGCCTATTATTCCTATCATAAAACACACTTTCTAATTCCGTTTTCCCCATTCTCTCTTTCTTATCTCTTAGCAGTTTTGAATCTTGTATATTTACACAAAGTAATGTCAATGAACATTCAGTTTCCTAAAAAAATTGTGCCAGCATCACCTTAACATTGGTTGAAAATATACTTGCAGATACATGGTTCTTTTCTTTAAAAAAATTTGATTCTTTTTTTTATATCTATAAAAAGAAATTATCAAATAATGTCACCAGAAAAAAATGCTAAAAGCAAAATAAATGGTTTTTCTCCATTTGAGAACACTTTCCCTCACATTTGGATACACAATAAAAAACTTTTTTTTGTTGCTAAACATAGAATTATAAATTTTGCCTTCTTTTGCAGTAAAGATATAGCAAATATCAGTTGAAATGTTTTTCTGGCTCATATAATAAGTTTTAAATATCGAACCAGACATTAAATGTTCCGATGACTGCTCTACTTCCACTACTTAATGTCAGATATTTTACCTCTAAAAGCATATTTATGTCACGACATTATTTTTGCCTCAATAATCCAGAATTGGAAATACTTGTCATGAAAAGTTTTCTAAAGTTATCTTGATTTCTAGAAAAAAAAAGTGCCAAAACTTTAACTAAAATGTTAGCTAGTTGTTCGCTATATGTCATGTAGAAAACAACATTTATACATTTGAAATTTTCAGCTTTATTTGAGTTTGTAGGAACTTATGGCTTATTTTGTTTTCTCTGTTTCTTTCTATTCGGTCTCTTTCTATTTTGTAAACTGGGCACTTTTATATAGGTAGAGGCAAGCAAGTAAGATTTGCCGAGTTTAAAATTGGGGAATATCTTTACTGTGGAACTCATATAATTCAAAAGTTTTCAACTCGAACTGTGGATAGTTATAAATCATTTCTTCTGCTTATTTAAATTCCCTATTAGTATCAACTATGTTTGAAAATTAATTTAATTAATTTGGTTTCAAAAAAATGATAAAAAAATATTATTGTTCCTGAATTGTTTTTCTTGATTACTCACCTCCATATTTTATGAGCTCAAATATCGTAAGCAAATTATTCTTTAAGGCCTTTAATTCCTTTGACTATTTCTGGTCTACAAGCTATTTTGAATAAAACATTTCTCGCTCTTCTATATATTAATACATTAGAAAGAAAGCATATTACTTATTTTGAAGTTTTGTTGCGTAAGTGTTGCATTCAAAATACTCTCTAAGGCTTGGTTTTTTCAATTTGAATGCATAGTTTCTGAAATTTTTGTTTTGAAGTTAATAAAAATGATTGAATATAGATTTCATTTCTAAATACGTTAAAATTTTCCTCATTTTGTTATGGAAGGATTTTATTTGCTCAGCTTGGTATTAAGAGAATTGGAATAAATAAGCAAAATTTTCTTCTTACTAATTTTTGTAATTCATCTTTTACATAAGGTAAGGACATATATTTGTAGCAAGAAGTTAAGCAAACAGTTATTGATCCATTTTAATCATCTAATCTACAACCAAACATATAAAGTTTACTTTCTCTTTCTCTGACAGATGACTGGTGAGTTACTACAAGTTTCGATTGAGCATGAAAACATTTACAATTACATAAGAAACTTCAAGAGCGAATCATGTAAAATTTGTAGTGCCCTCTGCCAGGAGCATACACAATAAGCAATTTAAATCAAATTCTACTTGCAGAAACTAGCAGATATTAATATCATTTATTAAAACTTGCAAATATTAATAATTTGCCGCCTTTGACGACCAGTTGGTTCACGGATATTAATGCTTGATAAAAGTTTTAATTTATTATTTTAAGTAACTTGATGACCGCTTCTTCAGAAAAATATTTTGATAATCATATAACACTTGTTATTAAAGAAGCCTTAAGCCGTTCTGTTAATTGTACTAGGTATCTGCATAATTTTTTGTAATCTCCAGTAAAATTTAAATTTTAAATTGAGGTAGAAATGATCAAACTTCAATTCATATAAAAAATTTGTTGAAATGAAATAAGATTTTTTAAAAAGACGAGTACAAAAAGAATCGTTCAGAGCTGAAATTTTACAACGTAGAATATTTTTTTTATAATTTGTGCCATATTTTAAATACCTATTGAACAAAAATTTTTCTGATTTATCATAAAACTTTTAGTTTTAAAAGAGTGTAAATGATGAAAATAATAATATTTTACTTTGTTTCAGTCAATAAATGTACTTTTGAAAATAGTTATGAAGTTCCTACTCTATAAACTCCTTCGATCCTATGAATCATATTCTGTAAAATCATGACCATGCAGGTTAAATTTTATTTTGTGTGAAATAAATATTTAAGAAATGTGATCAAAAAATCTTTTAGAAATTTATTAAAAATAGAAAAACATTTTGATCCGCTAAAACATTGGTATATTTGAAAAGATAATTTTTTTTTTTGCATTTTAAAATATTGGAATAAGTGCTATATTACTTTTGGATGTTATCATAAGAAAAGACTAAAATATTTTATTAATATTTTATTTACCAAAATTCTACTAAAAAAATAGTTCCGAAATGCCCATTCCTAACCTCGAATGTATACATATACGAAGTTTGCTAGCTCTAGGTAAAAAACGTCCCAGCCTGTAGAGAGGATACAAACACACACACACACACACACACACACACACACACACACACACACACACTTTCTTATTATAATTGAAGATGAATTTTCACGATAACATTTAGTTAGAAAGTTAATTGTTTATTCTTGCATAATTATTTAACATCAAATTACTCTTAATTGAATTTTCTTTTCCATTCTATCATCTTCGAATTAGGCCATTATTTTTTCTTAACGGATGCTGCAGATACTGAAGTTTCTTCCACTTTATACCATCTGTAAAAGATGTCGTATCTGTTCCAAGTCAATCAAGACATTTTTTCCCAATGAAACTAATTCCTCTCTTTCAATTATCTTGTAATTAATTTTCACTTACTTGTTGTATTATATGGATAAAATGGAGAAAAAGAAAGTAAACCCCCATGGATATTCGGAAAGGACCGTTAATTTTAATTTCAAATTATTTCAAAATGAGAGAATGAACTTCTTTACAAAAAATCCATTTTTTATAGATTATAGTGATATTTCATCATTTCGAAACAGTTTTAGCTTATTTAAGAAGATTTCATATTTTACCCAGATCATTTTCCATAAATAGAAAATTTGAAAAGATTTTTTTATCCAGTTTTAAATCCTTTAAATGATTGAAATATTTTGGTAAAAAAACTGAATCTAATTGTCGAATTCATTTATTATTATTTATTTATTTTTAACTAACTGGTTGTTCTTTCTTCTGCAAAACGAATATTTTTCATTGTAATTAATGAAGGACCTCAAGAAAAAAAATGGGAATTTGCAATTTAAAGTTTATCCAAGTGAAGAGAAAATAAGAAAATAAATTATTTGATCTTTCTTTACAAAATAAATAGATAAATAAAAAGAAAAAAGTAAAAAGAAAGGGAGTGGGGAACTTTTACAAGTTGTTATGGAAAAAAATTATCCTTATGACGAATGACTGATTTTAATTATCGCATTCTGGAAGCTAAAAATATATGGAGAAAAATGGATGAAAAATTAAAGATAAATTGCTAAAAATATATGCTGCAGCGTAAAATAATAATAAAAAAATCATCATAATTTTATATTTTGCATTAATTGGTTATGTAATGGCCAAGTCATTATTATTATATTTATATTTAAATAATATAAATACAACTATGGCTGTTAAATGGAGAAAATGGTGAAAACTCACCCCTAATTTCTTAGCTGGCGATGAATTGCATATAGTGAAAATCAATCAATATAATAATATTACAGGCTGCCTTACTGTTTATTTCAAATTTAGAAATTGATCGTTTATATTTTATTCTCTTCTCCGATATAACTAAGGAAGATATAAGATTTATATATATATAAAAGCCAAATACGTTTATTAGTAAAGCCATATATATATATATATATATTAAACTATAAATTTATTTAGCACCAGAGACTTAATTGCACATAGAAAGAATGCCATAAATTCATGAACTTGCTTTTTGCCACTTAACATCAGAATGGCGAAAGCTATAACTATCAAAATGGTGTAAAACGAAACGACGAGATATATGAGGGTATCTTATCGTATTTAATATAAAATCGTTTGTTATAAAACAACAACATTCAAATGAAAAACTGAAAAGACTTGTAATTGAAGTTTAATAATTAGTTGAATCACACACACACACACACACACACACACACATTTTTTACATATCTGTCTATCTAGTATGTCTGAATAGATAGATGCGCAAACACGTGGATTATTAATTAAATATTAATAAGTAGTTTGGATTATATACCTATAAGAAAAATCATTTCAAAGGAATAATACAATTTTTAAAGATAGTTTTGGCATAACATTGAAGTTAATAATTACATTTTAAAATTGAACATTTATCATAAAAATAAGAAAACGCATACTTTTATTACATATCATGAATAAGAATCATACAACTTTTTCTTTAACCATTTTATTTGCACGTTACAGTTTAATTAAAAAAAAATTCTATTCTTTAATTGTCACTTGACACGCTTGTTGTCAGTGAACAGTAGACGCAGCCTTTATGAACTGAATTAAGAAAATTTAATGCTTTTCACTCATGCTAGAAATTGCAAAATAATTTTGAACTTTTAAAATGTTACATTGCATTTAAAGAAAATGAAATAACTTCTACTTGTGTGTTTAAATTAGTACTAGATAATTTGTATTTGATTAATTTATTAATGAATAATTATGAAATAATGAGCTGGCGAGACACTTCACATACATCGCCAAATTAATCTCAAAACAGAGTTTGGGGAGGAAAATGTATAATTGGAACTTTGTGTCATATAACCACTTTTTGCCATTACAATAGCTACAAATAAATCGGGGATGTGAAGAAATGATATATAAATTTGTAACGACTTTTAATTTACAAAGGTATAACTGGTTCTTCATTGTAAATCTCGAATCGATAGGATAGTAGATGTAGAGGAAAGATGAATAACATTATTCATTTTTATCGGAAGTCTGAAGATCCAATGATGAAGATTTTATTTATTTGTGTTTTCTCTCCACCCTCTTCCAAGGAAAAATTCGAGTAGAAGGATTCTTATCGATTTCTCATTATCACAGTGACGCAAGACATCTGTATGTTATCCTACATTCAGAGAAATCTGTTTTTGTATTATTTGTGTACGAAAACAGAGAAAACGACTTCTTGTTCTATCATTTAACCAGGGTTTATTGATGATGTTTTCACATTGGGCAAAGCATAATGAACATCAAGTGAATTTTTGATGTTGTTTTTGAGTGCATATACCATATTCCCCCCCCCCTCCTTTCTTTTTCTTTTCAAAAAATTACAAGGTTAGGGAGATGAAAGGAATGGATTTCATTAAATTGAAAGGGTAACAACCCCTATTCCTTGAAGAGATTTGAGGACCGTTAATAATGGCTGTATTAATGTTATGTTTATAAGCTGAAAACTTCGTGCAAAAAAGAGTGACTGTAAATATGGACGATTACCAAAAATAGATTGCTGTTTATAGTGCTGCACTACAAAGTGATTATAGAAATATCACAAATCATAAATTGTCTACTCCGACTCGCCCTTGGGCACATGGAAAAAAATATTGACAGAACTGCCGTGACAGCAACACTGGTGGGAACTATCGTTGAGTACTTAGGGCCGTCACCGGCCTCGGTTCAACCCTTCCCGTAGGAAGTAGTACAGTCATCAATAGGAGATAGCCAACACCCACCATTTATGTACTTACCAGAATGGCGAGGACCAGCCACTATACAAGATGCTTCTTATCTTCATTTTTGAGGTGCCCCCCCCCCCTAGTGTGATGATTTCAAAAATATGAAAAAGTTATATGATAATATAAAGCATTTTTATAGAGATTGAAAATCAAATTGCTAATACATCATCGTTGCAAAATTAACAAAGATAAATACAGGGTGGGCAAAAAGTCCGTAAAATCTTAAATTAAATATTTTTAAACTAATTCGTTAAACTAAATCTCATAAAACCCAGAAAATTAAGCAGAATAGAAACGGTTTGAGGGTTTAGCATCAATAAATCACGGGATTTTTTTTAAGGAATGAAAAAAAATAATCAAAAAGCAGCTGATAGTGTCGTTTTGTACATAAGTGAAAGAAAAGACAGGCAAATAACAAAAATAATGTTACAAATCATTTATTATAGTAATGTGTGTTCCACTTTTAGACATATTTCCACATTTAGATTCTGACGCTAATGTTTACATTTCGACTGCAACGTGTGCTGAACGTGTCTGCCTTAGACTTGGTTGTCCGGACCTTGCACGATCCTTCAGCGATCCAGTTTCCTCAAATCGCTAAAAAAGCTTTATGAGGCATGCCACTGTTAAAGGCCCTTTTCCAGTCTTCACATTTTTCTGAAGTCAGAATTTACGCAATGTAACAGTCGCTGATTCCTGGTTCATGTAAAACAGCTTCACCTTTATCTTTTCCACTCAACATCCTTGTTCATATACATGATGGCATGCAATGGAGCACCGGTTCTGGATCAAGAGCATAAGTATTTATAATCGTCCGTCTCATTTCAATACACCCAACTAAGGCGTTCGTACCAGCGCCATCTGTCGGCCGTTTTTAAATTTTTTTCTTATTTAAAAAAATCCCGTGATCTATCAATGCTAATCTGTAAACCGTTTTTTATTTTGGTTATTTATTTGGTGTTATAAATTTTTAAAGTTTTCAAGGACTTTTTTCCCACCCTCTGTTAACAATAACAGTATAAAGTATAGCAGCAATAAAGTATTTTATGGGAAAGAATGCTCAGACTTTCTACTAGGAAGACTACTTAAAATATTAATTAAAACTTCACAATTTCTTTTTTTTAAATTACAGCCAGTCATCCAATTACCACAGAGCTAATCCATATAAGCAGGGATTATTTGTGACTGACTGTTATGCTCATTAACTGGCCAACTTTTGCATAAGAGGACAACAGCCAACGAAAGTTCAAAGAATCTTCAGATTTCTGGCAAAAGGTTAGAAATCTTTTCAATAATTTCTTTTAATATTTTTTAAATTTCCAGGGTATTGTAATATTTTGTTGAAATTATCACTATCCATAATGAATTTTACTCTAATTTCACTGAGTTCGACACATTCTGTTATGCAGTGCTGAATCGAGCCTGTTTCCCCGCATGTACATGTGTTGTCTTGCATCCTTCCGAATCTGTAAAAGTATTCAGGAAATCTTCCATGTCCTGATATAATTTGCACTAGCATCGGATGAAATATCCTTTTTATAATTTTTTTTGGATCCGGCATTAATTTATATGTTATGTGTCCTTTGCATAACATTATTAATTTATCCTGCCACTGCATAATCATCTCACTACTAATTTCCCTTAACATTTGGAATGATTTGGGGCACAATTTTTTGAAAAAAGAAAATGATAATCGAACTATAGATGCTAGCTATAAAAATAATATCAATTAGTTTTTCATCGTCAAAATAGGTTTCCAGAGATTATTAAAATTAAATAATAATTATAATATTTTTATAATTTGGTTAATTATTAGCTTTATAATCAAACAAACCCGTAAGTTTCTTCAAATACTCGTTACAAAACTTAAAAAAAAAACTCACGAAAATATTTCACGCCAATCATTTCTTTCAAAGGGTTTTCAAATAGTCTTAGTTCGATTTTATTAGAAAATTTTCATTTCATGGCTAAGAAATTTTTTATGCTCTTCCATTTTAAAAAAAGAAGACACTTTGTACTCTATCGTCGTTTCATTCAAGGTTAATTATTGTTCTTTTATCCTAAAAGAAAAAGCGATGTTTTATCTATATTTGACGCCAGCTTGATAGCTATTTTAATATCATTTATTTATTTAGTTATTGGAGATAGATTTTACTTTTCATTCCTTTATCAAAGCATCAAAGGTTTTTTTAACACTTTCTTTGATAACTTCCAGATCCTATATTTTTTCCTGTTTAGTACGGGTTACGGCAGCTTTGCTGTAAAGAGTTACTTATAAAAATGGTACTTTCATTAATAGTAACTCTTTTTACAGCACCGTTGGGTATGTATTAAAAATATCTTTTTAGCATTTAAATGTTATTTTATTTGGCAATTTTTAGTAATTACCAAATGTAATATTAAAATTAATATTTTGAATGTAAGCTTTTTTCCAAATTGCTGGATAGTTGCTTACATTTTCTTAGTTACTCTACAAAGAACAATATTCCATTTTTTTATTATTGAATAATGTTGATTACTTAGGAGAATTAATTCTAAACGCCGTTTTCCACCCTCCAAAGAAAAGGAAAACCAATTCTTGTGAGTATATGGTACAACTCTTTGAAATTAAGACTTATAATTTTTTTTTCAAATGCACGTGTAATCAGATTATATTTAATAAAATTATTTAAATGAAAATTTTTCCAAAATTAAATTTGCAGTCATTTCTTTGCTCCACAAGAGTAATTCATTTTTCATTGTAGGATTATGATACATATTTCCAAAAAATATATATATTTGACATTGAAAAAATGAATTTGACATCCAACACTGTTCATTAAAAATAAAGTGAGGATTGAACTAATATATAGAAAAATATATAAATTTACCAAAAAAAAATTGTCGAATCAGCATATAATGAAGTTAGTTCATGGTTACCTTGAATTGATCATAAAGGAAAATGTTATTGCTTGAAATTGTTTTTCCTTTTTTGGCATTTGGTAACGAATTTCCCCAAACGAGACTTATGTTACAAAACTATTTAGTAGTTAATTATTTAGTTTAGTTAAATACGTTAAAGGTATTCCAATTTATTGATTCTTTGTGTTGCAAAATTGCTGCGATATGTCATTTACTTATTGAATAAATTGAGTATTTTCTTTTCTTACAATCATTCTTGTATCTCGCATAAGCACCAAATTAAATCGTGAATACTTTAAAGTAAAAGAATTGAGCATCAGTTTAAATTTTATTTCATATGTTTCAAGAGGGAAGAGGTTTAAGTGTATTGTTGTGGATTATTTTAAGACATTCTTGAGATTTTTCAGTAAGTTTAACTTATGTTATAGAAGGAATAAAAATTAGATTTAGTGGTCATGATTGCCTTTATTTTCTATGGAGAACGTTCGAGTCATATACGTTTACATTTGTCGATAAACTTAATTTTTGTATCGACAAATGTAAGTTGAAGTTTTAATTTTGGATTTTAATTTCAAAGCTGTTAATTCACAACAAAATATTCAACAGAAATTTTATATTAACTTTTGTGCTGATTCTTTGGTTGCAATATCTAGAAGTTTTATCTAAAACTTTAAAATTGCAAAATGTTATAATTGTACATTTTATAGCGAAATAACCCTATAAAATGTATATTGAATGAAGTATTAAAATTTTTGAAGAAAAAATTATTTTCAATTCTTTTTTCTACTGTAATGAATTATATGCCTTCTTTAAGCGCAGGAAAAAAATCAGTACGCACAATAATCAATAAAGTAATTCCAAATGTCGTAGTTCATATTAGTTAATATAAATAGAGAATCTTATCAATTACTGCAAGTTATCTAAAGACTTATGAGCCATTGTCAAAGATTGACGTTCATGTGATATCCAGAGAGTCAGCATGTGCGTGTGGATATTTTTATGTTTCTGTTGGTTCATTTGTTCACTAGAATGTTATCTAGACGAAATCTCGTATCACGATATTAATGCGGAGATGCTGAAATCTACCACAAACTTTTATTTAAGGATTTCTTTTATAGATGAAGATAAATAAGAAACGGCTCGAGCGAATTTTATCAAATTTTTTATATGTATTTGGTAGATATGAGAATAGGTCGTAAAGTATATTTCATAACACTAGATAATTAGGGTGTCCCTATCCCCTCATTCCACGTTCAACGTACTCTGATGAGATTAACACTTGCTTGAAATCATCGCCATTGTGGCATAATGTTGAACAAGTCCAGCTAAAAATAAACATGCGCGTCCAAATGCTACAAGACCCATCTGCTGAGACATTCTTGGACCAATTGTTAGATATCGGCGATGGAAAAGTAGCTGTCTATGAAAAAAAGAAGAAAATACTGGTTGCATAAAATTGGCCATTAATTTCTGCACTATCGTTGATTCGCAAAATGGTCTCATAGACCGCATATATCCTGATGTACGCACACAATAAATAAATCCGGCGTGGCTGGCAGAAAGAGCCATTTTGGCAGCAAAAAATGTTGACGATTTAAACTTCAAGTATAGCAATCGTTGCCAGGCGATTTGGTATCATACAAATCGATCGATACAGTTTGCAATGCTAACGAAGCTGTAAATTATCCAATAGAGGTTTTAAACTCACTAGATTTGCCAGGCATGTCACCACACTTTCTACGTCTAAAAGTTGGATCTCCGGTTATTTTACTTCGGAATTGGAACCCACCACGGTTATGCAATGGCACGCGATTGATCATTAAAAAATTGATGAAAAACGTTATGGAAGCCACCATTTTGAATGGCAAATTCCAAGCCGAAAATGTTTTGCTGCTACGAATTCCAATGATTCTCACAGACGTGCCAATTGAATTCAGACGCGTTCAATTTCCTATTAGATTGGCATTCGCAATGACAGTCAATAAGTCGCAAGGACATACGATGTCTGTTTGCAGCTTAGATTTGGGCACACAAACAATTATACGTTGTATATTCTCGAGTTGCCAAATCATCGAGCTTATTTGTGTTGGCTAAATACGGACAGATAAAAAATATCGCACACTCAATTGCTCTTCGAAATGAATATTGATTTTCTTTATTAGATTTTTATACTTTAGGATAAAAAATATATTACTTTTTTCACTTTACGTTTACCTTTTAAGAGAACAAATAATGTATATGTTTGTTACGTTAATGAAATACATTGTATTGAGAAAATGAATGGTTGGTGTTTTTTATGTTTTTATCGGCGATCATCGTCTACAGCACTCCATTCCTCTTTCTGTCATAGATCCCATTCCCACACACTTACAATACATTCGTTATTTTTAATTAACAACCAAGATATTCACTAGAAATTATTTATATGGCTGCCGGGTCAGAGAGTATATATATATATATAATTAAGCTGACGTGACGAAAATTACGATTATGAAATTATTTTAATCATTATTTAAGAAATACGTTTTGTTTCAGTGTAAAAAATATTGCAATTGTAAAAAAAATGAAAACTTTTAATTATAAGTTAGTTCAATTTTCTAAATCGTCTAAAAGTATTTTACAATTGCATTAATTTATTTCAGAATACAATTTAGATACACATCATTAATTCGTTGCATAATATCTTGCTAAAGTGTATATGGAATTATATTTTGTATTATTTTTGCTTAAAAATTATTGTGAGATTTATGGTATCTGGCGCCTGCTAGTTTAAATGAATCATTATTCTAATTTTAAAGAGGAATTGTAAGTCTGAAGACCTTTAAAATTTGTATTTAAAACGATTAAGTAGTCTTATCCGAGGGAAACTTTATAAAGTAGTCTTAACCTAAAAAAGTCTAATGATGACCTTATGAAGTATTCTTAATAGAATCTCAGTGATGGCTTTAGCATTTTGAAATTATTGCATTGAAGTTAATCTGTGAATACTGGTTTGATGCACATTAAACCAATCAAAAAATATCTTTTGCAGTATCTTGGGTAGGATTTAGAAGTTTGAAAACAATTTAACCAAGCTTCTCTTTGAGTTAAGGTTCGATACACATTAAATGGACAAAAAGATCTCGATAGCAGAATTTTAAGAATCTCAAAACTATTCTATACAGGCTTCTCCGTGAGTGCTGGATTGATACACATTAAGGTCTTCGTAGCAGTATCTTGGATTTTTTTTAGGAATCTGAAAACAATTTCAATCAAGCTTCTCTGTGATCTCAGATGTACATTAAACTAATCAAAGAGATCGATCAAAAACCTGAAATTTACCTAGTATAAAGTTTTTAAGTTTAGAAATTCGTGTAAAAGTGTATTCTGTATTGAAGTGCATGTAAAGTACATTGTTAAGGAAAAAAATATCTAATATTCGTGGGTTTAAGGTGTAAATTCAAGCATGCTCAATAACAAATAACGGTTGTTGTTTCCATTTATAAACAAGAAAAACATGAAACAAAACCTCGGAGAGTGTATAAGACATCACTTGCAATAAACAGCAGCGCACAAGCAGCAAAATTGGTAATAAACAAACGAGACAGCATAAAGCCCTCAGAGTGAACTCACAGGAAATCAGAGACTTATAGACTTCGCTCAACTACTCACACAAATGCAACTCAACAGCCGACTATTGACTACTAATGGGGCATTATTGCTTTTACAACTACCGTTATAGAGCATCAAATTCTCTAGAATAAACGTTGAAACTCGTATTCTCTTGGAACTAGATTCTCAAAAAATTGGGTCCTGCATTTATATTTCTAACTTCGTCACCAAGTTTTTTGCCAAGGACGCGTAACATTGACTCGGAATCTCTTCAGCATCCAATATTATATATCTGTAAAACTACGAGAAAACTTATAGAGCAGAATGTCAACATCATAAATTCGTAAGAATATTCTTATTTACTAAATTCAGGATTCAGATTACATTTTCAAGCGCAGGTGAACCAATTTCATAAGAAAAAAAAAATTCTTCAGAAAATCTATTTTATTTCTACTGTTTTTATTATTTTCTCGTTTCTTTTTATTTTTCCATTTTACTGTTGATGAATTTATTTCTACTGTTTCTTTTGTTTCGAAAGATTTTTTTTCGCCTCTCTTAGTAATTAGTTGGAAAAAAAAATCTTAAGAAGATAAAGAAATTAGTAAGTAATTAGTTGGAAAAAAATTCTTAAGAAGATAAAGAAATTAGTACGATTTATAGACTTTAATAGTCAGAATAAAGAGCTTTTACTTAATACGCCCACTCAATGTAAAAATGCTTAATTTAGTGGTAATTAAATTTATCCTTTTAGCTATTTATATCATTTCTAACTTTAACCTTTGAATATGATTATTGATATATATTTATTTTTTAATTTATGCATTATGAATCATGTTTTAGAAAAATCATGTAAATAATAATCAGTTCGGTGTTGGCATTTAATAATAAAATATTGATTGCCTCATACATTTAAAAAATTATTGAAATATTGTTATATTCCATTTGAAAGACACTTTCTAGGTTTTAACCATGTGGCGTATTTAAAAATTTATATTTAAGTATAAATTTTTGAAATACTATGCAGTTTTTTATGTATTTTAATATTTTGTTTGCTTAGTTTTTTGTTTTGGACATGATTTTCATTTCATAGCATTCGCAGCCGTTAATATTTTTTATATGTGTTTTATGTCGTTGTGGGTTTTTTTTTTCTGCTGCTTTATTTTCGTCGTTTTTTTTTTCACCTTTCTGACTTTTAAAATTACTTTATTTGTAGAGTTTAGTATTACGTATTAATTTTTTATTTGCTGTATTATTATATTTGTTTTATTTATTATTATACTTTTATATATTTTAAAATTCATGTAACTGTATAATATTAAGCATTCTAAAATTTTTCTTTTCTTAATTTCGTTACAAAATTATTTTAAATCTTGCAATTTTGTTGTTAGATTTCGTCATCGTTTCTCATGTCTTCTTATCTGCCTTTTGGCTGTCTTTTAAAAACTTTTGGTGCTTTTTGGCCTCCTTTTCCCAAGATTGTTCTCCTTCAGCAGGGACAACTAAAAGATTGTTTATTATTTAGTAGGTATTAGATGAATGATTCTGTTGAGTACGATTTGGGCGAAAGGTTACATACAAGGTGGTCAAAATTAAAACCCCTCTACTCTGAGCTCTCTATACAGCGAACTACTTAGTGTAAAAGCTCCAAAATTGTTCAACATACTATTCAAGACATGGGGAAAGTCAACCATCTAACTCTCCGACCCGCCCGAAGCCACACGGATTTAAACCATAAAACTGAATGACCGGACCGCCGCTACAGCAATTGGCGGGAACTGTGGTTGAGTCCTAAGGGCCATCACCGGCCACGGTACAACCCTTCCCGAAGGAAGTACGTCCCGTCATCGATGGGAGGAGTTAGATCCCCCACCTATTAGTGTTCCCTCCAGGGTGGCGAGATCCAACCACCATGCCGGAAGCATCTCATCCTCATTTCGAGGTGCCCCACTTGGGGGGTAAGACATGGGGAAAAGGACTACACGAAAAAAAATGTCCAAAAGCTCCGATAGATGGCGTTGTTCAACAAAAATATACTGAAAAGACTCAAAATACACATTTTCAAAACATTTTATTCGAAAGTATCACAAGGACCTTATTGATGCTATGGAAACTGCTCAATATTGTTACCTTCTTCCAGATTCAAAATTTGCATTTTTGTGGACTTAATTGGTTGATTGAGATGTTTCTCACATGCAGAGTGATACTGTCTTTCAAATCTGGCAAGGTTGCCAGATGTCTTCGAGAAACAAGACTTTTTTTAAGTATCCTCAAAGTCAAACATCACAGAGATTAAGATGTGTAGAATAAAATGGTTAGGTTGCCGGAAACGCACGACAAATTACGCTATCATTAGTAAAATGTTGTTTAAGAAATTGTTCTACTCAAAGTCCAACGTTTGAAGGCGCTTCATCTCGCATAAAGGTAATTAAATCGTGATATTGACGCCGCTGCATTCGGGGTATAAGAAAATTTTCGAGCATTTTTTTTGGTACCTCTTCGTCCTTCGCATAAATTCTCAAGTCAAAGAAACTCTGGGAGTGGAGATGCAACATTTCCTTTGTCTCCATAAAACAACTTCAGCAAAGCGTGAAGCTCTCGCTGATAAGAATGACATTTTCCTTGCTTTATCCCTTTTATACCTTAGCAAACCAAGTGTTTATGCAAATTTTTGTACTTACAACAAGAAATGGCAGTTTCAATGACAATTTTTCTTCGCTTTTTTATCTTATTTTTTTCATATCAGCGATAGAAATTAGAATGGAAAAATTCCATATAACATGTGCTTTTTTAGAGATTATTTGCATCTTTTTAGCATTTTTCTGTTGTACAGCGCCATCTGTCGGTGTTTCTGAAACTAGTTTTTTTTCTCGTAATCCGTTTTCCCATTTCTTGAATCGTATGTTTAGGAATGTCTGAGACTTTATACTGAGTAATTCGCTCAGAGAGTATATCATATAATTGTACAATCACTATAATTGTATAGAGAGTTCAGAATATAGTCATTTTTTTGTGAAAAAAACGTTCTATCTCCTTTCTTCCTCCCTTTCATATTCCCTTGGACTTACCTTTTCAGACTTTTCTACTTTAGTAAACACATTTATACTGCAGTAAAAACCAATAACGGAAAAATATCAACAGGTGACTGAAACACTATAGATTAATGACCCTTGAGAAATAATTAATGAACTAGTGGGACAAACTTTGTACGATTTTGTAAATAGAGAAGTTGAACTTATGTTATAGTTCTTTTTTGAATCAACATGAAGATTGTTTTTTATAGATTTTATAGTTTTTAACTTTTTATTAGTTGATATAAGCTTAAGTTGATGCCTTAAACTACGTCATCAGTCAACTTTTGATAATTTAGACCAAGGGCCTTGATCCCTAGACACACATATTACACTTAAATTAGTGGTTAGGTTTCAGTTTTTAGACGAGGTAAAATTCAATACCAGTAAAGATACGTCATATATGTTGCCTTGTGAAAGTTAAATTTCCCTCAAGGAGACATTTTCCCACTTGAAGGATTTAGAAATTAATTAAAGGGAATTAATGTCTAAGAGTCTTCTCAACTTAACCATCATTACTAGGCATATCCTAAAATAAATATCTCTGTTTCAAAATGAGGCATTAAAATAGTTAAATTTAAAAAAATACCAAATCTATCGTGGTAGATATTTTAATAAAATCGAATCCCGAAGGTATAATCTTGCGATCTTGATGCAAAGGAATTTTCAACCATCCGCCATTGCCAATCAACAGAAGAAATATATCTTTTGGTACAGCATTTGTGGAGAAAGGAGATTCTCCAAACTTTCGCAGAAAGAAAAGGCAACAACTACTCGGGTAGAATATTGCCATAGACAACGCTATTCTCAGATCTCGTCACTTTATTCTATGGAAGTTTCGCAAATCTTATTTTTCCATAGTATCCGCTTCTATAAATGTTTGACAAATCTTATTTCTCCATAGTATCCACTTCTGTGGAAAATTTTGAAATATTTTCTTTTAAAGTTCCTTTTGAGTTTCATGTTTATAATTTTTCTTTTATGTAGAATTCCTATACTGGATTAAATGGGCCATAGCTTACATTGCTATCCGCATCCACAATGCATTCCATGGCAGAAGATTTGACTTATATGACATCCGAGTGGTCAATGAACCGGTTAAGTTGGGCGTCCTCCTTCCACAGGAGGAAAAGGATTTAGAATCACCACAGCCGGATTCCCACTTATTAGAGGTGAGCGGAAAAATGAAATTTATTTTCTTTTATAGCTGACAGACTTGACAAAAATACAGAATGAGTCATAATTTTTTCCCATACAAATGGGGAAAAACCTAGACTTATTTCTTCTTTTTTTTAAAGCAGATGATTCAACTGAATAAATAAAGTTTATGAAAGAAAAAATGGATTGAAATTATAAAGAATGTCTCAAAATTAAGGCAAGATTTGAATTTGCCACCATTCGTGCAGTAAAATGTTCGCAACCCTATTAAAAAACCATTTGACAGCTGATAGTATAAGGTTGGTAAAAATGGAGCGTTACACGATAGAGCAACATGTTTTCCTTGTTGAACAATATTTCAAAAATAATGAATGTTTGCTTGTCTGAGTTCACAAATTTGAGAACTGGTCCCCTAGATCGTGTGATTTAATACCATTGGATTTCTTTTTATGGGGTTATTTGAAGTCAAATGTCTATGCCAACAAGCCCAAAGGCATGCGTGCATTGAAAGAGGAAATTCAAAGCTGCATCAACGAATTTCAGCTACATTTATGCCACATTATGCAGGAAAATTTCGACAAAAGAGAGTGTATGTGCCAGCGAAACCGTGGTGGCAATTTGCCGTAGGTGTTATTCCACACATAACTCTTCCTGTGTACTTCACGATTCAATAAAAATATAACAGTTCAAAGAAAAAACTTTCTTTTTTTTATTTAATTCATATTTTGCTTTAACACGTTATTCTATCGTATAATGCTGCAACTTCTTTACTAAACATATACTATCATCTTTCAAATGGATTTTTAATAGGATTTCCAACACTTTACTGCACGAATAGTGCAAACTCAAATCTTGTTTTAATTTTTTACTACCCTTTATTATTGACTAAGATTGGTACCAATTATTATGTTTTCAGTGTTACACTCAAAATACAAATAATCCATGAGACTGTAGCAAACCTTACCATAAAATTTAAAAAGACGAGTTTCGTTGCCGAGTACATCTGGGAGACAAAGGCAACAATAAAAGGAATTTTACGATAAATTTTGCCATGCTACATATTACAGATTATGCGAAATTTTACTTGTTGCCTTAAAAATGCATACAATATGAAAGGTGGTACCACTTCTACCCAACAAAATAATGTCAAATCTTTCTTGCTTCATTAGCAGCATTCCTTTTCAATTGATTCATATTCCTGAAAACGGAAAACAGATTAGTCACAGCTTTTCCCATTTTTGTAGAGATTTATGTCTCATCCTGTACTTCACATTCGAAAACAGAGAAATAAATAACTTTTTATCTTTTTGAAATTAGAAAAACTGATAGAATGCTTCGTTGATTTTCTCATATTTTTACCATATGGTAGTTACTAATATCAGCCTTGAAGAACTGGCTTCACAACATAAAGGCATAATAATTATGGACAACAGATTTTAATTGACATTTTTGTGGTGAATTATGCGTGAAGCAGGAAAAGGGAATTAGTATAATTTAATCATTTGTTAGACACAATTGGAAAATTCAAAAAGCAAAACGAGTAAATTTATATCATTCTTCATCTTAATAAGGCAAACTTGCAAATTTCATTTAAATTATTTGTGAGAGAAAAGTATATTTTGAAAGTTTTCTCCTAATTTGTATGATTTAGTATCAATGATTTTTCTTCTTTCAATTCATGAAAATAAATATTTGTCCAAAGACAACTGCTCAAATGCTCCCTTTGGATTGCTTTGTCAGGTCCATAAATTTTAAATTCTTATGATGCAAATTTCTGAATTTCCTTCTTTAGAAAGTGGTTTAACTGGAATGAGAAGGTCTATTGACGTCAAAGGTATTTAAACAAAGGAGTATTTATCTTAATATGAGAAACTTTCAATGATATAAACATTTTTGGAATTAGCTTTCCTATTAGGAAATTGATTAGAAAGATTTTTTTGAAAGATCATTATGTGTCTTTTCCAATTCTATTATTACTTCCATTTTAACTTGTCAGTTTGGGGAAATATACGGATAGTATTTTCATTCTAAATTAAATAAGGATTCAATTAAAAGTTACTGATATTAGGGCATAATTAGGTTTGGCAACATTTTCCTGCCCTACATTTTCTATGCAATGGAGCAATATATATATGAAATGAATGTTGTTTTATTTCATAGTGTTCTTTCTTTATTTTCAAAATGTATAAAACTTCATATCTAACGTTATTATTCGGTGAAGCTGTTTTTCACGTGGTTTTGTGTTCGTTCCTTTCTACCATTATCATAGAATATAAAGCAATTGATTTTTTGACAACGGAAAAATGAAAAAAAAAATATATAAAAACAATATTTAATTCTAACATGTAACATGTGTCTCAATGTTGAAAATAATTGAGAGATTCACAAACTCATATAAAAAAGAATTCACTATCATTGCGGCAGTATGAATTAAAAATAAAAGTCACACACACACATTTAAATACAGTTTTTCACGGCGGCACGTTTCAAGTCATTTTAATGAACATCAGATAATCATTTAGTAGTTTTTATTGTTATTATATTTTTAAAAAAAGAGTTTGTTATCCTTGAACATGCCAAATAAAATTCTAATCAACTATATTTATAGATATTTAGTCTGATGTATTTCATTATCCAGCAATTAATCTATAAAAGAAAGAAAAGATTTAATTTAAATATAGATAATATCTTTCCTTTTTAAGCGAATATAGAATTTAAGAAAAGGCATTAAATTGCAATTTTTTATGTTTAGGTTTTCTTTTTCAATCTATAATTTATGAGGTTATTGCCCAGGGCACCCAGTTTTCTCAAGCACGTCTTTTTAGAATCATATGACCTATGAAAATGAATACAATGTGAATATCATCGATTAAGATGATATGATCTATGAAGATATATTTAAAATACCATGGCGTATATCAACAATGTCATGTGATTTCTTTATATATATAATTATACTATTAATGCTATTCTTTAGATCGGGTCTGTTCTTCAATTGTTTCTACTTAAAAAAATACTTCATTTGGAAAATATTGTCGTCAGTTATCAGGAAAGAATATATAAAAAAAATTGGACAGACCGATAAAAATTTAAAACAAATCGACTAAACATTTTCAAAAAAAATCAAAAAAATATGCTAAGGCATTTATGAGTTTTCAATCTGGTAGTTCATATTAAAATATGACCAAGTACCAATCAATAGTAAAATTTCATTGCTTTTATTTTATAGATTTAGACTTCAAACCTATAACACGGCATTTATGAACAATCTACAGCTTTTCTTTAATTTTAAATTTGACTTTCAAAGCAATTTATGTAGGGCTGTGACTAAGGGTAAAATGAATTTTGAAAAAGGAAAAATGATAGCCGAGTTAAACAAACAATTAATTTATTAAGACTAAATAGAATTAAACATTTAAATATTTACAATATTAGATTATTTAAAGAAAAAGGGGGTAAGGCAGCTTATATAAAGAGCATGGTTCAACTGTAAGACAGGGTTGCTAAACATAGTCAAAGCCTAAAGAGGGTTTGCTTTCGTTTTTTTTTTTTCCTTTTAAAACAGAGCACATAAGAAGCATCAGACTTCACACTTCAATTCCAGGCGAAAACACTGAGTGTTATTTTCTCAGAAGCCTTTAAGGTGCTTGACATCAAGCACGCGCGAACTTCTCTCATTGAATGTTAAAATTTAACTAGATCTAATTTGACATGATTGGCGTCACCATTTCTTACAATCGAAATTAACTAAACATTTTAATTTATTATTATCCTTTAATTGAAACGAGTTTACAGCTGTTAATATAACTTTCTGCATTTATTTAAGTTGTTTTGTAATGAAACCTGATATTTCTATTAATAACGATGTCTGGGGGTGGAATCCGTGGATGCCTGATTGTAAGATCTCGGTGTTGGAACCGGAGGGTTTCAGGCTCGTGACTCGATTCCACCGAAGACCCGTCGTGTAAGCGAGTATGGTGCATCCTAAATCCTCCAATCCAAACTTCTTCCCGCTGGTGTGGTGTGGTGTGGGGAGAGAGACGCAAGCTCAGATGTCGTCCTCGTACTCTGAAACCGGGGATCAAAATTACGGGGTGCTTCCCAAAATAGCCTTTGTTGCTTTAAAATGGGGCGTTAATATAACTAAACTAAACTGAAGATGGGGTTTGTTTTAAAAAATAAAACTTAAAAAAATGGCAATAAATTTTATAAATCAAAATGTTTTTCACGAATAATTCTATGTATGTGTCACTTTTCAGCAGCAAAGATTTTTTTAATAAAAAATTGTATTATTCAAGTTAATTTACCTCATGATTTTTTTGTATTATACATATAGCATGCTGACGAAGTAGCTTTCTACGGGGTCAATTCAAAGTCAGAATGCTTGCTTGTTCGCATAGCAAGAGGTTGCAACCAAGTGGCGGATGCATGGATCTATCTAAAGTTGGCCAATGGCAAAACTTACAGCCTTACTGAAACAATGGGTTACCAGCAACCCTTGGAGGGAAATGATCGCCCTTTTTCTTGTGGAAAACTCCAAATGCACTATCTATCCCCCATGAGGAAATGGAGAATATTCTATTGTGGGATGTTAAAGTAGGTTCATTAGAAACTAATTCATCCTTAAATTATCTAATATGCAACTCTGACTATGTTTAAAATTTTTTCCAGGCAAACTTCGGAAGATAAACACGACGCTGAAGAAGTGGTATTTGTCAAGTTTGTGTTTTTGTAAGTATATCATTGGAAATATATAAAGTTTATGGAAATATATTTGCAAATATTTAACTATATTTGGCAATAATTGCCATTACTGATATATGCGCATTTGAAAATGCTCCAAATTTGAATGAAAATAGATGTTTTACCCAAGATTGAAAGTAGTAAAATTTCAGAAAATATTTGAAAATTTCTCTTAGCCCTAAAATTTCTATGTTTGCGTGTGTTTGCACATATTTAGCGGTTCCAACACTAATTAAAAAAAGGCATTTTGCTCTAAAATCATATTCAATGACAAATATTCTATATCATACGGAAAAATGAGGAAATGTTATCTGTTTACTGAACAACTGATAATACTATTCTAATTTTTAGTTCAGTACTATTGGTATTTGAATGGAAATGTACAGAATATGCTTGAACTTTACATAAAATCATGCCCTGGATAATATGCATAAAAATCATATCAAAATCATAAAAATTAAGTTATTTACATAAAAATCCTGCCATGGATATAATTTATTAAAAAAAAACAACTTTGGGTAATATCTAAATTTGAACTCCCATTTCCATTAGATAAATTATTAGATATATATCCATATTAATAACTCGATCTTTGGTGCTCTGAAGTTGCAATTGCATCAGCAATTATTTGAACAAATTTATTTATTTAAACTTTGCTGTCCTGCGAAAATTGTTTGACTCTTATTAAAATTTAGATGGCATTATGCATCTAAAAATAAAATCTTTTGTAAACAATATCCTATATGTGATTGAGATTTTCTTTTAGATTCTGCCAAGTCTCGAAAAAAGCGACAAAAATTTGGTGATTTTCTTTTAACTATTCAAAATAGTTAGAATTGATACACAAAATCGCTTAATATGCATTGAAAGGTTTTACTTAAATAAGTGGAATCCCGTTTGAATTCTTACTGAATTAAAAATTCAATTCCTAATCACTTACAAATCAGAAAGCGGTTCTTTTTCAAATCCTTTTCTTTTTCTTTTGGTGTGAAATATTTTGTAGTATTTTTTATTCTGTTTTCTTTTATAATCAATCAATGTTATGAATGTAAATATTTTTGAAATTAAATATATTTAAAACATTTTTTCTCTTATGCTAACAATCTGAATTCATTACTAAGTTTTACTTATATATTGATTAATTACATTACTTTTGCACTACATTGCTCGTTTATCATTATAAAAGATATAGATAAGATATTATAAAAGACTTCGTTTAGACACCATAAAGATATTATAAAATCTATTTACTAAATGCCACTATAAAGACAATATAGAATAAATTTACCCTACGAAAATTGACAACCCTAAAAAAATGTTGCTGTATATATATCTTAGATTCTAAAAATAGCTGATTACCTTGTAGATATCAATTTAGTGAACTGACTTTCATCACTGAGCTTCCAACGCCATCATATATTCTTTATTGTCATCGTAGATCTTTCATTGTCTCTATATATCATTCATTGATTTCATTCATCTTCACCAATACACTTCTCGTGACTTCAGATTATTTCTGGTAAACATTAGGGTAGGCTCTGGATTATCCTCCCTTGCATCGTATGTTATTATATTGTTATAGGTTAATGAACAAAGTAATTTGTTGATTACTTTTATAAGACATTGTCACTTAATTTATACTAAAATAAAACCTGGCATTTCAAGAATTCATTAAAATTTGGTAGGGTTAATAGACATGTAAAAATTTACATGCTGGGAGATGACCGTGCCTTAGTTCACCAGAATAAGTGGTCTTGTAAATATCCGTCGGAGCATTAAAAACATTTTGCTTTTAATTGGCATTTGATTTTTTAGAAAGAATTGATTATATACCTCAAATTCCAGAAAAAACATTTATTAAAAATCGACAAATTTTTTTATTCACAAATTAATATAAAGGAATACACAGTTGTAATAATGATACATTAAGATAATTTAAAAAAAATTAAATAGGACTTTGACATACAAGGGGTGTTCAAATGAAAAGGTACGGAACGTCACTGTGGGTATAAATAAAGACTTTATAGAAAGTATTACCGAAATCCTGAGAACAACGATCCCAGTGATTAACGAGCCGAAGTATTCCTTGCTCCCAAAAGAGACACAGTCCTTCACAGCATCCTTGAGTTTGCCATCTGAGTTGAAGCACTTTCCTTTTAGATGTCTTTTCAGGGAATCAAACACATTAAAATCGCAGGGCGACATGTAGGGCCTGTACTGTGGATGGTCGAGCTTCTCCCACTTGAATTTGGACGTGTGTGACCCTGGAGTGTGGACTCACATTATCATGGAGCAGAACCCCACTCTCCGTGAATAGGCCGATATTTTGTTCTTGATGGACCTTCTTAGTCTTCGGAGTACACATCGGTACACTCACAGTACACATCGGAGTTAATGGTTCCTTTGTGCTCGAGGAATTCAACAAGTAGCGTAAATTGGACTACTCTCTCCTGCGTATGCGGGTGCCCGCGCATGCTCCGATCTACGCCGGAGAATCCAATCGCATCCCTAGATGTCTCGTTACGTTCTCCCATAGCGGTATAGGCAAATATGTTAACGGTTACGTTGTTGCTATGTTTCATGCCTTTTCATTTGAACACCCCTTGCATATGTTACACGAAATTTGATATCTCATAGAAAATGAACTGTTAACAGTAATTATTTGAGATAATTTATATATTTGAGAATTGAATTCTAACTACTTAACTGTATTCTATCTTTAAAAACTATTTTTGTTATATTTTAAGATGGAAGGCTTCGTCAGATGTGTATGATTGTACACTGGAAACAAATCCTAAAGGCTTTGCGGATGCTATGGCAAGATCGGAATGGAAAATACCTTTTATGCCACCGATTAAAAAGTGAGTGCATATGATAAAATATTTGATTCTACTTTTAATACTCAGCAACATTCTATAAATCCAAACGTTTCCTTTAACAGAAAAATTTCTACATATTTAAGAATTTCAAAACTTTTGAATGTATGGGATTTGTATATCCTGATAAAGATCAAAATATAAATTTTTGTTTCCCAATTAGCAATGAAGTAATCGTTTTGAGATACTTATTGTAAAGAATTTAGAAACAAATAATACAGAAATTTTAACTGAAAATTCTAATTGTTTAAAAAATTCTAATTGAATAAACTGAAAATTCTAATTGTTTTCATTTTTATTTTTGATCATATATTATTTTATGTAATCATTTTATTATTTATACGTATTTATTTTAGATCATCACGAATTAGTTAAGATGTATTCCAAAATTCTAAATAAATTTCAAATAGCATATATTACCCATTAGTGAGATTTCAAAATCAAAGTATAATATTTTGAATTTTTAATTGATTTATATTTAATTGGATGAAAATAAAATTAATTAATCTCTTTTTTTATATTTTACACCATTATAGGATTTTTTTTATCCTACAAATATACAATGTTTTTAAAAATAATTTTTTTACGAAAGTTTTCGATAATTTTTGTAAAAATCTGACTTTTACTTTATTTTATAGCTACCATAATCTTAGAATTTTTACGATAAATTTGAAATAAATTATTGACGTCCATACTTTAAATTTAACTTGGGCGTTAACGGGTTAATATTAGGGGTTTCATGCAAGCAATATATAAAAGTATCATGGCATTTTTAATGCTATTTCCTAGTGCCTGTGAATAGAAACCAAAATACTAAAAATTTTCTTTATATTTGCATATTTTGCATTTTATAATTTCATAAAGAATGTATTACATTGTTTGAAGGTTTACTGAAGCATTGGACTTTTACGCTCAAACTGGTGTGATAGCGGGAACTGTTTCAATTAATGATGAAGCCGATTATGATTTATATCTCTTTGGCGAAAGAATGAGAAGTCTCGGTGAGTTCATAATTCTAAAATCAACCTAATTCTAAATTAATAATTGATTTTAAAGTTATCTGCTGCTCTTATTTTTTACACATTTTATGCAAAATAACCTCCTTTATATTTTAAAAGGTAAAAGTGCAAATATTGCAGGATGCAAATTCACAACAATTTTAGGAAATATTCCTGCGGTGAGTGTTTAAATTATTTACATTATTTTAATTATAGTTTTTGAGCTGAAATTTCCTTTCACTACTTAATAATTTATATTACTATAGTTTTGTATAAACTAATAATCCAATAAAAATTGGTAGATGATATTCATGCATTCATTTGATGATAGAAAATGGAATTATTTTTGTTTAAGATAGTAAAAACTCGATAGATATTTTATTAATTACGGTAATTAAGATAATGATATTTGCATAAGTATTTTACTTATTTTTATCATGTGAGAACATGATGTTATTTTGGTTAGGAGGGTTTGAAACTCGAAATCGCTTAGGTAATGAATATTGAAGCTCGAAATCGTGTAGGCAATGAATAAAGCATAAATGGCAATTTTCGTTACCATCTTTTAATCGCATATATTTTTTTTTGTTTGCTTTTACCAGTATTGCATTATTATTATGTATGCTTCCTTGACAGCAGATGCGTTTTTAAAAGGTGGACGTAGAACTATGGCATAATAGATTTTATTTCATTTCAAAATCGGTTGAGCACCAAAACTTTGTTTCCCAACTAGAAAAATTAAAAATGAAAGTTTAAAAAAATTATCATTATATATATATATATATATATATATATATATATATATAGGGATAGAGACTGATAGAGAAGTCTCGTGATTGCTTCAAACTGGTTAATGACTTAAATTAAGCTTAATAATGACTTAAAAAATAATAATGTTCTCACCCGGTAACTTGAAATTTTCGATCATAGATTTCATTTTAATTTTTCTCCAGTTTCTGCAATGTTTTTATCGATTAAAAATATAAAGTATATTTCCTTAAAGATATTCTCTTAAATCTTTTAAAGAAATTCCCCCACTTGAAATGCATGTTTAATTTAATATTTTAGAAATTATCTTTAGGCCAAGATTCGAAGCTGATATCTTGCGTAAACTTTCTTACATATAATAAACACATTCGTTGAGAAATTTGGATGTATAATTAAGGGAAGATTTGCATTTATATGCATACAGAACAAAATCTAAAGTAGCAAAATTTATATAATGGTTGAACAAATTATGTTCTTAATCTCTAAAATAATCAGATGATTTAAAACAAAGGAAGAGATAAAGAAAGAAGTATTTAATTAGATTGACTTCTTGCGCATTTACCGGGTGTTTCAAAAATGACCGGTATATTTGAAAAATTAATAAAAGCTAAACAAGCTGTGATAGAAATACAACGTTTGTTGCAATATGCTTGGGACAAAAGTGAAATTTCAGGCAGACAAACTTGCGAAATTAGTTACAATTTTCAACAACAGATGGCGCTACAGTCTGGAAAAAATCTAAACTACAATATTTCCCAAATATTCACCATGCGCAGCAATAACATGGCGTAGTCTCAGAACAAAATGAGCAGAAACCCGTGTAAACGTCTCAGGCGGGATGACTTCACATGCAGAACAGATGTATTGCTCCAGTTGTTCAATTGTTTCTGGATTGTGGCGATTCACCTGGTCTTTCAAGTGTCCCTACAGAAAGAAGTCACAGGGGTTCATGTCTGGCGAATAGGGAGGCCAATCCACGTCACTTCATGTATGTGTGGGATAGTCCAAAGCAATCACACGATCATCGAAATGTTCGTTCAGGAAATTAAAGACATCATTGCGGATCTGAAAAATGGGCCAAGGAGTCCTTTGGAAGAAATGGCGGCTCAAACCATTACTTCGGATGCAGGGACGATGGGACTGCAACATGGGGGTTTTCGGATCCCCATATGCGCCAGTTCTGTTTATTGACGAAGCCGTCCAGGTAAAAATAAGCTTCGTCAGTAAACCAAATTCTGCCCGCATGGATATCGCCGTCATCAATCCTTTGCACCATATCGTTAGAGAATGTCTCTCGTGCATTCATGGAAGCAACGCTGAGGGGTTGCCGAGTTTGAATTTTGTATGGATAGAGGTGTAAACTCTGGCGCATGAGACGATGCGTGGGCGTTGGCTTTATTTGGACCGCAGCTGCAATAGGGCGAATGGAAACCCGAGGCCGCTGTTGCACAAGCTGAACATTGCCCTCTGTGGTTGCCGTACGCGGTCGCTCTACCTTTCTAGCACGTTCATCCTTCACGTTCTCAGTCCGGTGAAAATTTTCAAACAGATCCTTTATTGTATTACTTTTCGAACCTTTGGTTACATTAAACTTTCGATGAAAACATCGTCTTGTTGCAACAACACTGTGTTCTACGCGGTGAAATTCCAACACCAGAAAAATCATCTGTTCTATAATAAACATTTTTTCACAGCAAACTTGCAATCTGTGATCAGCACACACTTACAGCAGAGAGACAACTTACAGAATGACGAACTTCAGAGACTGTGTTTTCTTCTATAGCTTTCAAATAGCCTGCAGCGCCATCTATTGTTGTAAATGGTAACTAATGTTGCAAGTTTGTCTGCCTGAAAATTTACCGTTGTCCCAAGCATATTGCAACAAACGGTGTATTTCTATCGCTTCCCGTTTAGTTTTCATTGATTTTTCAAATATGCCGGTAATTTTTGAAACACCCTGTATTATAAGGAATGAAATATTAAGCCTTATTCAAGAATATAAATATTATAGGAAAAAAGGGCATTGTATAATCAAATAATGAAATCTTTTAGTCTGGCCACATGTTGCTTATAATTACGGTTATTTATATTTCCAGTTAATTTATATTTACCGTATTCATTTATATTTACGGTTAATTATATTTCTATTCATTTGCATTGTTATTTTTTCACAATTTTATAACAATAGTCCATTTGTTTTTTTAAAACAGCAAAGCCAGGGAGACAGAAGGTTTTTAAATAGTTATAAATTCTCAAACAAATAGATTTCAGTAAAAAAAAATAAATAAAATAAAAATAGGTATAAAATAAAATAAAAATAACGCTGTTAACTAAGAATTTGATTTAAATAAAAGAAAATTCGTGTATTTGAATTTCAAGAAACAAATTGCAACTCATTATTATGTGTGAAAGAATGAATATCTCGAGAACGAATATCTCTTTCAAATATCTCGAAGTAGTACAAAGCAATAGTTTAATTTAGTTATATTAATGCTCCGTTCTAAAGCAACGCTAGGATTATTTTCGAAAGTACCACTTAATTTCGAACCTTTCTCTGATGATGAGGAAAATTTCGAATTTAGTCCCCCATCCCTCTTCAGACTTCAGCACTACATCAACGGGAGACGTCGGACTTAATTAATTTAAGCTGACTCATTTAAAAACTTAACTCGGTCAACTGACATTTAAAATAAAGCACAAATGTTGATGCCTGCTATAAAAATACTTTAAGCTTCTACGCTAAATAAAGCCCAGATATAAAAATAAAGATTAGATTACTTTTCGCATATTTCTACTGTTCATGCTCAAAAATAGTTTTTTTTAACTGTTATAGAAATTAATTACTTATAGATCTCACATATTTAAACCTAAATCTATTCAAAACTTATTTGTCAGTGATATGGATCACTCATAAGCAATCTTTAGTTAGCAATTAAATGTATAAATTCAAATGAATAATTAAATTTAATTAAGTAAATAAATGCATAATTTTAATTGTATTAATACAATCGTAATGTAATTGCATAATATTGTATTAATTAATGGTATTAATAAATAAAACAATTAAATGTATAAATTTAATTGCATAAATAGTTTTTTTGTTGTATTTTAATATATTATTTCCTTCTTAATTTCTTTACATCTTTTAGAATGGTCTGAGTTTGCACTTGTCGCACGCTTCTGCGCCATACTTGTTTAAAAAGTAAGATAAGAGATTTTATGACAGTTTTGCAGTTTTAAGAAATTAAGTTTTAATTTTTACTGTCATAAAAAATGTATCGATTTTTCTTCAGTGCACCTTTTGGTTTCACTGTCGATCCCGATGGAAACTTGTGGAATCTTAAAGATTTGGATATCACTATCAAACCTTTCTCCGTCAAAATGGCTGGAAGTTCCTTCCAAGCAAATTTCCAAGCAGGTAATAGTTTATGGTGCTCTTTATTTTGATTTCAGTTATTTATATGGATTGTACAATCCCCCACCTCAACGCTGACGTACTTGGAAGAAGATACCTGAATTTGTTTATTAACAGACTTTACATGCTTTCTTACTTCTTTTTGCTTCCTCACAAGGAGGGAGGGACACCGGATATGGGGCTCGAACGTTTTCGATACTTGGTTCATGCTGATGGGGATAGAAATATGTGGGATTGAGTGTGGAGTCGGTTGCTGGTAGGATTGAAACTATGTGTGGATTGGATGATGGGACCTGCTTCCAATGGAAGAGATTGTACTGTGGATAATGATGACAACTAATATTCAATCATAGTTCTCGGCTCATTGTATTAATACAATGAGACGGCGTTGTATTGATACAGTTTGACGAATCTCCACTTTTCAGATCTCCTTGAGTCCTAAAAGCACAGCTTTGGAATTACGTTTAACTGTCAACGTGATAATTCACAGACTTTTAAACTGGACGAATGAAATTTGGTACATAATCTCTACTTTAAATATGTCAATTCATGAGACATTTTGAAAGAAATATTTAATGGGAAAAATCATAAGATGAGTTTATTTACCACAAATATTTTATTAAGACTATAACTTTTTACAAAATCGTAATTACAATGTCTACAGTAGGGGCGGCATTCCTCCAGCGTAGCTTAGCTCATATCTACCGCAACTTCCGAGTGCGGGATCTGGATATTTACAATATCGAGAAAAGCCTTTGGATATCTTCATTCCGATTGAATGAATTTGCGTATAGGAATTTGCAGGTCGGGAACCATGGTAGTTGTGAAAATCCTGGTAGTGCTTGCCGTTCAGTAAGTAGGGACGCCACAAATACATTTAGAGAATGTCTGTCTAGTGTGAGAGCTAGATGGCTAAAATTTATGACACATATTTAACATCTAAAATGTAGATATTTAACAAATATGGAATTAAATTCATGTTGGGGTTGGTTGACTACCTGTTATGTGCGCATTTTCACAAGCATGTTATACTTGATAAAGTAGAAAAATAAAGATTTCATAAATTTTCTGCAATACACTTATTGTCACAAGCAATAAAACATAATTTTTTAATGTCATTTAAAATATTTTTCCGATTGAAAATACATGCTTTCTTCAAATGATTTAGAAATTAACCATTGGATCGTGATTAGATTGGATATTCTGTATAGCATAGAAATGAAAATAATAATGCGTAGTATTGTTACAAATAATCGTCTATAAATCAATAAGATTTTTGACTTTTAATGGATACAAATAAGAACAATGCTAAAATCAGCAAATCTAATTTTATTAAAATTTTATGCTATTTATAGATGAAAAATATGAGATTTATGGAAATATATCAGATCCAATCGTTTTCTACAGTGGTCAAGGTTGGAGCGGATTTCTCGATTTGTCTTACATTGAATTTACTTACAAGAATAGAAGAGGAAGTGGTTTAATGTTGACAGGGTAAGTTTCTCTGTTCAGATGGCTTACATTTTCTTTTAAAGGAATCGTTAACCTTTACAATGTATTCTTAACAATTACAGTGTATTCTTATGTAAATAATATTTATATATTGTGTTATGAAATCAAATCTTATGACATAAAATTGAAGTTTATCCACATATCATCTGACATTAGAGATGCATAATCCACGATTTTTTGAAAAACAAATAATGTTGCTATTGTTATTTTTAAATATGTGTTCCAAATATCTGTTATTTCAATCATATTATTAATTAAAAATTATTACTTAATATTAATTATAAAATTTATTAATTGTAATTAATTTACTAAATTAAATACAGTATGATTGAATTAATTTATATGTTTCAACTTACTTCTTAATTTTTTTTCTCTCAAAACTATTTATTTAATTTCTTTATTTGAGTGAATCATTTTCTGGAACAGGTGAATTAAAAATATATGTCATTTCTTTAAAATGTTTACTTTAGTTCTATATTCTACCAATAGATGGCGCCAGCAGTAAACAAAATATATGTAATCAAAGTCAATCATGTCACGAGAAATTAAAAATGATCTGTATGGAATAGTGCATCATCATATGCGAATATCGGAAGTCACTCCCGTAAAGTGGAGCGGTGACTTCGCACTTTCCAGTGAAATCACCGCTCCGATAAATTTCAGTGATATGCAATTCAATGATATGATAATTTCAATAACCGGTCCGTTCACTTTTCAATCCATTAACAGATTTGTTTCGAGAGCTTCCATTGGTCAGATCGTATCGATTGTTACTTTCTAGTGAAGTCACCGCTCCGGCAAATTTCAGTGATATCGTATCGATTGTTACTTTCTATCGTGATCCAAACCTGTAATCGAAATATCACCAGTATCAAGGATTTGAATCCCACCCCTCTTTGAAAAGTATTGATCACTTGTATTTGTGACTTTTTGATATTGGTTACGTAATAACCGCTCGTAAAATATTCGTCATCCGTATCTGACATCTAACTTTGAGTGTTCTAATGCATAGTTGTGTTGATGCATCTTTTTTTTCTTATTATAAATTTACTATGGATTCAAAATGAAATAGGCGGAGTGGGTCTGACATGTTTTTGCCGTATGACACTTTGTTGTAACATCTTTGACAATGATATTTCTTTAAACCTAATTTGTTATTACTGATTAATTTTTCGGACTTGTGTAAAAATATTTGGGGATTCTAACCAAATTTAAATTGTTTCTACTAATGGAAATAACCTCAAGAATATAATGTGAGAGACTGAAAGATGTAATAGTAACACTGATTCTTTGTAATCATGTATTATTATACAAAAATTGGGAATGAAGAATTTTATTGTCACATGATTTCTTCGGTATTTATTATATATTTGAACATAAATATATTTGCAATTTTTTTAGCCATGCCCTCGCCCTCATCATCTTATTGGGATTAAAAAATACGAGGCCGAAATAGACTTTGTCGTTTCTAACTAAACTAATTTCTAACTAAGTTAAGCTAATTCGAATAAAAAAAAGCAAAATTACGAAGATTTTAAATTTATTTTTCTGGTAATATGGATACATTTATTATCATGTATGAGAAATAACCTTGGTTTTTTTTAACCTTCTCGACCTTCTCGTTACACAAGTTATTGTGTTATATTAAACGAATTTTCAATATAACACATTCAGATTTATTTCAGACAGATTATTTTAGTTAAGTAATATTATCGAGATATGTGTAGGTATTTTTTTTTATAAACTGGCTGAGATAGTCTGATTGGTAGGGCATTGGATTCGCGTCTCTTGGGTTGTGAGTTCGAATGCGCCAACCGAAGACTCACCGTGTATGGTGGTGATTGGCGAGCGTATAAATATGCCGTAATCACAAAGTCCTCCATGTTAAGAGTGATACCACTGGGGGTACTGAATTAGAGGTGATTGTTTTCCGGTTCAGGTCTGAATTACGATCTGTGAGTAACTGAATTAAATGCATGAATGAAGTCCGCCTCGTAAAAAGGGTTGTGACGGGTGAGTAGCTCAGACGTACCCTTAGCCCCAGATGGCGCTACTGAAAAACAAGGGATGCAAAGATTTCGGCTTAAATTAGCTAACTTAGTCTGTGAGCTTGTGTATGACAAGCGCCACCAGAAACAACATCATTTTTTACAACGCGCGTTTGTTTGTACTTTATAGATCAGCACAAACATTTTCAGTATGCCTTTGCACATAAAAAAATTTCTACTGTTAGATGAAAATGGATTGAAACATTTTAAGCTTTTAAAAATCTTTAAACAGAGATATTTTGATTAAATTAAAAGCGTTTCAAAAAATAGGTTATTCTTACCTCTCCATCTTTTGATTTTAAATATAAAAATAATTTATTTTCAGAGAAGTTTATAAAGAACCGAAGCTCCCAGCCAAGATTTTGCCGCCCAAACAACCACCAACAAGTGAGCATAAATTATTTTTATCAGTGTTTTAAAAATCAAAGATTTTATTATATGCAAATAAAAAAACTATATGTAAACAAGATTTGTTATTTGCTGTGTAAAAGCCTTCAGCTACATCCACTACAATCGATACAAAATTAGAAATTTACGTAAAGATTATTTCAAAAAAATTGATTTCTTAAGGATTACTTAAACATAGATTTATTAAGATTAATGGGTGTCGTTTTCTTTGATATTTCATAATTATGAATGATGTAATCTTTCACATTTTCAGTTACTATATTTTTATTAGATTCAAAATCTCTTGAGAAGACAGGGATTATAATGGATAAATGGAAAAGAATTGATCTCCTTTACATATACTCGAGTATTTTTACTCTCGAGTGTTTCCGTAAACATGAGTTTGACAAAAATCGTTCAATAATTATTTTTAGTATAGCATTATCGATATTCAAAAAAAAAAATCAATTGCCTACAAAAATTAAAAAAATAATTATTTATAAATAAAAAATAATTGTTTGAAGTTAAAAATTAATTAATTAAAATTTAAAATTAAATTTTGGGGAAAATTGCACCACTTCTTTCCTCATTTAGAAAAAACAATATTATCTAAGAAAAGATATAATGAGTAATTTTGTTGAAGAATTTATTATAAGTAGCCAATGACTTTATAGGAATCGCACTTTAGGCTATCGCTTTGTTGTAATTAAATATAATTTTTCTTTACTACACATTTATCTTTTATATGCAATTACCAGATTCATTTTAAGCTAAGAAAGGAATTAAGAAATTTCCTAAATAGACTATTTGAACGTAATGATGATTTTATGCACCATATTTTTTTATGGATTGCTGATGCATGATTCATCATGTATTGCTCAAAGTGCTCTAAAAAGAAGAGTGTTTTGTATAGAAGTGCACACTTTGGTGCGAAGTTACTTCTTGAATAGAAGATACTTAATAAGAAAGGTTTCTTAAAATTTTAGTTCAATTTTAAATTAACAATTTGCACTCCAAAAAAAGTAACAAGATGCATTATTATACAAATATATATATATTACGGTTTCTTTTATTCCTTAGAAATCTCCGAAATAATTGCATGCTATAATTTCTGAAAATTAATGCGAGAGTTTTTTCCCCTATTATGCGTCTAAAACGATCTTTATCTAACAAGAATGTGAAAATGATGCATCCTGCAGAATAACACTTAGACTGGACATGGAAGTTGATAAGGATTAGTATAAAAATAAATTGAAATATTAATGTTTTTATTCAATAATAGTATAACATACAGTTAAGATAATAAAATAGCTCAAAAGTAATTTTTATAAAACATTGAAATTCAAAACTCAGCTTTTCAATTGCATCCATTTTATTTATGTACAATTTTTTAGTTAATTTTAATAAATATTTAAAATTAACTTTAAATACAAATTTTTATCAACTTTTTCCTATTATATAACAGCGTAAATAAAACAGCAAGATAGAAATATTTTAAGAGTTCTTGAGCTAACAAAAAAAAAAAAAAAAAAGATAAAAATTAGATTTTTTATTTGCACTAATGCATTTCATCGACTAATTAATTAGTTTGTCTAATTTATGTTTTAACATATTTAAAACATAATTGTTTTTCATTGAATATGATGTTTTCGAGTTCATATTTTTTTCTAGAAATTGTTTGATGTAGAATGCATCCTCTGATGCAATCAAGTGAAGCTAAGATCACTTACACGAATTAAATCTAAAACATTATCATGCTACAATGCTTTAAATTAGAAGCTCGGATTTCTTCTCTTTCATTCTTTTTATTTTTTAAAAATAAGTTTTAGTATCAATTTACAACATCCACACAAACATAATAGTTCCAAGTACATAGAGTGAATACATGAGTAATGTTGCATGTGAGCTCCTCGTCTTTTATACTTTCCTGATAGAATGCGATACTACATAGAGATATTTTCAGAAAATATCTTTACATTTCGAGTCCTAATAGAAATAAGGCCACAATTCTTGTATTTTCCAGAGCTTTCATTTTTATCACTTAAATCGCCAAATTCGTTTCGTAGACTTGTTGTGCAAATAATAGTTGTTTATCGCCAAATGCTGAATAATTGAGCCTTCAGCTTTCATTGAGAAAATACAGAAGTCTTTCTTTGTCACAATAAATAAAATTGTGCAGTCAAATACAAAGATATATTTGTAGCAATATTAAATATTTTGAAATATATTAAGATCATCCTCAGAATTATTTAAATCCAATGACATGATATAAGTCTTAATTTTTCCCATTCTTTTAATTTGAGATTTCAGTACTATAATTTTTTGTTCTTTTTTTAATTTTGATCTTAAATTTTTGCATTTCGCAGTTGTTCCCTTGACCGTATCATTCATCGATGAAGCATCTCACTTTGGAGAAATTTCCGGAGGAAAAGGATCATCTCTGGGAATGTTGACGCAAATGAGTAAAGAAGAAAAATCGGTATGCTAAATTTTCTTTTTACCCATAAAAGCATTTTCCTGTCAATAATTATTATGCCTAAAAAGAGACCGGGGATCATATTTGTTGAATTTTGTTTAGAAATTTAAAATTTTGCTCTGATTTATACACTTTAATATGCTAGTCATTAGTTGCTCTTAGAATAGCAAATATGTTTTTGATTTTCCTCCAAACAGGTCTAATCATTTGAAGAATAAAACAGGCTGTTTCTTTGTTGATTCCATTTCTCAATTCTTCGATTCTGTGAATCTCTACAGTATACACTTGTTTCTTTCGGTAACCGCAGAAAAAGAAATCTAGTGGTGTTATATTCGAAGAATGTGGAAGTCACGAAAGAGATCCATCTCAACAATCAGCAGCAGGGCTTGAGCAGTAAAATAAATTCTAAGGCTAATTCGGTAGTTTTTTTTCATCATTTCAAATACATCCCCTTCAATTTTATTTCTTATTACTATCAGAATAGTATCTAGCAGGATTGCGAGCATATTGGGGTAATATTGAACGTTATTGTAACTGAGACTGGCGAATTAATAAATTAATTTTAAAAAGCAACTTGTTTAGTAAGTTTTCCTGACTATGCCATCATATTAATTATAATTTTTTTCGTCCACCTCATATTTCCATTTTAAATCGAAGAAGACATATATTGCAGAATTCTTTCCCAATTACACTAACTGACCCAAATGTATAATTATTTATGTTATAAAGAATCAATATTTCTATTTTAATATAATAAAACAATCGGCAATAAAGTAAGAAATGCAGACTAATTTTTTAATATTGAATTTCTTTAGCAAACTTAATTGTAAATAACAGAAATTACAGTTGCTTTTGAGTTTTGAGTTTATATCAGTCGCAAGAACTTTTTTAGATTTTGATACCCAAATTACTTTTAGTTAAGAATCATTTGTAAATGTCTGCTAAATTATTTAGTAACTGTAACTGTACAAACACTTATGGGCATATTTAACTTTCTACGAATTTATTTTCTAATATTAATGTTGATGAATTTATTTCTTTTCCCAGGCTCTCCATTATTTTGGTATGATAAGATAACTCAATTTTGATAATTGAAATATCTTGCTTTTTTATTGTAAATATTCATTTTAAAATAAATATTCATATTTATTTTATTCAGTTCATAGTGCCAAAAGGAATCATTGTTACAACAGCAGCATACGCCGAATTCTTAACACCAGAAATACTTGAAGCTGTAAAATATTTGGAAAATATTGCATAGTAAGGACCCTTTTCTAAATTTTTTAGAGTTAAATTCAAACATTTTTTTTTGCATAATTTTAACAATTGCATGAATGAAAAATAATAATGAAAAACTATTACATTTTTACTATCATATATTTATTTTCAGCGGGAACACGAAAGGAGACTTAATAGCTGCTTGCAAAAAGTATGTTCTATTTTATTTTTTAAAAATCAAAGTTTATATATTAAAAATTAGATGTTTTCTGAAAATTAAGCGCTATATTATCTCTGATATAAAAAAGTAAAACTGTTGTTCAATGAAATAATCTTGATATTATTTTCGAAACATGAAAAATGGTTATCATGTAGGTTATTATTCCAGCAGATTGTAGTGAAAGCTTATAAGCCAGTTAACAGCTACGCTAAATGAGCAATTGCTTTTGTATTGTGTTCATGTTACTGGGCTGCGAACCACAAGGTCCCGCATTGGTGACCTCGGACGATGAACCTTCATACAGCTGTTGTGGCGCCATCTACCCACAACAACCCAAAGTCGTCAGATTCACTTGACTGCAACACAAAGTCGTCAGACGACGGAACAGCTATCACTCACCGACACTCGCTCGCCATAACGCTTGGCGCTACTCAAATGGGTACAAGCACATTAGACTCAACAGCTAATACATCACCACTCAGCAGCTGTATCGTTCGTCTCACCTCCGACTCACTGGAGGGAGAGTCTGTAGTGAAAGCTTATAAGCCTATTAACAGCTACTCTACATGAGCATTTGTTTTCGTAATGTGGTCATGTTACTGGGCTGCGAACCACAAGGTCCCAGGTTCTATCCTCGCTCTTTCCAATCCACCACAAGATTATTAATTGTTATCATTCGGTCTTTCTAGGTTTATAATGAAGAATATTTTATTCCCTGTAATGACAAATTATGCTATTATATAGAGGTTTGGCTATTTATTTTCTGAAATTGATTAATTTTGCACATCAATAATATTTATTGCTTTTTAGTTCAAGCATAACAAAAACCGTTTAGATTAAGAGCAGGCATAAGGACAATAACACTAGAACTACCGATGTTAAATATATATCTAGTTTTATCATACCCGTCAAATTGAAGGGTGTTTGATCATCATGGCTTTTATTGTAACTTTGGGTTTAGTTTATGTAAATAAAAGAATATAATTTAGAAGAAACACCACTTAATATAATAAATTATTAATAAAAAAACCCCAAGAAAAGCAGTTTGTATTTGCTTCATAGGATATCACATTTGATATTAAATGATTTAACTATTTGACACATATTTTACAAGTATATATTATCTTAGATATTTTAGATAAACACCTATCACATGCATGTATTACAGGTATAAATCGCTGTGTTTTTGTTGCATAATCAAATTTGGCAAGATTTGAGCTCACAAAGATTTCTTTTGTGTTTTCTGGAGTATAATCCACTGCTTTCTGTTTTTATTTTTGGGAGGAGGTTTTTTTTTCTGCATATTCACTGCATTCAAATTTTTCCAGGAAATATCTGAAAGCGATGTAAAAATGAAAATGAATACTATTGACATTGCATAGATGATCCATAAAATATTATAAATTTTGAAATTGCTAAAGCCGTTATTTTGACGGGTCTTGGTGTAAATAGGTATAGGTCATACTGATGATTATGGGAGCTAAAATGGTTGAGTGGAAATTGAATAAGAATGTGTAATTGTTCTTATATTCCATCAAAAGGCGTTTCATTCCAGAACAATACATAAATTAAATCAAAAATTTTTAGCATTAAATTTGAATGCCTGTCAAAATGACGGTCTTAGTAATTCTAGTGTTAAATATCATACTGAAGAGAGAGACATGTTATATTTCAAAACTAATGTATTTTAAAAGTGTTACACTTGATATATACTAGCTATTAACAGTGTGTAATTGATATATACTAGCTATTAACAGTGTGTAATTGATATATACTTGATACATACTAGCTATTAACAGTGTGTATTAACAGATGTCAAATGAGCAATTTTTATGCTTTAAAATTAGAATGCTTATCTCATTCTACAGATGCTTGTGAGTTAATCTACTCTAGTTTTCAGAGCTTCAGATATTCTATTATATATGATGTTGTCATAGAGACTATATAATCTGTCTCATAGAACTGCCCTTGATTTCTTAAAATTCCAAACATTTACTTAAGGAATAAAGAAGATTTTATTTATACATACAAATGGATTTTAATCAGTTCGAGATATTTATATGTCACGTGATTTTATAGAGTTGCAGGCATCGTGGAAAAGACGCCATTACCTAAAAAAATTTGTCACAGTATCGTAGAAGATCTGAAAGAAGTATTCAGAGACGAAATGAGTCAAAAGAAGTTTGCAGTTCGATCTTCTGCAACAGGTAACAAACAGTTTCTAGATAAACTTCTCTAATTTTATAAATTTACTGATTAAAATTATTGTAAATCTGTTCTGCAATTATGACATGAGTCTCATTTGTCTAATAAAGGTTTCGAATCTTTTTATTAATAGCAAAGATATCTGTATTGACAAATTTCTTTTCATATTTAATAATATGTATACGTATCTCGTATTGTTTAAATAAAATTTTATATCTTTTTGCTTTCTTAAAAAAATTGATAGATTTTGTTTTCCTTTTTAAAAAGTTACTGATATAAATTTAAAAAGATACGTAACAGACTTTTAATTTAGAAATCTTTAACTTTTATACTCAAAATTTTAAAAATATACTTTAAAAAAATTAAAATAATAATATATAAGAAATTCAATTAAGTTTAAATAATAGTATAATAAACCTTTCTAGCACTATGTAATTAAAATACTATTTTAAATAATCAATAGTAATAAATAATTTAAATATATTTTGAAATACACACAATAAGTCCACACAAACATTATGTAATTGAGGATAAATTCTGTGCATTCCTGATTTTCTCTTCTATAAAAGAAGAGCAAAAATGAATAAATAAATAAATAAAAAATAAAAATAAATAAATAAAAATAAATAAAATAAAATAAAATAAAATGATGACATAATTTGGGGATAAACCAGACGTTAGGAGTGGGCAGCTAAAAACTTTCTAGCGTATTTTCTATTAAATGCTTTCGATGGCAATGGCCTACAATAGCTTCGAAGTGTTTACATTAGGCATGAAATTAGCCTTTTTACTGAATCCATCGTGTGATACTTGGCGAGTTATTTGGCTATTAAACACTAGAGTACTGAAAATCGGATACTAGAGTACTAGTGTCAGAAAATCGGATTTTAATTTTAGAATCGTTCTTTCCAACTGATTGAAACAAATTTTGACAAAAACTTATACTTGTAGTCACAAAATTTCATACTGAATTTGATATATTTTAGTACTTGCGTCATTAAATTATATTTCTGAAAGTATAGACTGACACATGGTCAACTCATTGTTTGATTGGCTCAAACTTTGACAGATTTCTACGCTGCAGCTGTGAAATCTGTGTACCGAATTTTATGTATATGGCTCTATTTGTTTTGTTGTTATCATGTTAACTTGCATACAGACAATTGGATTGACAGATTACTTCAGAATGTATTTTCCTTAAAATTTGACAAAAATCTACAAATTTGGTGCGAAGACCGCATATTAAAATTCATTCGTCTATCACAAAGTGTTTTTGAGTTATCAGTCATAGATTAGACATACAGACGGATATTTTCAAAAAATGCCTTTTCCGAACTATAAAACTTGAAGATACGTCAAAATCTCAAATTCGAATCCTTCGACGATTACTATTCTTCTATACTTTATATGCTAAAAATTTAAAAAAAAATCACAAGAAACCGTTGGCAATAAAAAAATCATGAAATTAATGGGATTGGTTTCCTCGAATTTTTCTTACTCCCAAATATTAGTGTTACCAACCCTCACTACAAATTTTCTCCTACTTGTGACTAAATAGATTCCTTATACTCTCATAATTCCAAATCAAAAGGCTTGTTGGCTTTTATGCGCCTTAAGATTTCGTCCAAAAGTACCATTTATCTGCATTATATTTCACTGTAACTATATGTTACAAAAATATGTTATGTATTTTATATTAATGCTTTTCTCTTCAAATGGAATTATAGGAGAAGATACTGCAGCGATGTCTGCCGCGGGACAAATGGATACATTTCTTGGGGTACAAGATCTTAGAGAGGTAATGTTTTTTTGATAATCTAACAATGCTAATATTGTAATTTCACAAATATTAATTACGTTTATTAATCTTCTTTATTCCAATTGGTCTTGCGTCAGGCTGTAAAAATTATCATGACAAAAAATGTTCTTTTGGCTCCTTTTCTCGCTTCAGAGAAGTCTGAAAACTCTAGCTTCATCAAAATCTTGATATAAAATATTTTTTTCTGCATACAATCTTTTTTTTATGTTTAGCATAAAAGAAAGAAAAGAAGTATAGTAAATAATCAAAGATATTTTTTGTTTTATCGATATTATTTTGATTGTGGAATTTTGAAATGAAGTACCATGATTAAAGATTTTTTTATTAATGTATTGAAATGAAAGTTATTGTTTAAAATTATAAATAAGATTTATAATATAGATTATGGATGTAAAAATTTCCTAATTATTTTACAGATTTTTTCTGCTGTCAAAAAATGTTGGGCATCCCAGTTTGGACATATTGCTGTCGAATACAAAAGGTAAGCAAATGTTTCTTAATTTATTTTACATAACTGATCCGTAAAAAAATATAGAAATTAAATATAAATTTCAGAATCTTTATAATTTATCTCAAAATAAAAATTTCAGCTTTAAAATTGAGATACAATTTACATTTCTATTTATTAACGATTTTTATTTTTTGATAAAAGATTTACATATTGTATAGTTAAATGATAAGTAGCATAATATTCAGAGACGGAAGAAAAATCACCCTGTTTTCTAATAATTGTCAGATGAGCATGAGTTGGAAGCATATGTGCGTAACATAAGGTGCTTATTCGACATGGCAAGGTATTTCAGATTGACATCTATTGAAATTTGTGTTGTGATTCATACATTTATAAACAACAGTATTTACAAAAATATTTGCTTTAAAGTCAGCTTTTGCGTAGTAATAACAAATAGTGTCCCTTAATACAAACTACAATATGCATTACACATCCAAGCGTTTTTCAAAATAAATTAAATCTTACTGCTGTTTTATATAGGCGTTTCTAATCAATTTGACATTACACCAATCAAATTATTCTCTTTAGTGAACAGTAGGTTGAAATCGGTGTCTCTAAAAACAAAGCTTCAAATTAATTGAAAATAAATTTCTTATTCTTTTTAGATTCAGAAGCAGCAAAATTACAAGACGAATGGGTAGTTGTATGCAAATAAAAAAAATTCCATAAGTATATAAGGAATTAGATGAATTGAATTCAAATTAAGAAAATACGGACAATTTTTTGGAGAACAAACAAGACAAGTTTTGTTTCTCCGACATTTTCTAACTACTACTCAGTGTTGGCGAAATTCTTATTTGGGGAACATTTTTCTTTTAGTGAATTTTTAGTGTCTGGAAAAAACTCTCAATATCGTAAAATAGTTACTGATTGGGGTTTTCTATGTTGGAGAGGTACTTTCATTGCTTTGTTATTTCTCAATATTTTGAACTTAGATTAGTTTGAAGTTTAGGAATTTGTGTTTAAGCAATCATATTGGATGATTAATTTAATTATCTTTCATTTGAGAATTTGTGGAACGATCAAGAAATATAACATCAATTCTTAGTACTAATTATTATCAAAGTGATTAGTATTTGTTTTCTTAAGTTTCTAATAAAGCATTTCAAATCTCTATTTTTCAAAAGAAAATCATAAAATAATGTGATTTTTTATGAAGATAAATAGTATTTTCAGATAGTATATTGACGATTTTGTTCATAAATTCTGAATTGGGATTTCTAGTAACAATTTTTAATTAATTACAAGTCCTTCTGTTTTAATGAAATCATGAAATTAATCTTATTAACTGCGTTTTTAAATAGCGGTTTATTGCAGAAAAGTAAAATTACCATATTATAGCCTCTAAACAAGATACGTAACGTAAATGCATATAAGATTGCGATTTAATTAAAAAGGATGTAAACATTTTACATCATTTCTTGTTGTTTATTATTTCAGACGTTATGGGCAGATACTGAATTCTCCAATGGCTGTTGTCATCCAAGAAATGGTGGCTTGTGAAGTTTCAGGAGTGATGTTTACTTGTGATCCTGTCACTAACAATCCATCCATAATCACCATAACTGCCAATTATGGATTAGGAGAGGTAAGAAGTTTTGGATTGAAATCCCTTTTTATCTGCACCCTGATTTTGCCTCTAACAAACAACAAGACTCAAACAAGCCAGCATAATAGTGCTTCTAGCAATTCTGAATACAGTATTGTTACCTTGTTTTAGATTTTGTAATCTTATCATTATTGACATCTTTGACAATGTGAAGAGGCACATTAAACTAGATTTCAGCCAATTTTTTCAGTACATTGCAGTTAAAATTGTAAATAAAATACATTTTTTTGGCAAAAATAAAATGGTGAATTTTTATATCATTTGCTCTAAAGGACAACTGATAGAAGTCAAAGCAGCTTAACATTTGAAATGGAGACTTTCAAGCGAAATTATTTATATAAATTTAGGAAGAGTTTACAAAAGTACTCTATATTAAAACCCTTCAATATTGTCAAAAAATTTAGGAATCCTTGTAGAATTGAAATATGCAAAGAAAATTTAAATTCATACTAAATATAATTTTAAAGATATACTGAGCAAATTCAACCCGTGGTTTAATTAACAAGTTGTCAAGGCACGCGACAATATTCTCGAGAGAGAAAGTGTTGTCGCGTGTTTTAGCACAAGTGATAATACTTTTATTGGTAAGCCAATTTTATGATATTTTAAGGATTAAATGATCAATAACTATATATATATATATATATATACACACACACAATTAAATTCCAATTTTAATCTAAATTCATATTTCGGAATTCCCATCGGAGCTCCTATCAATTTACAATCTCACCACATACTTCCGCGTAACCGTTCCTTTTCTCTTCACTTCATCTCCTTTCACTCGTGGGGCCGGAACCGTTTCATCGAGGTTAGAGGCATGACAATATTTTTCTTCGTTATTTTTCTACCTCTGTGAGAAACAGTTGCTCTAAAAAAGATTTGTTATCTAGTTTGTGAATTTTTCAGCAGCACATTGATTTCTTTATATGCGACATGATTTATTTAATATAATGAACATTCACAGACCGTGGTTTCCGGATCTGTAGAACCGGACACCTTCACCATTAAAAGAACGGAAACCGGAAAGTTGAAAATGGATTCTGTAATTCTTGGAAGCAAACATCAGAGAATTGTCATGCAAGGTTAGTACTTTACTTATTTATGATTAAGCGAGATTCTATGATTAAGCGAGAAATTCACAAACATATTTAGACATATGAAATAAAGTAGGCCGAAGTTAGAGAAGACACTTTGAATTTTTAACTTCGTTTTATTTCCATCCCGAAAGGCATGATTTATAAACAAGCAGAAGCTACGAGCACACGCCAACACAGAACGACACAGAGCGAAATAAGGAAAAACTAATGAAAATTCTATCGCTGTGAATATATGCTGTGAGATTTTAATAGGGATTTCCAACACATGTCGATCACAGCCAAGGGAATCATAGGAATCTTTTAAAAAGAATGTGCTTGGCGGGACAATTTTTATCCCTTCCCTTGAAGTGTGGGAATTTGTCGGATTTTAACCGATTCAGCAATTTTAGAACTCGTGTTGAATTAATTAAATAGAAAATGTGGAATGGGATCAGGAAATAAGAGAATATTTTAGAATGAAGTTGATATGTGCTGAATTGAGCTAAGAATTAGGAAATTCATTAAGTTTAAATTAGATTTTAAAATATCATAATATATATATATATATATATATATATATATATATATATATATATATATATATTCCTATGATGGCAGGAATCATAAGCTTACTATATATTCACTTTCTTCAAATTTGCTATGCAGTTCTTGCTATGGAATCTGTAGTATGTGTCTGGAATTTTGACAATAAAATTGTTATATGGCCTTTATAGTCAGTGATAGCGATTGGTATCTCAATAACAAAGGATTGTTCGTTCATGTTACAGAATTTTACACACCCATCAATTCTTAGACATCCTTCAGAATTGTATAATATATCTCATTCCTGTGATTTTCTTCTATGGTGATTTGTACAAGACTTTCTGTGTATCCATTACATTACTAATTTTAAAACTGTTTTCATAATTAAAGTTCGTTATCAACTGTAGACCATCAATCTGATTATGCTTTATTGAACTCAATCTTCCATATCTAGATTATGCCAACTGCAAAAACCTGTATAATGGACAGCATCATCAAACATATGCTTCAGAAAATTTCACAAGAATTGTATTACCACATTAAAAATAGAAAGAAAAAAAATTGTCGTTTGTATTAGTTATTCAAAAAGATAGGCCATTTAAAAATTTGGTCCATTTTAAAGCTTGTATCACGGTTGCCATTAGCAGACAAGTGCTTCAGAAAATTTTATAAGAATCGCATAAATAACTTTATGTATATCATACGGAAAACCATCGGGAGTGATATGATCCAAGCTGACCTAATACTCTCTAATACACTTGTCATGTCAGAGAATGTATTGGTGCAAACAATTGCAAAATAAGTTTTGGCGTGAATTAAATTTTTATTGGCTTTATATTGTGATGCTTGGTGATAAATCTCTGGCATGCGGCTAATAGTATCCGAAAATCGAATTTGTATTTTAGACGCACATTGCTCGAACTATTGACACAAAACTGGAATTGTAGTCACCAAATCCCATACCAAATTTGATGAATTTAAATCATTGCATTTTTGAATTATCGCGTTTCAGTGTTTCTGGAAGCACAGATCGAAAGACAGTTAAACCGTTGTTTCTGGCTTAAAGTGTTGCACTATAGATGTTAAATCTGTGTGCCGAATCTTATTTATCTACTTCTCTTGATTTTGTAATTATCGTATTAAATTATATTCGAGCAGACGGATAGACAAACTTTCTAAGAACGAATTTTGCTCAAAATTTGGTAAAAATACACAAATTTGGTGTAAAGATCATAAACCAAATGTCATTCGTCTAACTCATAAGGTTCTTGAATTTTTTTTGTCAGACAGACAGATATTTTTCCAAAAATGTGTTTTTCGAACTCAAGGAGGTTTGAAACTCATTAATAAAAATCTCTACGTTTCAGACTAGTGTTCAATTTCAATCTCGTGCAAAAATATATTTTTAATGATTATTATACTTCACTATACTACGTATTCGAGAAATTAAAAAGGAGAGCATAAAAATTATGAAATGGATTACTAAAAGAATGATTAATGAGTTACTGATATAAAAAATTTGAAACGGATGTCAAATATACAGCATTTGTACTGTCCATTGGAAAAAAAACGTGCCTATGTCTAGTAACTACTCCATTAACACATATAAAATGTAATCAAAGTGATTTTAATATTTTTACAATTTATAATAAAAATAACTAAATTATTCGATATTCGCCGATTTATATATATATATATATATATATATTGTTTAAGATTTATCCCTCCTATAATATGTCTTTAAATAAAAAAAAATCTCATTGTATTATCTTTTCATTTATATTTTAAAAATCTTCAAAAAGAATCTGGAGGAACAATAACTGAAGATCTTGGAGAAGATTCGAAAAATGAAAGCTGCTTATCTGAGCAAACTGTCATCAAACTTGCAAAATTAGGAATTAAGGTAAATATTATCATTTTAATCAAAGACATAGTGTGATATGTACATATACGAATAGGCAAATACAAAGCATAAAATAAACTTTCGTCGTTAAGTTTTCATTTTAAGTACATATAAAGCTAAATGTTAAAGCGTTTTTTAGTTTAACTTGTTTATTAAATTTTAATAAGTCAAAGTAAAATTATATAATTTTTTAGAGTTTTCAACTTATTTTTGCAAGAAGAAGCCATTTCAATTGGGAAAATAAAATTTGAATTTGCATACAATAAAAGATTAGAAACTAATACACTAAAAAATATAAAAACACAAAATTTTATTTTAGAAAATAAAAAGAAAGATAACTAAATGCTGATAAGAAAAATCTAAAATATAATTCATTTTGCGTTTTGCAGTTCTTTGTGATAAACATTTTATGTTAATAAGTTCCCTTGAAGAATTTTTTAAAGCCATTTTATAACTTTTCGGAATTTATCAAGTTGAAATTGCGCTAACATCTTCTTTAAAAAACTTTAGCTTACAAAAATGAATATATTGATTACGTATTCATTTTCGAAAATGAATGTATTTTACTTTAATAACAAATTTTGAAAGTGAATATATTTTACTTTAATAGCGAATTTTGAAAATATTTACTTTAACAATGAAACAGTATTTCTTGCCATTAATTAATAAAACTGTTCCACCGTTAAAAATGTATGGTGTGTTATTTTTTTATTTCTATTTTTTGAAAAAGTTTCTTAGTTGAAAAAGAGAAGATTTAATTGAGATTCAGTGTCCATGCATGTAACGAATATATCTATGTCTATACCTTTATCTATAACTAATTTCGTATTTAAAATTATGATTTATTTGTATTTAAATTATAAATTTCCGATATACATTTATATATTCGAAGTGCAATTCTACTTCGGAATTCAAATTATTTTTATGAGTTAAATATAAATTTTTCTTTCCTTTTTGAAATTTTCTTCATAAAATATTTTAGGAGAATATTCAGATATGTTTTATTTATAATTTCTTTAAATACTTAAGATGCACCAAATTCTTTTTTTAGATTGAAAAATACTATAAATCCTCTAGAGACATTGAGTGGGGCATTTTGAATGACGAGATATACATTTTACAAGTAAGTGCTATTTGCCATTGCTTAGTTAAAAAAAAAAAAAAAAAAAAAAAAAAAAGACACGAAATGGATATACAGTTTTTTGAAATTATTCCATCGCTTTATTCGAAAATTTGTTGTTTTCTGTTACTGTTTAACGGTTATTGAAATTGAAGTTATTATTTTCAAATTCTGAAATAACTCTTTCCAGTCTCGTCCTGTCACAAATGCAGCTGCGCCAACGGATGAGGAAATTAAACATGAATTCGATTCTCCTCTCAGATGCGAGAATGAATACACGACCGTCGCAAATGTTGGGTAAGGATATAATTTGTATCTGAATTTAATTGAAAAGTTCAACTATTCTTTAAAATTCAGATAATGTTCATAAATTATTGTTTAATTCTTGTTATTTAAAATGAGAAATAAATCCCGTTGACGGTTTTATTAAACATTTTATACTTAATATAAAAATGCTTATAATTAAACTCAGATTTGTCTTATGGGGATACAATATTGTAACAATATTGTTTGATGTAACCACAAGGATTTTCGAAATTTAATAATTGGTCAATATTGTGAAGATAACGTGATAATATCTTAATGCATCTTAAGCTATAAAGGATTAGGCCATGTAAAGCGTTATATGTTGAATCTATGAAATTATAACTTCCTTTTCAACAGAGAATCAATAGGGAGAAAAACATTCTTGAGTGATGTTCAATGTAATATCGACTTAAAAGAGTGTCAAGGTATCCCGAGGTGTGTGTAAATCAAGCTGAGTAAAGTCAAGCCTTGTTAAAAGACGTTTATATCAAGTTGATTTCAATAAATCAAAAATAATTTTTCAGATTGTGTTTATCAGTTTGAGTATTATGTTTCGAAAGTGGGAAAAATTAGACATTTGGTGATGAGCATTTCAAACTAATACTGGGATTGGAAGTAATAGTAAACGAATAAGCTTCACAAGTGGGATAACATTGGAAATTACCTAAATTGAAATTCTACAATGTGCAAGAAGTATTTTATGGAATTATAAACTCTTGCACTTTCTTGTTAAAAAGGGCCTTAATCACTATATGATAGTATTTATAGAATGGAAATGTCTTATGGAATATTACCAATCTATCCTAATTTCAAGAATTAATAATATCCATTCCTCAACACTTGAAATATCGTCAATTAAAACATAACATGGTTTTGACATCAGTTACGGCGAATGAACCAATCCCATCCAGCTCCAAACAGTTTCACTGTTCAAGACCTCTTAACGTTACAGTCGGTAACTTTTTCCTAATTCTGATGAAAAGCATTGCATTGCACAAATGTGTGTCTTAAATTTTGATGAAGCATAAATATCAAAGGTGACTAATGGTCATTTGTATGAACGCCAACAGATGGCGCATTGAAAGGAGAAAGCATTGGATTCTTGTTTTTCATTAGAGATGATTCTTCTGGGGTGTTTAGATGTACGAATCACTTTCTGTAGACGCGCTTGATAATGTTTGGTCTCAGGGCTATATTCCCAAAATTTATTCATTGTATTTTAAATCCTGAATCAATTCATATTCCGTATATCCAAGCCAATGAACCGCAGCATTCAATAAATATCGCTCTTTAATTGGGAAGATAATGCTTTTTCGATGGCAGTCATAGCTCAGTGAGTAGAAAAGCTCCACATAATTCCGACCTTGGTAAGGTAAGCTATTTTATAGGAGCAACACGAGTTTTGGAAATTACGAGAGATACTTCATTTTATGTAGATTTTAAACATACAACCACTTTGAATGCTTTTGTCGATGCATCGCAGAAATCGTGTAATTGGAAGTCAGAATTATTGTCAATTCTCAAGAACCGAGGGACTGATATCAAGTTCAGATTATAGCTTTGTTGTTTGAATTTAATCCAGGTTTCCAGAATGATAGGAGGAACAGTGTTATCCCAAGCTGCTTCCGATTTCCATAGTTCTTGCAACATAATTTTTAATATAATTAAGAGGGCGAAAATAGACCCAGCGGATTGAATGTTTTAAAAATAACGGATAACAGTTACCTCTTTGTATTTACGAATTCTCCAATTGATAACAAGCAAATAAAGAGACTCAAAAGATTTTTTTAAACCAATTCTATTGAAATATAAATTTTAAATCATAAGACTAAATTCAACACCAAGCTAAACGAAAAATATCAAAATAAAATCAACCATAGATTAATTGATATTGTCTGTGAAATTGATAGAAGGCGAGATCTTTCTCTAACCGACCATGTTGCAAACAATTTGAATCAACTAAAGAAGATTATTGCTTCAGAAGGGCTTATTATTTTAAAGTGAGGAAATCGTAGTTATTATCCGTTAAAAATTCACTTTGTGGTTCGTTGATTTACCCACTCCTGTATCTTTATGATGCCCTTGGGTGGTATATTATTTTAAGGTGAGAAAAGGACGAATTGTAGATGATATCTGTTACCTGTTTATTTTATGGTCTGATGATTTACCGTATTTTATTTTCTTATGGCTCCCGTGGGATGGATGGTGAAATAATATATAGTGGCTTGTAAAGTGCGCTCATCAGAATGTAGAAATTTATACAATCTCAGTTATAGCAGCATCACCTGCTCTGAAGGGTCATTTTTTTATTCAAGCAGTAAATTTTCTGAAAGAGTGTTTTTGATGCCATCTTTAAAGTTAAAAATGTAGTTAAAACAATGTTTGCAATTCTTTATAAATATTTTACTACTGGTTTTTTCTGTGTTTTTGCATATATGTATATGTGTAAGCGTAGTATTTAAAAAGATTGTAGTGATTTAAATAAATGAAATGTGATGTTGATGATAAGATTATATACCTGTTTCAAATCTTGGCTTAAATCAATTGAGAATAAGAACCCGAAATGTATATTTCGTTTCCTCCACTAAATCGCCAAGGAAAAAATTCTCATTTGTGGGATTTGGAGTTCCCGTGGTGTTCAGATTGTCCAAGATAGTGTGCTAAAAGGGATATTATGCTGTGGGGAAGGAAATGACTCTTTTTTAGGGTGTGTACGAGAAATTTGCAGGGAGATAATTGCTATTAGTTCTGTTACATATTAGCCTTAAATTTCTAGCATTATTCGATTTTATAAGAAGTTAATTGAATGAGTTTAAAAATTTGAGTTCTCGAGGTGTTCAGATTGCCCAAGATACTGTGCTAAAAGGGATTTTATGTTGCGGGAAAGGATTTACGGAATATAAGAAAGTATAAGGGAGACAATTTCTACTAATTCAGTTACATATTAGGAGTAAATTTCTTGCATTCATCCATTTTATAAGAAGTTAATAGAATGTGACAAATGTTTTTGTATTTATAAGATTTTTTTGTTTTTCATTTATAACATTAATTCGTATAATGTAATATTGAAATTCTTTCCCTAACTATATCATGTTTCTGAGAAATTATTGCTGAGAAATTTGCTAGTTAGAAAGATGAATAATATAATTTTAAAGCTCTTTCCATATCTGTAAACTATATTTAAATCCTATTTTATTTAAAAATATCGATATGTTTCATGTACTCTGAAGTTATTAGATGTTATATTTGAAAAATTAGTCTGATGATACAAAGTCTATTTGTCATTTGAATTGATCATTTGAATTGAATTTTGAATCATTTGAATTTTGTGTCATTTGAATTGAATTTTGAATCGACGGAGAGTTATTACGGCAATGTATTTGTCTAATAATATAAAATAAATATAATGCTATTTTGATTTATATGATAATCCGTATTATCCTTCTGTTCTTTTTAAGGGAAGTCATGCCAGGCGCCATGTCACCTATGTCTATAGACCTTATGGTGAAATTCTTTAATGGTGCTCTTGCAGTAAGTTCTTTTCTACTGAGAAAATTTATGAATTTTTGAAATCCTTAATCATTTTTTTATTGATGGAAATATTTTTCTTCTAGAAATCAGCTTTGGAAAAAGGATTTGTAGACAATTTTTGCAAAAGCAAATATTTCCAGCCAGGCATTCTGACATTTTGCAATCACATGATAATGACCGTTGTAGAGGTAATCTTTAGTACTTTATGAGAATTGCACTGTATTTGACCCAATTTAATATATAGCCACCTAATAAAAATTTTATCAAAAAAGTTGTAAAATTTGTCAGGAATCGGACTATATCTAACTATTTACATCTGAATTAGAGCCTAATCTCCACTCTAGCACCTGGACTTTTCAGACTAAAATCACTAGGCTAAAATATGTAACCAACAACTCATTTAACAAAAATATCAGCTGTAAGAAGTAGTCAACTATAATAAAGAACGAAATAATTGTTACTGCTCGAGAACACAGCTCTAATGCAGCTTCTGGATCATGAATATCACAGGGATTTTTAAGATGAGAAAAATATGATCATTTTGGAAACGGCCGTAAACTCTTCAACAGAATAATTCACAAAATAAGTAACTGAATGATGTTGAAATTTAGATCACACATATACTGAATGGCCGAATTGTTATGAATACTTGGCACTTATATGCAGATCAGTCATAACTTCATGTTGTAACCGCTAGAAAGAGAGATAGCTATAAAAAGGGAAAGACAGACAACTGAAGCATCAATTGCACTGCGTTGTTTGCAAAGAAATATGCAAAATACATGATTTAACTGAGTTGGACGTTGAATGATAGTAAGCACTAGAAGCTGCGGAACTAGCATCAGCAAAACAGCTGCACTTATCAAGTGTTCGAAACCAGCAGTTATTAATGTTTTCAGAGAATTGACTACCAAGTAGAAAGGTATGCCTCTATATCAATAGTCAATTTATGGTAGTCACAGACTATTGAAAGTCTGATCGAAAAGGACACTTGCTAGACTTATCCACTCCAGAAGAAGAGTTATAGTGCTTCGAATTGAGGGGAATCTTAATCAAAGAGCAATTGCGACGGTCTCTAAACGAACTGCACCTCCACACATTACACGGTACAGATATAGAAGCCGACGACCTGTTAGAAAGTCTCTACTGTTCTCCTTGAACAAGAGTACACATTTCCAATTGGCAAAAAAGTACAAGGATTGGACAACATATGTCTGGAAAGGGGTCATGTGTTCCGATGAATAGAGTTTTCAATAATAACATGCAGATGACAAGATGCGAACATGGAGAAAACAGCAAGAAAACTGTTTTGTTGTATTGTTGAGATACTTCAAGTTGGTAGAGGCAATATAATTTTTCAGGAGTATTTTCTTGGCATTATATGGGTTCTTTCATAACTGTGGAACAACATCTGAATACCTAAGGATATTTAAGTGTTATCGTTGATCGAGTACATCCTGTAATGGTAGAGGTGTACACTGCCGGGGATAGATACTTCCAGCTAAATAATACTGTCTGTCTCACAGCTGGTATTTTCGTTAGATATATCGAAGCGTATGACAGATTTTAACTGGCTTTGTTGGCCACAATCCTCAGATATCAATACAATTGAGAATCTGTGGGACAAGATGAAATAAGGTATTAGGCGATTGCATCCAGTAACATCACATCTTGAGGAATAAGAAAGTGCAGATAATAGAATATTCTCAAAATCCTCATACCATCTGCCGAAATCTCAGAGAGTCCATGCCAAGAAGAATCCACACAATATTAAGGGCAAAAAGTAGTCTATCATAGTATTGAGTGGGGAGGATCACAATGATTTGATCAAGAAGTGTATATCGGATTTAAGAACATCTCTTCATTTCACTTCCATGAGAACCTCCTTCGCAAGTCTGTCACAGTGTTTTTCTTTTGTTTTCAAAACAATGTAATTTACTTAGAAGAAATAAAACTTAAAATAAATTCATTTTTTATAATACAAAGAGTCATTAGTCCAGTTAAGGAAATTTTTTGAACTCTCGATTCGAAACATTTTGATTGAAATTGAACTACTGATTTTTTTCAATATACTTAAAGAAAAAAAAATCTTGATTCTAAAATTCTCATTAGCACAGTGTAAAGATTCCAAATACATTATTCATTGTATCATTACTTCGTATTTAGTTCTTCATATCTTTACCTTATAACATTGTCCTAGTTTTTTTAAAACGACATTTGATATCTTAAGTGTATATTTACTTTTTATTTATTTTAATGCTACTTCGAATTTATGGAAGCTTCTGGTAATTTGCCTTCTGGGCTATGGAGATAATTGAAATTCGCACTGATTTAAGCTTTCTAGTTTAGATACTTATCAGTATCCAATCTTAGCAAAATTTAGATAAGAACAACAACATAAAGAAATTAATCTTTTATCTTTAAATTAATTTGATAAAATTATCGCAATAAATTAATATCAGCAAGTTAAGTCCTTCAGGATATAAAAGAATATCTTGCAATTTACTTTAAAATCATTGTTTTATTAAAATGTTTGATGAACGAAATATCCATCAATAAATAATCATAATCTAATTGCAGCCACATAGCATTCTCCCTGAAATATAATTCCATAAATCATGTATGATTCTTTGCAACTTTTAATCTTCTAATTTACGGCCAAAAGAACTTAATAGAATTGAGGATACAGTACAGGTCCAATGTAGACGATGTTCTAAATTGATAAATTATCTTCAATAATTAAAAAAAAGAATGTAGTTATTCCCCCCTATATATTTTATCCTCTTTTTTTTTAGGCGATAACTCGGTATGGAGTCAACACACCTGCATCCAAAGGTTTTATGATTAGCATATTTGGGCGCATTTTGGACGATCCGGATTTGCTTGATTACGCCTACGAGAAAGTAAAAGAAGGAGTGCAGCAATCATGGTTTTTTAATTTGAGATATTATTGGGTATTTATAAAATTCCTTATTTATAGAAATTTCTTATGAGGTGTGATATAAATACTAATGGATCAATAATTTGCTTATGGATGAAGATAGTGTTATGAAAATATTTCTTTAGATGTACGGTACATGTAGTCCAAGAATCTGTATAATGGAGAAAAAAATATGTCAGAAAATACGAAGAGAAGAGAACAAAAGAGCAGATGTACGCAAAGAACATCATTAGTAGAAATTATCATAAGAAGACAATAAGTCAATGATTTAAAAAAAGTAACAGAGCTATCAGCAGCATTCATTATCTAACAACTTGTCTGCTAGCATCACTGCTAGCATTCGTTTAATCAATTTATATATATATATATATATATAGCTTTCCAAAGGGCATGATGTCACATGATGTAATCGAATAACAAATAAATAGTAAAATTATGTATTGCAATCTGAGAAGAAAAAGATGGTAGAATTTGAAAACGTTAGCACATCGGAATTTGAGGGCCAATTTGATAACTGAATTCCATAATAAAAAACATAAAACATTTGAAACTAAATAAAAGTTTATAAACAGAGAGTAAGTTGTAATAGGGTTCGACGTTCTGTCCTTTAGCCGGGCTAAACGGAAGCTTGGTAAGAATTAAGAACACCTTGTGGATTCTCTCCAAGTATTCTAAAATTCTGTCAATCAGCTAAAAACTCTACAAAAGTCTGTGAACAGAAGGATGTCAAGATTATTAAATCTCGTGTAAAACTGTCAAAAAGAAAAAAAAAAAAAAGACTGGAGCGTCCAGAAATTATTTTTAAATATAGTCGAATACTTTTAAACTAAAATTGTGGTTTACAAAATATCTTTACTTTTAAGTTTATTAAATACATTTCCACTTTCATGGAACTCTCTTTTCTTGCTAATCAGATATACTAAAAGCATCTAATTTAAATCAATAATAGTTATAATACATTCTCACAGCTAAATTAAATTTTTTTTATTTGTATCCGAATAAATTCATAAGATATTTCTTTAAGAATGATTTCTGTGATGAATTCTTTCTATTTAATTTTATTTATTTTGTAGACATTTTCTTTGTTTTCAATCAATTTAAAGAGTTATTTCTTTATAGGACTTATTTTTCTTTGACTTGAATCTTCCAAAACTCTGGGAAAAGGTGTTTGAGTATCATATGGGTTTCATGAAATATGACACTGCCAATGAAACTTTTGATGCTTTGATGAAATCTTGTTCCGATTTTGATGACGTAAGGAGGATTTTAAATTTTTTATATTTTGGAACCGGCATTTTTTTCTTTTTCGCAGTCATCGCTTTATAAAAAAATAAGAGGACTGAAAATCGAAGAGAATTTTAATTTAAGATATTAATCAAACTGGAATTATATAACATTTCCAAATGAACGAGAGACTCCATTCTTTAAGGCGTGATTTAGTCGAGTAGAATATTGAAATGTTTGTGGTTTCGATGAGCGTGTCTTTATAGAGAAGCATGATATTGTTAAGTAAAACAAATTCCGCTAAAATCGAACAGGTTCATTTGTAGTTAGTGTACGAATGCATAAACGAAAAATACAGAACCGAGACGTGCACAAGCTTTGCACAGTAGCATTTATAACAAAAGCAGCCCACAATTAGTAATCTACAGCAAACATTGATGATAGAACACAAAACGGTCAGACAGAACTCAGCAGGTGGAAGGAATCCACATAGTTATTCACTAAGGTCTCTCTATACGTTTGCTAATCTCCACTGTCTCCTCGCTTTAGCTTCATTCAACTGCCAATTCACTAATGTACGACTGGCTGCTCCACGCACGACTCAATTTTGCTTCAGTACTAAACACCAAGATTCGGCGTACAACTCAATTCATCAATCGCTTGAGCCCCACTCAACGTTGTGTTTCACTGAACTAATTCTACTGATTCGCTATACGACTTTATACTACTGCTCGACTGCCTTCGGCATGGACTGCTGGCCTTTCGTAGTTTCCGGAAAAGAGCAGAGAAAGCTCTCGAAGAATTAAGCATAACTCCCCTCCTATTGGTCCTATTGCCAAAATTCTTGACAATTGTAGCAATGTCTATTTTGTCCCCAAAGTTTCCAAGCCAGGGGGGCAATGATCCAGCGACCGGTTAGTATCCAATAGAGCTGATCGTAAAATGGTCTTCTCTAAGATGGAACTAATTGTGCTGATAATCAACATTGCAGATTAATAACAATATGATACTGTGCCGTTTTATGAAACTTTTGAAAAAAATTGTAGTAAGTGTTTGAAGAAAGAATCTCCATACTCTATCCCACTTCAAATCAAGAAAGCATAAGTAACCACTTAAGATATACTATTTACTATGAAAAAGATGAATAAATATAATTTAAAATATCAGTAATCTTAATACCAAGATATTCTTACTGTGATTTCATACGAAGAGTTTTGTTTGGAATTCAGATTTAGCCGTTTTATTCCCAATGTTTAAAATTAGTAAACGTTTTCTTTACAATAATATAAATCTCAAAATGCTATCTATTATGTCGAAATACATGGAAATCGAGTCAAGAAAGGGGAATTGCCCTTGTGATTTCGCCCTTGACATTGGAAAATTTTCTCCCTCTTTTTGTATCCTTAACCTTCCTTTTCATAATTAGGGGGTTAGAATTTTTCTAAAGAAAAATGAAAAGGAGACATTTAATTGACTACTTATGCGAGAAAATCTAGGAAAGATTGCCCCCTAAGGTTTAATTAAAAATTTCCTATTTTCAAAGTATTTAAACATGAATATTCAACATTCTATGTCAGGTGAAGTGGCGACGATTAAAGATTTATTCAGTTAACGATGTTAAGACATCTAAACGATAGGATTTTTTTTATCTTTCTTAAATAGATCAAATTAAAAAAAATGTTTGAGAAATCAAAATAAACGCAAAATAGGACCCGAATTCGACATTTCCTTTAAAAATTAAAATATCCCCCAAGGTATTTTGTAAAGAAACTTATCAGAATGTTGCATTTCCTAAGAGGCAAAAGTAACAGAACTGATATTCCATACTCTAAAACATGCTCAGAGCATAGTAATCAAATTTTCCGGCGCAATTTATTAGAGGAATTAATATTTTTTGAAGAATCTATTTGGGAACTAGTGTATGTAAGAGTAACACCACGTACAATTTTCTTTTAATGTAATGATTTTAAGCATGGTCTTGAAACCCTCAAACCAATCACACTTTGCCATTAGTGTAGGAATAACGAAAAACTGCAATATATGCTCGACATATAGTTTGCCCCATTTTCATGTTTCATTCAATTGTAAATATCAAGTTAATTAAGTCTTTCCTCCAACAAAACTATAAATATAAATTTAATTAAGATTTCCTTCCAGCAAAAAAGGATAAGTCAGCTCTGAGCCTAGTTAAAGCAATCCGCAACATGGTATTATTTGTTGGGTAGCTTTTGTTTCCCTAAAACCCTTATATTGTTACTCTAATTGCGCATATTTCTAGCAAATTATTTGGTACAAAAAATGGTAATTGAAGTTATTTTATATTTGTATTAAACATAGCCGTAAAAAAAAATAGCTCAGCACCAACCTCTTATGCATCCGGAATTTAATTGAAAGGTCGAAGTTCTGACAAAATAAGTGGAGGAATGAAAGTGAAGATCTAATCACCAAAATTAAAACACTAGCTGCAGTTCAACCCTTCCTCTGAAAGTGTATTCCGCCATCATATTGGGAGATATTTGACCCAATTTCATTTCTTACCTACTAGGGAAGCACTGGAAATGTGGAATGGAACTTCATGGCGACACGGTAGTGCGACTAACTAAAATCAACAGAACTTGGTGCTTAATTAAAGGAGATTTCAGTTTATTTGGGGGGTAATCAGATAGTGAGGTCATCGAAAGCTATGGTAGGTAGGTAAAGGAATAGCCAATCAAAAGAGAGATACTGAGAGAGAATGCTTTAACTAATCAGACGATCGAGGTTTCCTTGTTAGAGTTAGGTAGTGGAAGAGTATGGGCATGACAGAGGATTTAATTTTTTTTCTAAGGGGATAATACTGATAAGAATTCAGATGAAAAAAATTAAGTTTTCTGCATGATACTAAAGTTTGGGGAGTATCTTATGAAAGTAATTTCAATTCCCTTAATGCTTTAGTTTTCGAAATATTCGTGGGCAGCTTAAGTTAAGATCTTCTTGTATGTAGCGAGAGTTGACAGGGATTTCTATTGGTGGCAACTGGAACTTTTGATTTAGTGGCTGTATAGGGAAAATATATTTTTATAGTTGTGTTGGAGTAGATTTGATTAGTGGTATTGATTATTTTCGGAGGTTAAGCATCCATTTTGTATCTCTCTCACTTCCAGTGAGCCGGTTTGAGAATTTCGACCTAACATCCAAGAAAGTCACTTTTGCGCGTTTGGTTTCTTTCGACGGAAGGTCGGTATGAAAATCAGCAAATGTATTAAATACCCGTAAGATGTCTATATTATCTCTAATGGTTACGGCGTTTTCACAGTCTATTCTAATGTGCCTTAAGATGGTAAGGGTGGGGGAGGCATTCACTAAATAGGTATTTTTTTACTGTTTTCAAAGAATGTGGTTTCTATTTTTTTGTGCTGTTACCACAAAGTAGGAACGATTACAGGGCTATTTATTATAAAAAATGTCTCCCACTGGAATACTCTTTTAACGATAAACGAACAGAAAACCAAAATTAATATAAAGAGGTTGAAAGAAAATGCAAAATTACTATTGAAAAAATGCAAGATAATTGTTCAAAGTCAGTGCAATTACTTCGAACGACTCGAGGAAATCGAATCTCGCCTTGGAAGAGTACATGTCTTCCACCTGAACCTCGAAAAAGTCTTGTTGTTAAAGAGAATGCCAATTGAAAGGTACTTGGAAATTAAAGAGGTATTGTTTTGAAGCTACTAAGGAAGAGAAATCTTGTTCACTCGTACAGCAACTTCTCACTCACAAATTCGAGGTAACTTCTTCCCTCCAGTGGAAGTTTTAATAAGAACAAATTTATGGTATGCTTATGGTATAATGCTTGAATTAATTTTTTTATACAATAAATTAAATTACAATTTTTATATAATTAATTTTCATGCATTATCACTTTATTTCTGTGAACATTATTTGAATCTATAAGCATTTAGCATTGTTTATAGGTGCTTTCATGCATTGGAAATTGTAAAATTCTATTGAATGTTTACTATTTAATGCTATTGGGTTGTTCGGAAAGTAATTTTTTTTTGTGTGTGTGTGTGGAAATGAAAGACAGTTTTCTTATAATAAGCAAATACTTTATTAAATTATATATTGGCCGTTCTGGTCCAACACCTTTTGCCATCTTTCTGGTAGTAGCATAATTCCACGCTCATAAAATATTTGGTCTTTGCTGCCAAAAAACTGATCGAGGTGGTTTTTGACCTCCTCGTTTGAGGTAAAGGTTTTACCGTCTAAAAAAATTTAGCGAACCAGTTCTGGCACTGGCGTACTGTCAACACACCTTCTCCATACACATCGGTCAATTTCTTTCTGGCTTGAACAGCATTTTTACCCTTTCTGTAGTAAAACAATATGTCGAAAATGCTGCTTATCGCTCTCAATATTTAAAAGGGCACCAACCAAAAACTACTGCGTAGAATTAATTGGAATTTTTCATACACAAGCCTTGCTATATGAGCTCTCAAAGCATATAAAAATTATACGGCTTAAATGTGAAGTTGGGTCCAAAAAATACAATTAAATCCTCTGTCGGGAAAAAACGAAATTACTTTCTGAACAACCCAATATTATTGATTATTTAATATTATTTATAATATACGTATTAAAGTTACGATTTCAGAAATCGATAATTTTAAAACTACTGGTCAGAATGATTTGATATTCTAGAAGAACAATCGTGAGACAATGGGATTTTGTTTGACAAAGGAAAAAAATAATTCCAAAATGTGCCGTTAAATGGCGCTGTCAAAGAAAAGGACAAAAAGGGATTCGTTAAATACAGGAATATTGTTAGCCGTAAGGTAACAATAGAGTTCAGGGGTTTACTAAAAATTTATTATCGATAAGATAAGAATATATGTTTATAGCGACATTAGAAATGATGGCAAAGAAAAAAGGTTTAATGGAGCAAACACTTTACTGATGGTTGGTTAAGGCATTAGTTGCTCGATATGCCCTTGTTCCGCTATTAATTGGAAGCGCAAAACGTCATTCTCCACAACAGACCAGAGAGTATCTGTATTGATACAATGGATGTGGGATGTGATGCTTACCTTCAAGTTTGCTATATTCTCAATTCACCCTCTGCAAACAACATTCTTCAGGTACCCGAAAATCAGAAATCACCCGGGTTTAAGTCGGAGGAATGTGGTGGCTTATGATCCTCTCATTTCCGAAATAAGCACTCGGCAGCTGCTTCACAGGAGTAACACTATCCAGAGGAGCGTCATCTTGCATGAATGTTGTGAGATATACTCTGATGCTGTTGAAGCGCCGGAAGGACATGGTTACGCGAAAGGGCTACATACCGCTTGGCAGTAACGGTGCAGGTAACGGGACCCGCAGATTGTGATCTTTTTGAAGATAAACGGAATGACGATAAATGCTGCCGTCATTCCGCACCACACCGTGACCTGGACCACACAGTGTTGGAACGGATTCGGTCGTCCATATCCTGCAATTCTGCGTATTTAAAGAACTGTGAAAATGGAAATGGGCTTCACCAGACCACAGAATGCTCCATTGTTATCCGTTGTCTACTTCCACCCGGACAAGAAGTATCGTAGTGTAAAAGATTCACGTGCTTCCAGGTCAGCAGGTAGCAACTGTTGCACATGAGTTATCTTGTACGGATAACAGCGCAAGATGTTCCGTAGGATTTTACGCACCATGCTTATAGGCTTTTCCAGCATTCGACCAACTCCCCGTGCACTGCTTGTTCCAGCATCACTATTAGTAAGTTCTTGTAATCCCGATTTTTTGGATTTTTATGTTCGAAACTTCCTGATAGCTGTAAATGCACAGTCATTGTTCTTATAAAAAAAGCTTCAAAAGCAGAGCGCGATTTTTCATAGACAAAGTCATGATGAAGCATTCAGGCAAAGAGCTGGTGTTCTTCATTTTTAGGGCATTTTTATGTCTGCGATGCGCATGTCACGTATAAATTATTCACATATCTTCGGGTAATGGGAATCCTGCCACATCTATCGGCACATTTTTGAACTTTTTTTTTTTCCTTCGCCAAACAAAATTCCATTGCTTCACGATTGTTCTGCTAAAATATCAATTCCTTCTGGCCAGCAGTTTTACAATTATCGATTTTTTTATATCATAACTTTAATTATAATCACCCTAATTATAATATTATACTATTTAAGGAATAAATGTTCGGAATTTGGATATATTAATAAATCGAATCTATTTTATGAGACAGAAGTTGATTTTTTTTAAAATAGAGCTGTTTCTGACTAGTTATTTCTTTATTAATTCCTTTAATCTCAGTATTTAATTGAGGAATAAGGTATGCCTGCTGTAATTGTTACTGGACTTTTCAAGATATGATTTCAATTTACTTACAGGCAGCAAAAAAGCATATGGAGTGCACAGAAAATTCTTCAAATTGGAATATGGCAATGTTTTCGATTTTATGCCAAGCAAAAGAAAGTGAGTCCGAAAATAATATATTGCTGGTAAATTCTTTGTAAAATTTACCAAAAACAGAAGATTAAAATTATACACTGTGAAAATATAGTTTATGAAGAACATTGAAATTATTTTACATTTCTGAATCATTTTTTATGTTATTATTGTAATTTTACATTTATTTTCTAATTGACTTTATTATCCTCTCTCCAAAGAATATTCTATGAGGAATTTGATTTTAAATTTATGATTAAAATATTTAAAGCTGAGAAACATTATTCTGCAATAGTTTGATAACTTGTAAGTTTAAGACAGCTCAATCTGCGTTCAACTTTTCAATGAGGGAGAATTAACTCTGTAGTGTGCTTCTCCGTTTATATAGCGTCCGTGAAAAACTATAAAAATTTCCCCAATCGTCTCTTAATAAAAGAAATCGCCATAACTCAAGTATTTTTAAATATTTCCATTTTTATCGCCAATGTTGGAAATTTTTCGCCAAAGTTGGGATCTTGCATCCATTTAGGATTCATTAAAAATATCTGTAATAATTTGTTCCTTGCTATGAAGCTAACTATTCTATGGAACAACAAAAAACATTCATAGCAACATATTATATTGATTATTTTTTAGTTTTTATTTATTGTCACTGCTCATATATTCTTTCTGCTTTCGACTCTAATTTCGCTTTCCTGAAGTTGTTCGCTGTCTCTTTTTTGCATTTTTTAACAATTGTTTTCAGTCTGCCATATTTCATTTTGAAGTTTCTTTGATCTGTCATCCTTTCAGTATTATTTTACTTCTTCTGTTTCTGTTCGAATGTTTCATTTTGCATTTCCAAAGGGAGTATTTTTCTTTGGAAGCAAAATTCAAAAATGTTATTTTATTTATGCATGGAAGAGCAGGACGAAATAAAAGATCAATAATACGATATAGAGGATGTGTTGAATTAGAATATGTATTTTAAGATTTGTGTTTGTTCGTCATTTCAAATATTTTTGTTTTCTTTTAGTTATGATAGATAACTAGAATAAAAGGAAGAATAGAATTAAATATGTGCAGTTCAATAATATAGATAAATTCTAGGAATTGCAATTATTTAATTGATAGGATTCAAAGCATAACTTTAGCAGTACCTCCGAACTTTCTTGCATACTTTATAATAATGTGACATTACTCTATTTCTATAAAAATATTATGGTTTTTGAAAAAGGCAGCATGCGTTTCTATTTTTATTGTTTTTCATATGAGAGTTTTGTGTTTGGTAGCATAGTAAAGACATCCAAATATATATTTTTGCCTTTTTTCCTGATCGAATGCAGCAATTTGCCCAAGAACTATAATTTTAGTAAAAAAAAATCGCATGCAAAAATTTCTGTATTTAAGTTTTGCGCCTTGTGGTTTTGAGTTTTCTCGCTTATATACTTGTGAAACAATATAGTAATAGTCAATCCACCTCTTGAAAAATTTTATTTAAATTTTGACCCGGATCTAGAATTTGACCACTGCTAAAACTGAGTGCATCAAACTTTATTATGTCTAGCTGTTATATTTATAACTATCATATTCAGACGCAGCCAGGCAGACAAACTTACTGTGAATAGATTTTATCCATAATTTGATAGAAATCTACAAATTTTATGTAAAGAATACATACTAAATACAATCTGTTTAACTCAAAGTGAATTTCTGAGCTATCGTACTCAAAGATAGTGACAATTCCACAATTTCAGACTCAGGGATGTCTCAAACTCTCGAGTTCTAAATTTTTGACAGTTAAAATTTCTTTTTACTAGAGAAGGTAAAAAATACACTAATCTGAACGACTTTTATGTTTAATGAATTAAGAATGGATATATATTAATGAATAAATATCTCTTTACTAATCTCATATGAATATCTCCTTTTTTTCAGAATGGATATATATTAATGAATAAATATCTCTTTACAAATCTCATATGAATATCCTTTTCTTTCAAAATGGATATATATTAATGAATAAATATCTCTTTACAATCTCATATGAATATCTCATATGAAAGAAAAGGATATATATCCATCCTTTTATTTCAGAATGGATATGCATTAATTGGATAAATATCTCTTTACCAATCTCATATGAATATCTGCTTTTCTTTCAGCTGTCGACAATGATATTTACAGTGATTTTGCTAGATTTTTAGCAACATCGTCGAACGTGGAAAGCGCGAACATTCCTCATGCCATGCAGGTATGAAATAATAAATAATAATAATTTCATTAAACTATGAATATTCTTTTAATAACTCATTAATATATTATGATTTAATTTTAGGAAGTGGCTAATCAAATAGCTAAAGATTTTAGTGCTGAAAAATTCAAATCTATGTCAGCCGAGGTATTTTCTTTTCTTTTCAAACATTGTTGTAAATATCTAAGTATTGTTTTTTTTCTTCAAATGATTACTCCTCATAAAATATTTTTAGGAAGCTGAAAATTGGCTACAAACTTCAACTACATTGGCTGGATATAAATTTAGGAATTTTCTTAAAAGGCATGGCCACAGGTGTTTAAAGGAAGTATGTGGAAATATCCAAAGTGATTTTTATAATATAACATTTTAGATAACTGATATTCTGTCTCTTATATACTATTTCCCAAGACATTTATCTAAATTTGTTAGATAATTGTTCCTTTTATTTCAGTTCGATATCTTTTCAATCCCTTGGGGAATGGATCCTAAGCAGTTGATAAAACTTTTACAGGTAAAAATAAAATTTCGATTTATTTAAGTAAAAAGGGAATCTATTGATTATGTAATATTTAAAATCCTTTTTTTAAAAAAAAAACTTAGAGAAAGGAAATATAAATGAATATTTTACTAATTTTGAAGCAATATAAAGAAATGATAAAAAGGTAGATACAAGCTTTATTTTTTTTCTTTTAGAATTAATTATTAATTGTGGATAAAGCAGATGTTTAAATTATTTGAAAAATAAGATTATACTGAATAAAATAATACTGCTAACCAATTTAAAAAATACATTTTGAAATTATTAAATGAGATAGAAAACATTTTCTTTTAATGCAAATAGTTCATCATAATATACCAGGATATTTCATATAGACTGAATTATGCATAATTTAAAATTGACCTTTACACAAATGGAGCGACAAAGACAATAATGCATAATATAAAATAATATATACATAATATAAAGTGGATCTTGTCTGAACTCAATTTGTACGAACATGTATCGAGGGATATGTATCCTCTTATATTGTGGCTTTCCATTTAAGAATTATTATTGATTGAATTTAAAAAAGAAATGTTCGCATTTGCTCTTTAAGATCATTGTAATTCTAATTAGCTAAATTCTTAAATGAATAGCGATCACAAATGATTTTTTGATGCATATAAAATAACAATAAAATTATCCATTCTAAATCAAACGTAAAATATTATGCTCATCATGATAATGTTGTTCCCAAAAATGCAAGAAAAGTTTTCGCTGATTGAAATTATTTTTTTAAAAATATTTCTGTCAGAATAAAATTTTAATTTTTAGATTTGGTGTTAAATTAGCTATTTGGATCTGGATAGAAAAACTCAATAATTTTTTTAAAATTCGAACAGGCTGGAAGTTATAAAGAAAATAATGTAGAATATTATAAAGCAATTTCCATCGATAGAAAAATGTTGTATTGAACCGCTCTGGCAATGGATCTTCTATAGGTGAAATCATTTTCATTGGTACAAAAAAAATACCAACATTATAGAGCATGTGCATATTAGGTCACAAATTTACCTAACTAGTCTTAACCAGCACTTATATGAACAATAGCTTCGTTTAAAAGGGGCAACAGACTAGCCCTTACATCCTCTGATTTCACAGAATTTGATTTTTACTTGTGAGGTATAATTCTAACATTGGTATATTCTATTTCACTCTAAAGGCAGGGAATCTTAAACAAAAGTTAATGAAGGCTTGAAGCGATGGCATAGGCGGAAACTTCAGTATATATTCAGAGACATTATTAGAAAATATTTGTTCTACTGTGAAATTGAAGGAAAGATAATGGACGCCTTTTAAAGAAAAGTAAATACCTGTCATTACATAAATGGCAGTGATCTTCAATATATTTACAGAAAGTATTGAGAGCAGTTATGCATTGAAATTTAAAAAGTTATGAAGCTCTTAAACAAAAGTTAACGTACTCAACAAAACAAATTTAATGAATTGAATTGAATTTAAAATAAAAGTTAAAGAATAAAGTAAATTTGCAGATATATTGCAAAATATGGCAACTGATTTTGGGGTTTTCTTTTTTGTTTGTGATAGCTGTTAAATTGGTTCATGTAAACTGATTGCTCTGTTCTATTATCTATGCTTATGCTGCGTTGTTATTTGACTTTTCTGAATTAGATCTTATGCGTTTTGAAATACTATTATATTTCTTCTATAATTTCCTCTGAATTTTTTGTGCACATTATTCTCTTTTTAATTAGTTAAATCGATTGGGATAATATTAGTAAATAAATATTTATAAAAATATAAATGATCCTATTTTCTTATTTCTAGAATCTCGCAGGTATTGGTAAAGAAGAAACAAAACAAGAAGATGACAGTATCGATAAAATATTTTCACAACTTAATGTTCCCTTGACTTTCATGTCCAGGTAAGCAGATGAAAATTCTTGAGCCGATTAATATAAAATCATTACATTTAAGTTCCCAGAAAATTCATTTGATTTTCATAAAATGTTATCTAGATTGAAGCTTAGATTTGTTTTGCCGAACTGCCGAAGAGGAGTCAGAGCTAGAGAAACTTCGAAAGTAAGTTAAAGCATCTTTAGCATTTGTTATCTTAAAACATTTTCTAAAGATGATTTCTAAATATATGTTGCTTATTTATTCTATAAAAAAATCTTACATTTTTATAGCATATGATTAATGATAGTAAGTTGATAAATGCGCATAATTTTTGTAATTATTGATTATTGGAATGATTAGAAATATTTTATATATATATATATATATATATATATATCTAAATATCTAAATATTCTCTCTCTCTCTCTCTCTCTCTCTCTCTCTCTATATATATATATATATATATATATATATATATATATATATATATACAGGGTGTCTCAAAAATCTTGACCGAGGCTTTTGTTCCTAAAATATTGATCATAGACATATATTGTAAATCACAAATTTGCTTAAAAAAAGGTGTAAAATGTCATGAAATCGAATTAAATTTTCAGGGGATTAAACTTAAAAAATACAAAATTTAAATTTTTATATGGACTTCTTACAAATTACCGTGCAACGTTCTTAAAATTTAAAAAAGGTTTTGAAACAAGTTACGAAGTCGACTATTCAGCCATATATTGGAAGGCCAAGAAACAAATGAAATGAGAAAGATCAGGTTCTTAGGTTTGTTCTTGATTTATTCTATAGTCTCAAGGGACATAATATAATATGTGACAACTTCCTTTGTTCATATGGATATGTTTCGAAAAAGAAATATAACCATGGTTGAAACAATGAAAAGAAAAGAACCTTGAAATCTTAAATTGCTCTAAACTAAAAATAAGGAAGTTTTTTCATCGTCATTTGTGTTCTATGCTTGTGCCATACTTATCCATAAGAAAGCAATGTGCTATATTTCAAAGTTCACTATGCTCTGAAAAGAAGTTAGCACTTCAGAATCTAAAAAACTTCAAGCAATCTTGATTATAAATCTATAAAAGTTACTGTAAATACTTTAAATATAATAATTTCATGTTCTTTTTGTAGAAGAATAACTAATAGGTGACCAGTCATTTATTTTGAAATTTTGTTGATATTTTTGCGTTGAATGCGAATATAATATTTCTGTCAACAAATTCTAACTGGAAACCAAAATCACAGAGAGAATATGGTGAGTTTTTATTAGAACTCTAGTTATGGCATTAATACAAAACCATATTTATAAAAGATGCGATCCGAATTCATGAATATGGATCTAAATTAGAGAAAGGTTCGCAAGGGCAGTTGTAAGACTTTGAAAATTCTACTTCCGAAACATAGATCTCTGCGAGTATAAACAGAAATAGGGTATTTCTTTAATTTTATAGGAATTAAATTTCAAAATGCATGCATGAAGTGTGGTAAATGCATATGCGAGTCGCACTTGAATCAAGCATCGAAAAAAAATGCACTTTTTCAGTTACTTAGTGAGAAACATTTTACTATATTCTAAATACAACCAAAATTAGGTAACTTGGTTCATATAATGACATATACATGGATATAATGTAATTTATTGTTTTTTAATGTATTTTAATTATTAATATTTTTTAATACTGGAGATAAAAGTAATAAAATTTAGTTAATTTTAACTAAGAGTTCTTTTGTGTGACAAAAATTTCTGAAATTTTTGTACCTTGAATTAAATGTACAATGAAAAATAGGAAATAAAATTTTCTTTCCAAACGTAATAAATTTACCTCAATGTTAGAACCATACTTTGAAATGTTTTGCTGTATTTATTATGACATATTTTGAAGTATTATATTAGAAATGATTTTCTGTTAGTTTTTTCAAGAGGACCCTCAGCATTTTCAACTATTTCTTCCTTTTAAATTCTCTCACTGCTTAATTTTTAAAATTTTTTATGCTAAATATTATTATAATGAGTATAAAATTCTATCTAAAATGTTGTATTTTATGACGTTTTCGTACTTTTTGGTAAGTAATTTTATGATAAAATAAGAACTTAGATTATAAATTTCAATTAGCTTATGCATCTTTCTATATTAATGAAAAACTTACGCAGAGAATAAAATTCCTTTTTATCACATATTACAGTCTATTGTCGTCAAAGCAATGGACCAGTGGAGAAAAGGTTATCGTCGCCTCGGGAAGCAAATGGTGGCGGAAGGACGCTTACCAGAGGAAGATTTAATTTTCTTCCTCACTCTTGATGAACTTGATGAATTATTGAAAACCAGGTCACCCAGTATTGTTACAAGGTAAATTGCTTCAAATGTATGCACATTTACATGCAAGAAGTATCAGAAAAATGGAGAGGTGTGAACTCCCAAAATCGCTTGATGGAATTAGTAGCGTGTGAAATTTACTCTTCTTTCTCACCCTTCATGAAATTGGTGAAATGCTAGGTCGCCTAGTATTGTTACAAGGTAAATTGTTCTAAATTTAAGCATATTTACATACAAAATTACATAAATATTTACATAGCAAAAAAAGGAAGATTTTTAAATTCCTAAGGCTATTTCACGGAAATAGTAGAGAAACATTTTATTACGAGGGGTGACCCCCAAAAAAGTTTACAAGGCAAATGAAAAATGCTTTATTAACAATAGACTCAGGATACAAATGGTAATTAAGAGACATATGCAGTGGCCACTTCTCTACATAATCACCAAAGAGGCACTCCGCTGGACCAATTTGTTTAACCCGTCTTAGTAATAATCAGGTTCTTGGCTATTGAGCCAGTTCTCGGCACCTTTTTGAACATCACCGTCTGATATGAACCTTGTTTCGGATAAGTGTTTCTTCAATGCCGGGAAAAGGAAATAGTCACTGAGATACAAATCGGGGCTATATGGGGGGGAGGGGTGTCTCCAGACCTCCCAACTATACGTTTCCAGCAATCTCTCTGCCCTCTTCAAAAGAGCGACACCATTTAGTGACCTGTTTTCTACTCATTGCTTCGCCCCCGTACACTTCAACGATTTGTCTGTGAATGTCCGATGGGGACACATTCTTGGCTCATAGAAATCGCATTACCACTTGTACCTCTGTGCGAGACCACTTCTGTATACTTCTTGCCATTACTGTCGCTGTTTCAGATCTCAGTACTAACACTATCTGCTCGAACGACCGGTATAAGACAACTAGCGCTATCTGTCTCCACTCTGGGTAACAATATTCGCATCCACAATTTCTGCTTTCCAAATACTGTTGCTTGTAAACGTTTCTTCGGATCACCCCTCGTATATAATATTTACTATATATGAAATAATTAATCACTCCTTATTATTACAAGAATTAGTGTAGAAACTTAATAGACAAGGAATTATTTACAAATAACAAACCATAAATTATTACCAGGTATAATATTAAAAATTCATACAGAATGAATACAAAGTGTTGAGAGAAATCCTTTTGTTGAATTTTTGACATTTCATATACCAAATATCCCGACATTTTTTACAAAGATTACAAAATTTTATAGAATGAAATATAAGATCTGTCAGAGATACGGGGAATTTTGAAATTTAAAAAACTGCTTCGTAGTATCATTTTTTTGGCAAATGAGAGATAATCTGTATTGGTATAATAAAAAATTCGTAAATTCGTATAAATGCATCGTGAAATGCGTGCATTCACGTAAATACGCTGAATGCATAGTTATATTGTTTCGATTTTGTGCATTAAAATTCAGTTCTCATGCCGTTAAAAATGCGAGTCTCTATATTTATTATCTAAATTACATCCTTAAACTACGCTAATATAATGAAATTTGAATACTTAATTTCTTATCTGTTTTTAAAAGAAACAAATTGTTTTCCGAAAATTAAAAATAATCTTTGTAGATGCAAAGATATTTTATTTACTGGTAGAAATTTTCTAATTAATGCCATGAAATGGTATTGCTTTATCAATAAAATGTTATAAAAATTATTAAATTTTTTATCGATATCCTATTGAATTCTTGATATTTCATGGAAATTTTATTTACATGAAAGAAGTTTTTTTGTTTTATACAAATCAGGAATTGATTCTCAATCTATGGTAATAAATTTGTGAAGTAATCAAATTAGTAAATTACGACACACGGAAACTTTGTTTAGGCAAGAATAATTCTCTCGGATTAATAGTAAAAAATGCAATGTCTATTAACCGAATTCTAAAAGTATTAGTGAATAATATTTGTTAAAATATTATTTGTGTCAAATAATTTATTGACTTATACATTTCCATTAGCATAATATACTAATCATATGAATTTTGTTCTTTTTCAGAGCAATTCATCGCAAAAGAGTCCACCCAATTGTTGATGAATACAAATTTCCGGAAATAATGAAAGGCTCCCCAAAACCTGTAACTATTGTATTTATCTTATTTATCTTTTGTAATAATATGGTTAATAAAAGATATTATTTCTTCTTCGCCTTTTCAAAAACATGTTTTATTTCATGAAATTAAAAATTTTAGTTAAATTAAATGAAAAGAATATTAGGAGCGAAATTAACTCTCTTAAAATAAACATTTCTCGTAAAATTATATCGCAGTCTTATTTTAAGTGCAACAGATGGGTAAGAAATTTTACTTTCAAATAAATCAGAATAGTCACTATAAATAATATCGGGAATTTTCGAAAGAAAAACATATTTATCTGATTTTTTTTGAATAATCATTCATGTAATTGAAACTGGAATTTAAAAGCAATATGAGATTATTTTTTCCATAAGGGAGTATTTTTTTTGTGTGTTACTGTTCACGATTTTTTCAGTTGTTATATATACATGCTGGATATTTTCTCCGACGTTGGGTTTACAATCAGGAGCTACTCTTCAATTGAATACATTTAAAAAAGGGAATTCAAATATATATCCTTGATATAAATTTCAAGATTCTTTTATTCTTGATGTATTATTTCTCTGCCTATTCAAAATGCTTAGTAAAATAAATGACTATGAAAGAAATGTCTCTAGTTTTGTAATAATATTACGGGTTATTTTGGGACAAAATTCATAATTTTCAACCATGGTGAAACGAAAAGTAGTGGATTCAAAGTTAAAAATGAGTTCAAATTTTCCTTCAAATCACAAAGACAGATTGACAGAGTGTTTACAGAAATCAGAATTTTTTTTTCCATTTTGAGGAACAAAATATTTGATCAATTAACTTCAAAATATTTGATAGGTTAAAAATTACTTTTAAAAAAAGAATATTTCAATGCGACAAGTACTGATTAAATTTACGCTTCCTTTTGGTCTTTTCTAATGCATCTTATTTCAAAATCTAAAGCAGTTTGTCGTTATTCCGAATCCCATAGTATGTCAATGAATTGTATTAGATGTTTTCAGACTTTTCTATTGAATAATTGGCTTTGCGTATAAATATCAAAAACATTTTTTTTCAATTATAACATGTTGTTATTGATTTCCAGATAAATTATGAGGAGGAATCATCAGATAATTATGAATTTGTTGCAGATTTAACTATGCAAGGTAATTTATTTCATGATCATATTCCTTTTTCAGTTTAGAACAGCTTAAATCCTCATTAATTATTTTATAAAATA